>VXBW01001336.1:1637914-1687494 GCA_013400375.1 Thinocorus orbignyianus | reverse complement strand
AAAATCACTGTACAACAAGACCAAGATTCAAGGAAAGAGAATGCAGTGGTTCAGGAATGATAACTATAGATATTTAATGGTACCAGTAAAAAATGCCTTCTCTTCATAATGCACCTGATTACTCACCTAAATCTAAATGTTATCGGCAATGCTAGGCACTAATGTACCTGCTAAGATATTATCTGCATTAATGAATGATATTAAGAAGCTGGGAAGGCAGACAGTATGTCAATAGCAGCAGCCATTACGAATCAGTTAGAATTGATTCCCTCAGCTCCTCTGAGCCTTGTAAATATTGCAGCACAAAACTTCAGTTGTGGATGCAAAAGCAGTACTGCATTAAAACAAAACAAAACAAAACAAAACAAACAAACAAAAAAAAAAAAACCAAACAAAAACCACACAACGAAACAAGCAAAAAAACCAACAACAACAACAAAAAAAAACAAACAAACAACAGGTAGAAGAGGTCTGCAAGTTCTAGTTCGAATAAAAGAACAATTTTTACTTTAGTTATTGTAGACACACCCAACTTTCCAGTCAAAATTTCCAGATTTCTGTGAGGTTGTCACTCAGGTTTGGCTTTTAGAAATTCTGGACTTCCACATCTGTCAACAGTTTCTGGACTTCTGTGAGAACCAGATTTACACTTACCTTTCTCAGATTCATCATTTTTCTACCTCCAATGAAATCTGGTTCCAGTTAAATCAGGGACAAGCATCACTTTTGGCTCAGTGGGACCAACATTCCTCTGAAAGATGAAAACTTCTTCAGTCCCCAGGTAGTTAATTTTTCAGCTGGCACTTTTTAAACCCTTCATTCACTTGTTCACTCTCACCCATTTAAAGGAAAGGGTGACAAAACCTTGATTTCAAACTCAATCATACTGAGGCAAACAAAATAAATACAAAATGGCCTACTGGTCATCTCCCCAGTGCATTAAAGGACCAATCCATGTTTTAGGGAAGAGACTATATTTCCACATACAATTTTTCACGTATCTGCCTGTAGCACTCTTCTAGTCTATACCAGTAGATATTTCCCTGGACATCATAGGTAGGATTTTTCATAACGAATTCTGGCTACCTCAAAGTAATTGTTTATTCCTAACCATTTAAGTAAGAACAACTTTCTAGAATATAAATTGTAATAGTAACATTTACGGTTTACATGCTGGTCCTCTAAAAGCTGCTTTAAATGTCACTTCATTCAACTGACCATTATCTCTGAGTCAGTACTGTAGACCTTTAAAAGTGCTTAAAAATAAATCACTTAGCATACATTTTTTATAACCAAAATTACCTGTGGCGATGATTTCAGTGAATCACAAGATAGTGAAAAGATAAAAAATGCAAGACTTTTTGAAGCTAGAAACAGGTACTTGAGATTAAATGGTCAAAAATCTATTGCAAAGGCTTCTTTGAAATTGTTAGGAAATATTCTAAAAGTGAATCATAGAGGGTTGACCATATAAGGTGGGTGCTACTGATAATTGCTGCTGTAGTAATTTCTCATGTTTTGGTTGGAGAAAGATATGAATTTTGCAATTTTATCTGTGCATTTTTAGTTGCTATGTTAAATAAAATTAAGTTCTGCTGTATCAATATTGTCTGCATTTAAACAGGGGTTTCACCTTGTGTACAACAGTAAAATTAAGAACACAATTTATTAGCAGAAGAGATAATATGAACAAATAAGAAATCAAAAACATTATAGTTCTGTAGCAAATCAAAATACCTTATTTGCTTTTCATTCTATTTATTTGTTAACAGAATTATAGCATTATAGAACAGTTTGGATTGGAAGAGACCTTCAAAGGTCATCTGGTCCAACCAAGCAGGGCCATCTTCAACTAGATCAGGTTTCTCAGAGCCCTGTCCAACTTGACCTTAAATGTTTCCAGGGCCTTGGCATCTACCATCTCTCTGGGAAATCTGTTCCAGTGTTTCACCACTACCATTGATAAAAATTTCTTCTTTGTATCTAGTCTGAATCTATGCTCTTTTCGTTTAAAACCATTACCTCCTGTTCTGTGGCAACAGGTCCTGCTAAATGTCTTTCTCCATCTTTCCTGTCAGCCTCCTTTGAGTACTGAAAGGCTGCAATAAAGTCTTCCCAGAGCTTTCTCTTCTCGAGTCTGAACAACCCCAACTCTCTCAGCCTGTCCTCATAGGAGAGGTGTTTTATTCTTCTGATCATTTTTGTGGCAGTCATTCAGGGTTGGGACCAATAATAACTAAAATATAGGGAATTCAAGATTTCTGGTAAAGTGGGGATAAAAATCTCAAAGATATCAGCTACTGAAAATTCTGTAATATAAACTGTTATGCAATGGAAGTGCAGAAAACCTCAAAAAAGTAGAAGGACGAAACATTTTTCTGCGTTTTCATTGTACTAAAGAGGTAAAAATTCTATATCTTGGAGACAAGAGGCTGTCAGAAGCTGTAGATCAGGTAAGTCTGGATTCAAATGCAATTTTTAAGTAAAAATGATGTCTTACTTGCTGCTGCACAGAAGAACAAACCTACCTCCAGTGAGGTGCTTTCTCTTTTATGCATTATTATCTTCCATGACAAAAGTGAAAAATCAGTTCTGAGGAAATAACAATTTTGTGCATGAATTAGCTAAAACATAATATGGATAAAACCCAGGTCTGTTAGACTCACAGACAACCAGACATCTGTATTCAAAGCATGAGACTTCAGTTTCCTTTCCTCTCACCCAGCTCACAGGGTGGATGTAAGGTATAAGCACTTCAGTTTTCAATGTCAGTGTGCCCCCAGTGATTTATTCCCCAGTTGTGGGCATCAGCAGAAACACCATGACTGTTATACAGCTGGTCACCTAAGCACTTAAATGAGGACTATCCTTCTCCATCAGTCTCTAATCCAGTGGTTGTTTCCAAATACATCTACAGTAGCATGCTCTGCACAAGGATGGGGTGTTGTAAGCTTTCTTTACATCATCTGCCTGAAATGTGAAAAAAAATCTGCTCAATAGCCTATGTGTTTAACTGCAATGGAAATATTAGAAACCAGTCCTAGACTAGGGGTAGGGCTGATTTCTCCCTAGCACGGTGACTACTTAATGTAAAATGCATGGGCAACCCTGAAATCAAGAAACAGAGACTTCTGACTGTGAAAGAAAGACCTTGTCACAAAGTTTTAATATTACTGCTCTGATGCTCTTTATATCTACTGGAATACAGCAACCCAGCTTCAAGAAAATGAGTGGAGAACACCCCCTACCATCCAGTGCTGTCAAAAATTGCTGTCTTAGGTACATTTCCATGTTTGGTGGTTTGAATCTTCTTGCAGAGAAATACAGGCAGTCTGAGCTGCAGGAGAATAGAGTGGGGAGCAGAGAAAAGGTTAGTCGAAAGTCGAAAAGACTCTGTGCCAGACACCAGTCCTGAGCACATCCAATTCACTGGTCTAGAAGAGCCACTGTGCAGCATGTGTCACTAATGCACTTGAAGCTTCCCTCAAGCAGAGGGCTCAGCGTGGAGAAGAAACACAGAACACCTCTGATGGCTGCTCACGCAAAAACCCCAGCCCTACCCAAAATAGGGGAGCGTGTCTGAGATCTCTGGTCACGCAGCTGCCAAGTGGGAAGCATCAAAGCTGTGAATATCACAAGAGGTCTTGAAATTCCAGGCATGTCCTTCAAAATCCCCATGATCTGGGTTTCTGTTAGAAAGCGGATCCTGTTAGACATTTAGGTCTACAGTAGTCCTATTTTTTAAATCTGTATTAATGACTTACATATTTAAAGTCCACCTTGGTCCTGCTAAAACACTTCAGTCAGTATTTGGCTCTGGCCTCTTGCTGCTCTATGTGGATGTGTTGGCTCAGCACTGTTAACAGGAGTAGACAGCAATAAAAGTTTGTTTTTGTTTTAAACCTAGTAAGCCAATCTGCCCCAGAATACACACAGAGAGTCGTTACACAGTTTAACAAGGTGCCATTTTTACGTGGTCACTTTTTTAATAATAACTACATTATGCTGCTAGATGTGCCAACTAACATAAGTTTTGTTTCCTCTAACTAAAGATCACACTGTAAAGACTTTCTCTGCCAGAAAATGGGATTATTTATATCTAGTAAGACCTCCTATGAACTAGTTGGTGTTGCCAAGTGCTTACTCTTTTGCCGCAGATGGTTATGTTAGGGCAGAGTTACTCTTTTTTAAGTTACTTCTGTACTTGCAAATGTGCATTGACAAGAGAATACAAATTAGAAATAAGCCGCTAATGTGGTTCCAGTGCTGTGGTCATCCAGTTTGTGAGGGAAATACAAGGGTTTATTTAGACTTGCATGAATGATTCCACAACAGAATTAGAGTGCTCACGTCATTGAAGACAAAATCAAAAACATGAAGACTACTAATTAAGGGATCAGCTTTTAAAACTTTAAGATCTGAAACTAATGCTAAATGACTGGCAGCCTATTAACTACCCCTCTGCTGCTGATACCAACTGATTCCTTGCTCAGATACATGAAGAAAATTGGATTCCTATTTGAACCAGCAGAGAGAAACGAAACATCACTGACAAATGTGCTTCCATTGCAAGTGAGGAGCATTGTCCAAACTGGGAGATTTGTTTGGTTAGGAGGGTAGAAGAATGGGTTGAAGAACAACTCGAAGTGTGACAGTAGCAGGATAAACCTATTACTGACATTATAGCACTCAAAAAGCACTCCTTCAAGGACCGAGGAAACTTGCATGGCTCAGGAATGCCCATGTCTGCAGCCAACAGCACATAAGGCAAGCATTATATCCAGCTGCTTTCAATTCCTCAGCTCAAATGACCAAAACCTCATTCATAACGGGGGAAGCCTGTAGCAGGAATCCAGAGAAAGGTGTAATCTCAGACCTCTGCTTTTGCATACAGCAAGAAGCCTTTCACCACTCTGCTGTTAGGTCAAAGCTCTGTTTAGCATCATGGGGGAAAGCATGACTGCACTAGCAAGATGGACGCACACATTGAATGCTAAATTAGCAATTAAATAGGCATATTTTTCTTAAAATGTTGTCCTGTTTAGTGCTGTTGCTGCTTCACTAATGGTACAGAGTCTATGAGAACTGCAGCCAAATGCATAAAACCTGGCTTCTGACATTGAAAATGTCTTTAATAAAGGGACTTTTTAACTTCTTTTATGAATGATGGGAACTGATGGGCATTTTTGAAGGAGAAAAATCGAGGGTCAAACTGGACATTAGGAAAATCCTGGCTTGGGAGAACAAGACTTGGGAGAACAATATGATGTTGGCAATAACAGAAGTTGTGGGCTCTCCATCCTTGGAGGTTTCTTGAAAATCTCTGGGAATTTCCAAGACTTAGCTAGACAAAATCATGGCTCATCTGATCTAGTGTTGACAATACCCCCACCGTGATTCAGCTGTTGTGATATGCTTTATCTGAAGACTTTAACAACTGAGTAACTAATAAATGCAATATTTGTTTTAAGCATTTATTTTTTTTCAAAGACCCTGGAGCATGGAGTAGTCCTTGAAATAAGAACTCACAAATAAGTGCTTGATGAGGGCTGATTTCTCTGCAAGTAAATAACAGCAACAGTTTCTTAATATTCTTGTCTGTCCATGGTAAGAGTGCTCTGCGCACAAAGTACAGCCCGTAGAAGCTATCAAACTGGATATTGACAACAACAAAAAATCTTGTCTCCCTGTCTGTGTTGTTTTCATTCCATTAATAATCATATCATCTCTTTGACTGCTTGTTGTAGCTTCTCCATCTTAACTGATCTTTTGCACGCAGTACAGTATAATTTCCCCTTTGAATCCCTTGATCGGCTCCACTTATCCATTGACATCACATTCAAGCCGCTTAGACTCTCCCTTACCTACACTATATTATCCATACTGATCTCTTATTTCTTCCCTTTCTTTTAAATGTTCTTCACTATCCCAAAGACATTCCTTTCTCTCCCTCCTGCTGTTCTTAATCAGTTAAAAATAAGCAGAAATGTTCATTATTCATTTTATGCTTCTGCTTTCTTTCTCATTACATATTTATTTAATCCTTGTATTTTTTTTTTTCTCTCACAATGTAGGTAAGTCTTTCAGGGAAGGGAATATTTTGAAAAAAGAAATTTTTCTTTCTATTTGTGACTCAAGGTTAACATAGTAAAGGTTATAAAGGCACTAATAATTATTAGGTTGCTCCTTCTTTGTCTATTGTTTTAACTGAAGTATATTTTATTGTTCAGCAGCATCTAAAATTTTTTACTACACTTGCATTCTAAATATCTTCCCTAAAGTATTTTTATGTAAACCTGGCCATCCACTATTTTTAGACCTGAATGTTATATTTAAAATAAAAATCTATACTATTTGCATATTTTATTTTTATCTAATATGTTTGGTATAAATGCAGCTGTTTGTTTCAGATTTCAAGCATTTTAGCAAACACATGGTATTGCCACATCTTTTAGATAAACGTGGCTCACACTGGTGATACTTTATAAATTTAAAAAATTATTTTCAGCTTTATTAAAACCTATCCTGCAATCTTGTCTGTTCTTGGATTTGGGTGGAGAGAAGCACACAATATACTTAGACTGCCAGGGAACCATGCTTGAAAAATATAAGCTTTTAAGAACAAAATCCACCTCAGTTTAAGCATCATTCCTAAGCCTGCCAACTGTATATTGATTGCTTGAATCACACCCAAATTTTCCAACCAGTCTTCTTTTAGCTAGAAGCTATTAGTTCTCTAAAGGCCACCATCACACTGAAAATAATAAACTCTCTGATCAGCTGTCAGCTGTCAACCATCAGTTTATCGCACACTAAAGGATGACTAGAGACTCTGCCTTTTGCTTTAGGCAGTCTTATGCCTTCAGGATGCTGGGTAACTCCAGTGGGGTTTTCTTCCTCTAAACTCACCTACTTTGGAGGGGACATTTTTCTGGGACTTCTCGGGTATACAATCAATACATCTTGAACCATAGAACAGATTACTTTTATATGTTGAAGAAGTTTCATCTGGACACAGTTTCTTCACTGCTGGAATCATCTATGTGTTGTAGATAATTTTATGACTATTCATCCAGTTTTATTAATAGGGAGCAGTTTCAGACTAGGCACACGCTTTAATGCTTCTTCAAGCAGAAGGTTTTGTCTTAAGCAAAGCAAAAGCTGATCTGAAGTCATGATGCAGTCCAAAGAACATAACCATCTTTTCCCATTTTCTTTTCAGTACGCAAATCAAGGACCTCAAATCATTTCTACATCTTTCCTAAACACTAAGTGGAAAAACGCATTCAGAGACAGATGGGCTTCTCTATCCACATGGACTTTTTGTCTTGTCTCAGCTGCAAGCTGTTCAAGCCACTTTCCAGTAAGACCATTAGATCTCTCAGCTGGCACTGCTTTCACTTATCTTCTACATCCTCTAGTCCTGTTCCAGTGTCTCTGGTCTATTATTTAATTTGGCAGACAAACGCACTCAACTGGCCCAAATACATTATCTGGCCTCCCAAGCTTTATCGGCTGCCAGAATGTGAGTGTATCCCTCAACAAAGGAAATAAGAAGGACTTGCTGTATTAATGTATCATCTCATTCATTAATCCACTGAGGAAAGTTTTCTTGTTTCTTTCTTAAATAGCGAATTGTGACTCATTGACATGTTCTGTGTCCTAACATAACACCCATCTCTTCTTTTAAAAAGCTGACCTCAGAGATTATGGCATACTGCTTTATAGCACCATTAGGAAGTGGCAGCTCCCAGGAAAAAAGGAGGCATTTCTAGAATACATAAGCAAAGACTTTATCAACAACTCCCAGAATGGCGTATTACAGTATCTTTGTCATCTTTATTGTGTTAAAAGATTTGACTACATAGTATTTTGCAACCGTACAATGGCCAAAATATCTCCTCCTGCATTTCCTACGAGGCTTCCATACAAAGTTGGTCTAATCTGGCAATATCTCAGTAAAAGAGAGAATTTAGTGGAGAACATTTAACTGAAAAGCAACCTCAAACAATACCTTTGCAGTCAGCCCAAATGATGAGCAATACTAAATCTTACATCAGACTTTTTTTTTTTTTTTTTGTTAAATGAATATAGGAAGGTACCTAATGTAAATGCTAATTTTCTTTGGAAAAAATTAAAGGATTTTAAAATGCTATACTCACTGCCATTTTCTCAACCCCGATAGAACTACAGAATAACAACAGACATGCATATATTAATTCATGTGTGACATTTTGCACTTACGGAGATGCTTCTTATGGAAATTTTTCATATATCTATTTTGGCCTGGATTTTCAGCATTTGGAGTTATTTTTAAGAAATCACTTGGGTATACCACTTCATCTACAGTGCTTATTAAATTGCTTCTGTTTGCGTATAGCTGACTTTTGCGAAAAACTAAGGCATTAAAAAAAAAAAAAATAGTTAAAAATTGCAGACCGTTATTCAAGCAGAGCTAAAGGTCTCTATTCTTTTATCAGTGTGGTGCCTGAATGTGGAAACCTATATCTATGAGACAGATGTCTTTTGACTCTGAATTGTGGGCTGCCACAATCCAGCACACCGCTCCATATATATTTTAGTACTATACAGGAGAAGAAAGTGTTGTGACACCTGATAAAATAAAAATACCAGTGAAACCCATTTAGGGAGAGAGGCTCCATTCTTCTGCCAGGCCAATATCAAGATCTGTTGTGACATTTCTAGGAGTGATAGTAAGAAGGATGGACTCGCACTGTGGTAAGAAAGAGTGTCTCACATGGCTTTATGGAAAAAAGAAATATTCAACAAAGCAGCAAAAAAACCACTGTGATTCACAAAAGGTGGCTAATGCAAACTTCCTAACTACCTACAGTCCTAGTTCCAGACCATAATTAGACAATACCATCAGAAACTCTGTAAACTAACACTGAAAATAATTTGGCCTAATAATGTCTGGAGGCCGGTTAAACCAGTGAGGCACCCTGGCAGCCAGCAATCTGTCTTCACTACCCTGAAGTATTGCAAGCTCCATTCTTCCCCCTTTCACATATGAAGATGAAGTCATTTTTTGCTGGTTTAATTGCCATTTAATTGTGAAGATTTTCCCTACAAACTCATTTGCCACTAGATGCCACTAAAGGTCAAACGGGCTGCACAGGAGTCTAAGAGCCACCCATAGACAGTGTTACACTGAGTCACTTTCCTTGATGTCCAGAAGATGCACATCCCTGAAGCAGAGGGGCAGCGAGTAGAAGTCCTGCTGTACTTAGCTATGAAGTGGTTGGAGGAGACCACATCATCAGATGCTTGATAGGAACTGCCACAATGCCTAGAGTTGATTTAGTGAATTATCAAATTCCTTTAAACTATACATAAAATGAATTAAGGGAAACGTATCAGGGAATTCTCACGGGATCACAGATTCTGAGGAAAATCTTTCCACTGGTATGAAAGGAAGCACAAGGTGTAACTGAGACAGCAGCTAACTCTTCTGCAGCCTGTGTTAGGTCACAAAGGAGTAAAATGTATGTAAAAAACAGTTATGTAAAAATTTCCAGCATAATAATGTCAATAATGTCAATGACATTATTGTGCTTCAAAGTCTTGATGTGAGTCTGTAGCTCTGCTGGGAAAAACTGCTGCTAGCTTTGAGGTGAAAGAGAGTTGACAGGAGGGAAGAATAGAGCTACCTTGTATTTTCTTTGCTCCCCAAAGCTCCTGCTTCCTCACCCTTTATTTTCATGGAAACCACTTATACTACCTTAAAATGTAATTGTACCTAGCATTCCTAATCCTCATGTAGAAGGTGATAAAAAACTGCGTTGTCCAAGGAAAGCTTAGAGGGACCTTATACTTGGGAGGTACAATGCCATCAGTGAAACTTCCTTTGATTAAGCTGTGATGTTCTTCAGAAAAGCATGGTTTGTTGTTTCTGGTAGGTCTGAAACACCAAGGAGAGCTTTGGCTGGGTAGGCGCATCTTGCTGCTCGTCACCAATGGTTTGAGCCACCCTCAGTGAAAGGAATCTATGCCCAGTGGTTTTTTCTCTGTGCCCCCATGGGGTACTCTTGTGGGAAATTGTTTTTTGCTAGAATTGGGGATTTAGGACACTGCTTTTGTAGTCTAATCTAATTCAAAGGCTAAGACAATTAATGTTGATGCCATCAGTGATCTTTTGTATGTTCAGACTTGTAAATAATTTGGGGGTATTTCCATGCAAAGGCAGCAGGCAGAGATTGGAAGTCTGACAAATGTTTATCAAATGTTTGACGTACCACCATTTTGAACAATCTTAGAAATTCTCTCCCATGAATTCTTCTCATCTAAACAAGCTTAAATATAGCCAATCCTTTTTTTAGGATATATTATTTATGATGTATAAAACTCTGTGCTGCTAATGACTCTTTTTATGGACAGTGAAGCACTGCAAAGCTGTATTCAGTATTATTAGCTACTGCTTTACTGATTGGCTTACATTTCAGTGGAAAAGACTTACCATCATAAAAAAACACTGTGATTGGTGTCAGTTGTCATGCCTTGTGGGCGTTAGCTTGGCAAATAAGTTAAATACGGTGTAACGAGCCAATTGATTTTAGCAATATGGAAAAAGACATTCATGGGGATATGCTTTTGTGTTATTTGTATCAGAGACAAATATGCAGGTCATTTCCTCAATTTCCTCAGTAAATGTGCAGTAGTTTTTGGACATGCTTGAATAATATCTCTCTGTGTAAGCCAAAGGAGCAACCAGTCAAATATGAATGTGTCTGTAGTTCACAGCAGTGACAGTTAAGATTTTCTTTTATAGGCTAGCATAATCTCCAGCACTATGGCAATCCACTGAGCTCGTGTAAGCTCCCTGTCTGCCTTCCTGCCCTTTAGGTGATGAAATTACGCCCTAGAATTGTTGGTTAGGCAGAGCCCAGAAAAAACTTTGCTCAGTGGCTGTGACTTAAAATGGAGCGATGCAAATAAACTCTTATGGAGGTACCCAAACCATCACTCACCCGGCAGCACGTGTAGAAAGAAGGAGGTGAAACAACTACCAAAGATATCCCAATAATGTTACTAATCACACAAACTGAAGAGGAAGAAAGAAGGATTCAGCACGTCCAGAATTGGAAAGTGAGCTGTGGCAGGGAACATCTGCAAGGAACAAATGTCTTGTTGAGAATCTGCCCTCCTTACTGTTATATAAAGGTAAGAGAAACTAATAATCCAGAAGTGAACTATATTTGCTGAAAAATCATTTCACTCAGCAGTTTTGGCCAGTGGAGAACTGGGAAGGGAAATTCCTTGGGAAAATAAAACTGAAAAGAAGAAAATAATCATGATTTAGGTCTTTGATTAAAGGTATTTTCTTTTATTTTGTGTTGGTTCTTTTCTTGTTTATAAGGTTTTGTTTTTAAAGATCTCAAAATTTGAAAAATGCACCAGCTTCTCAAATAGCATATTAGTTTGGGGAAATATATGCAAATAAAAGATCTTTTCCTTCTGTCCAAGCAGGACATAAGATATAAATTGTCTCCATGCACAGATTAGTCTTTTGTTACAGTGCTTAGCACAAGACATTATATGTAATAAGGACTATCAGAAGTTTTATGGCATTTGACCTTGTTGTATGTAGCAGAGGTATCAACACACCTGTTGTTTATGTCTGTTCAACAAATTACTTGGCTTTGACAAAGAGAAGAGTAAACACAGCTAAACAAACTTCATATTCAGCACCTAAAATGTGTCTTTTTCTTCCTTTTTCATCAGAAGCTGTTGCTACTCATCATGGGTTCCCCATTACGATCCATAAACATGGCAATCTACAACTGAGTAAGGGCTCCTAGCATGTCTAATCAGTTTTACTAAACCTACATGCAAAGCCTGTCACTGCAGACCCACATATTATCTGTTATCTGTGGCACTTCCAGTACCTGCCACCATCATGTGTGGTCCTTATTAGGATATCTTCAGTTGAGGGGCTTGTGGTGTTTTGTGTTTTTCAGCCACTGGTCCAAGCACTGACATACCACAGAGTCATATCAGGTGGATGCTCTGATCCTGCTTGTGTACGTTGTTATTGCAGCAGGGTTTGGGGCCATGTTCATGCTGTGTACTTGCTCTCTGAAGTCAGAGCTGAATACCAGGGATAAGACTGTGTATTCTGCAGCCTGTATAGCTGAGTGGAAAAATCTCTTTCATGTTGCAGTCTCTGCAGATTTCCCATCATGGTGAGTGACAATCATCTCAGTCTGATGGTCTGACATCACCACCCAGTCAACTAAAGGTGTCACCTTAAGGAAGAATGAGACCCATAAGGAACTTGCCACAGCCCCCCAACACCAGATCAGGCAAATAAGAGTTCTTAAACAATCTCTGAATTATACAGCTGTTTCTCACAGTGATCTTTTCAAACACAAAGAAATACATTTCCTCCATGTGAAACGTCAATGCGATATCAATATCTATTACTAGATTAAGGAACCCTGCATGCTCTTTTCTTCTCTAGTGTAATGAGGACATACTTTCATTGCAGAGAATTTGGCAGAAATCTATACAATTGCATCTATGACAATTACAAGCTAAATAGAGCCTAAGGTGGCACTGCCTTCAAAGCATTTTGACACTTGTTTCATGTTAGCGGAGGTAAAAGATTGGGGAAAAAAAGTGAAAGATTAGACTATTTTACTTCTCTGGAAAGAAATAACCATTCACCTTTACACTGTCATTTTAGCATTTGTGATTACAGCAAAGTCACATGTTGATATTTTTTAATGATTGTCCTTTAACTCTCATAAAGAGTCCAAGGGTGTGCAATAATCATGATCTGCAATTTAAAGAATAAGGCCTATATAGAAGGACCAGAGGAATTACGTTTATTTTGTCTATAAAAGAGGTGGCTGAGTTGTGGGAGGAAAGATGAGCTAACTGTCTTCACATATTTTAAAGGTAACTGCTAAAGAAAAGGAATATGAACCATGCTCCTTGTTCTCTGAGAACAGAACTAAAGGTAATAAGCACAAAATGTAGCAAGGAAGATTTATATTAGACATTAAAAAAAAGCAATACCAACTGTCTGCTTGTTATTTACTAGGATAGTTTGCCCCGGGATTGTGGAATTACTGTCGCTGCTTGGTTTCAGAAACCAGTAAGATAATCATCTTTCAGGAATGGTTCAGAAGCAGCTGATCTTGTCTTGGGGTAGAGGGATAAACTGCCTGACTTGCAATGTCGTGTCTAGCCTTACTTTCTGTGATTCTATAGTTGGCCTGGTCAGAAGCTGCAGAAACTGGCGTAGCGTATACTGCCAGAAACTGCCATGGTGTTCCTGCCAGCATAGTGTATCCAATGCAGGATAGCTGGCGTATAATATATCTGGCAAGTCGTGCTGGCTTAGTGTATCTGTCAGCTCTTATATATACTATGGCAAGAATTTAATATTTAATTCATTTGCAAAAAATGCTGCGCAAGAGGCAGAGAGAGAGGAGAAATAAACCCTAAGAGGACAGGTAAATGATCACACAGAATCATAGAGTGGTAGGGTTTGAAATGGACCTTTGTAGATCATCTAGTCCAATCCACATGAAAATATGGTGTTCTATTAACATTATTCTAGACTGGGGAAACTGACAGAGTCAATTCTCTGGAGTACCCTCCAGAGAAGACAGTAGGTTTTCCGGCTGAGGAGTTTGTTTCTGTGTAGAAAAATTTCTGCTACTCCCTGGCTTGTCAGAATATTCAGTAGTGGGGAGGGCTAATATAGGGCAGTGACTAGCAGTTTGTCCTGTCCAGCAGCATCTTCAGTGATCACCTTCAGTATAAGAAACTCTCATACCTCATATGTCAGAAACAGGGAGGAACCTGACTGAACTTTAGCTAGAGGCTAAATTAGGATGCAGGGGCTTGATATCAGCAAAACTGGTTCATCCCTCCACATCTTGCATAGCTTGGACAGCCTGTTGTTACTGCAATATCCCATCAGGCACACTTCTGTCATTTCAAAGGAGCTTTTCCTTTTAGTTCTGCTACTGGGGTGTGTAACCCAGCCTCAGTGGGCAATTGACTTGATGACACTAGCAGTATCATTCTCATGCCTTGAGAGTGCCTTGAGCAGTGCTGTAAAATGAGGTATGCATCATACATATTCAACTGATGAACTGTGTTTCTACTCAATTATCTACTTATTTGTAAGTAACTAATGCAAACACGATTGAAATTAAATATTAATTTAATACTTAAATTTTTATCCCAGTCTGATCACCATCTTGCATTTCACACCAACGGAGTGGAAACAGTAGACTCTGTGTCAGCAAAATCTGGAGGTGTAGCAGCACCAGTGCTCACCTCTGGGGAGCAGATTCAGACACT
This sequence comes from Thinocorus orbignyianus, assembly GCA_013400375.1. Lineage (NCBI taxonomy): Eukaryota > Metazoa > Chordata > Aves > Ciconiiformes > Thinocoridae > Thinocorus > Thinocorus orbignyianus. The sequence goes on along the minus strand of VXBW01001336.1, from coordinate 1,673,154 downwards.
GCTGTCAGAGACATCGGGAAAGCATCTGACAGAGGTCTCTCTTCGCTTCTCCCTTCTTTATTTTGTTATAAAAAAGACTCACCTAAGTCAAAACCTTCAAATGAGAAGGTGCCCTTTACACAACACAACAAACCATTACAAAGACTGCTCTTACATATACGCAGCCAGTCTGTACTGATGGCATGTACTTCCAAATGTATTCAGTGTTTGGAGTCAAAACTGGAAAATCCAGCTTTCTTATATTATCTGTGTGTCTATATATACATGTATATGTGTGTGTGTGTGTGTATGTGTGTGTGCATGTTTATATATATGCATATATATACACATAAACAGAAAGGAAACATGCATGGCAAGGCAGATTTTTCTAGTCATGATTAAAACTGTACATAAAAATATAGATATAGTTATGTATATATAATTGCATGTATACACAGAAATTTAATAAAAGAAGGAAGCTGATGCCTATTTGAACGCTATTCTTCTTCCAGATTCACCTTACTTCCAAAAATTGTTCAATGAATCCAGCCTCAGAAAGATCTTTCATCAGACTTTTTGGACAACTCTCTGCAGTACGCATTGTGGGTTTTCGAAACACTAACATCTATGCAATGGTCTGTTCTGCTTTTTTGTCTGGAATCTTCTCTAGTGCTATAAAAATCTGCTTAACCTTTGATGTGAATACCTAATAATATTGCTCATTTGGCCACAATACTAAACAGTTAGAGGGACAGGACAGCTGGTTCATATGCTTTTCAATAACTTTTTTCATTGAAAATTGCACTTCTGGGGCAACCAATAGTCACCACACGTTTAGGTTGTTATCTTCTTATAATTTTAGCAAAAAGTAAAACTTGCAAAGTCCTTTTTGAATAGAGTTCATGTTGAGTTGAAAGAAATGGTTCAGAAATATTGAAACCAACTGTTCCTGCCCTTTCCAGCATATTTCATTTCCAGCCACTTGTAATAAAATGAAAGACACAAAGCACAAACTTAATAAAGTACGGGCAAAAAGGAGGAGTATTGCTTTTGAGATATAACTCAGCGCTTAGAGGAGAGGGGGTGAGAGACAAGTGTTCAATTCCCTTTTTGCTTCAAATCACACCTTTCAGTGCCTGGTGACTACGCTACTGGCTGTTCCAGAGGAAAGTGTTCTCCAGCAGCTCTTCTGCTGATGCTATTCCAACATGTATAAAATGTTAAAATATTCATGGAGAAACATACTGGCATCTTGAGACAGTCGCTGTATCAGCAACAGGCATGATGTCTCTTGCTGAGTGACTAGTTATTTAAGCAGAAGGACGTGAACAGGGAAACAAAGAGAGCAAGAGATGACACACAGAGCAATGAAAACTGACAGAAAAGGATACCCATACAGGTATGGGTGTGGGTATGTGGGGTTGCCTTCTCTCCTGCCGCATACACTGCAATGGCTGCCCATTAATGCTACCTGCCTAGCAGAGGCACTTGAAGTAGGGCAAAAAGGCAATTCTGGTGGTACTCCCAGAGCTGACCAGCAGTACTCTCTGTGTCCAGCACACATCCTTTGCTTGTGAGCGGACACTACCATACTTTGTAGTCTCAATCTACCACATGTGCCCTTGCTACCAGTGGTTTCCTTCAAGGCTCCTGAGATCTTTCTAAGACAAATTCTGACATTGTCTTCCACAAAGGAGCATGGTATCTGCAGGCAAGCTAAGCTCAGAGTGAATGCTGACTGCTTGCAAGGACAGTATGAACAGCCAAGGTGATTTTTGTCTGCCCAGATGTAGACATCTGTCATGTAAATGTATACATCTGAGTTGTTCATTCTCAGTTTCCATTATAACCAAAGGAAGCAAATAAGCATAGCCAGAGCACTGTTCAACTTATTTATCTCATGCTTGGGTACATGTGTAAAATAATCAGATTAATTCAGCCAATCTAATGTCATTTCTCCCTGTTGCCCATAAAGGGAATCTACTTGACTAGTGCAATACAGAAACCTTTTTTGTTAAAAGCTGGGGAGATGACCTGTGTCTCACTCCAAATCCAAACTGCTTTGTGCAGTTCTAGCACCCCTAGGAATAATCTGACCAAGTACCATTTAGATATACACTTGTTAAGACTCATCCTCTCCTAATAACCAGGCTCTGAACACTGAACACAGAAAGGTTGGGTAAAAACCTCAAATTTTCAATATAGTTAATTTTCACACTGTGATTCAAACTCTAGAGGGCTTGTTTACATGTGCTGCATTTGGCCAGCCATGTGCTCCCAAATAAGATTAGTTTAATTGATATCTATCAGGGAAGATGGTGGATGATCCTTGTAACTAAATTCTGTCCTGACAGTGAGGTTAACATGAAATCTGATATGATCTGATCATAGAACACTACTTTGGGATGTAGACATTATGTTTGAGCACTTGTCCTTTGCTATGGACTTAATACTGTAAAACAGGGCCATTTATATTGCCTGAGTTGAAACCCAGACAGGAATGAGTGAACAGCCTTAATCAGCCTGAGCTCTACTACTTGCTCTGTAGCTTATAGCTACATACACTGCAAAGTGGATGGGGTACACTTCTGGGGGCAACCTACACTTTGACTATTTGTCTGAGAAAACAAATTAATATGGGTTCATAGCAAAAGTACAATAGTATTGTGAGAGGCTAATTCAGAGGCATTGATCCGACAAATGGGAAAGGGCCAACCAGGAAAGGGACCGCTTTGAAGCTGGGTTCAGAACTGTAAGTTGGTAATGACTTGGTAAGACTGATAAAACTGTCAGCCTTAGAAGAAAAAGCCCTCAGATATGCTGAAGGTACATGCAGGGGGAAAAAAAATATGTAGAAACTATCATAATATTTTGCATTTAACTGATCTTGTTGCAGAATCCCAGTGAATTCTATTTTAACTACAGACAATCTGGCTTTTCTTCTTTTTCTTTTTTTATTCCAAATTGATTCTTTATAGGATTTAGCATTTTTTTCTTGTTTCCATGGTATCTATTATCCAACCATTTGCTTTCTATTCTGGCTTGAGCACAGAATGAAAAGCTTGAGTGCTGGGGCTAGATTACTACTTGCGGCAACTCAGGACTGTAGCGTCAACTTCAGTGAAGTCATTGTTTATTTATATCATCTGACCTTTGAAATTTTATGATGTAGAACATTATGGAGAAACCTTGGAAAGGAAGTCCATTGGTTTGCTAGGCATCTTCGTGTTTATTTGTATCGACTTTCAAAATAAATGGACAGCATCAGGCAAAAAATGTACTACCAGAATTCAGACACTGAACGCAATACAAAGGAGAAGGGAAAATAAGGACAGGCTGGACAGCTCCAGGCTCACTGAACAAACACGAGAACATGTTGATGTTTTCATTTTCACAGAATTTACAGACATTTTCAACATTCTAATCCCTTTTCAATGGAAGACATAGGCCCTACAGTTTAGGTGTTACAGCAGTCAGCATAGGTGGTATGTGTCTTGCACCTGCACAGGTGCCCGCACCTGTGAAAACCTACATTCAGTGATTTGCACTATTTCAGGCTAAAACAATGGTGGATTTTTTTAACCTCCCCCACTAAAAAAATATAAACTTAGAGAGTTAGTCTTTGAGACGTGCTCAAACGGACAACTTGCCCACTAGCGTGCTTATTTACCACTACGTGAACTGCTTCCCATTTGGGATGTTATAGCATCCCTATGGCAACTGCAGCACTTGCTTACATGGGAAAGTCATTTTAGGAAAGTATTGAATTTATTTTTAGCTTCTTTTAGTGAAATCTAGCAGCTGGAAATTAAGTGAGCCATCACCATGTTACTAGCCAGGGCTTTGTAGAAGAAAGAGATACTGGTCTCTATCATGCTATTTTCATTATTACTTAATTATTTCTTTACTGCACAGAATATCTGAGTCTTCTCTCTATCGTTCTTCAGCCATTAAAACCAATGTAGATTTTATCAGAGGGTGGACTAAAATTGAGATTGGAATTTAAGATGTCGTGACACCACCACCATAATTTTTTTCATTCTGATGTTTATTATTGACCTTAATTCCAAGATACTTGATCATAATAACAATTGAAAATTGTAATAACAATGATTAATTGTGAAAGAGATATAACAATGAAGAAAATGGCTTGGCTTGTGAAAAATAATTTCTTCAGCTTCGGCCTTTCACACAAATTTTTACGTATAGGATCATCAATAATGAAGAAACAAAATCAGTTCAAGGTCACTTTTTCTTTCCTGCTTGCAAGCCAAAAAAAAAAAAAATGGAAGCTTTATTCTCTGTTCAGTATATATTGTGATAGAGGGAGAAGCAATGAAGAAAGTAAACCATAAACTTCACATCCTGTCAAAAGCAGAAGGCGTTACACTCAGAAGTTCAGGCTTTATTAATGGTAGAAGAGGAATTCTCATTTAGTCTTGTGTAATCAGAGAGAGTACCATTAATAAAATCACCAGTTTGCAAAACACAATTTCTAGTTATTTCTCTCTCCTGCCACCTGTATTAAGTCACGTATCATACATATTTGTGATTTACTCTCTTTCCCAAGCACTGTGAGTATATTCGCTGCCTCCTTTTTCACGGGGAAGATTGAGAATGCTATATAAATGAAACTGCTCTCCTGGAAAATAAACTAATGTACCTGCTTATGTATCTTCATAGGCAAAAAGAGGCAGATACTGAGTAAAAATTGTAAGCAATGAAGATAGCTAGTGTTATAATGCTTCAAAGTGAAGAGCACACTCCTCATTGCTGAATTCATAGTGTCAAGGTAAGAGCTAAAGGTGTTGTGCAGCAATCAGGCAAAGGAAGGTTAGGCTCCTGCATCAGGTGTCACAAGTGGTCTGAGCACCAAGGCTCTTTAACAAGCCCACAAGAATGAATAAGGAGGTAAACGTGCCTGACATACTTTTTCATAAATGTACATTAAAAACCTCCCATGGCAACAAGTTCCAAAAGTTCGATACCTGCTGTGTAAAGAAGTACTTTCTTCTGGCTATTTTAAGATCACCTCCTACTAGTGTCACTGAATGCCCTCTGGTTCCAGCATTGTGGGATTTGGTAAACAACAGTTCTGCAATCACCTTGCCCTCTGCCTTCATGAATTTTAAAGCTCAGTCTGTCATCCCTCAGCCTTTTCTACTCTGAAGCAGAGCTCCAGCCCTTGCCTTCTCAGGAGATGGCAGCTACATCTCCCAATCATCATGTCTTATCACTGGCCTTTGGTTTCCAGTTCCCTACCAGGATCCCTGAATCTTGGATTTTTGACCCCTCAATGGACTAACTTCAAGAGGAAAGCTAAAACTTCATGACCCAGCCCCCAGAACCTGGTGGCTAGAGTAGTGTTCTGGAAATTGCAGGCTAGGAAGGCTTTGTATAGGCCTCCGGCTTCCTCAGTGAGGTTCTCATTTGAAAGGCACATGGCAGAAATGGCAATCCACTTTTTGTCTTTTTCAAGACAGACCCCAGGGTCTGTGCATCTCAAATCACCTTCATCAGGAGCTGAGTGAGCTGACTTGGCAGTAGCAGGAGTGTTATTAAGCCATGTCCAATTACACAAAAGTTTTTGTGTCATTTTGGATGTTTAGCTGGTCTCAACCACTCAAGTTAAATATGGCTTTTTTGAGCTTTTCTCCTGAATTTAAAGACCAACTTGCTCTTTAAGCAACATGAAGCAACAACTTTGTTGAGTGCTTGCCAGTATGCTCAGACCCTAGTTTATTGTGCATAAAATAACCATAATGATTTGATATACTTGAATCCTGAGAATGATATTTTTTTTTCTTCTCTAAACCCCTTCTATGTATAGATTTATGTATAGATTACGTTTCATAATGGTCTCAGCTTTTCTTTTGGCAGCTGTACTCCAGAACATTTTTGGCATGAACACTTACTTCTTGGCAGTAATACAAACTTTTATTAGACTATATATATTATTTCTTTTCAATTGTTCTGGTTTACTATATAAATGTGTGTGTCCCTCACAGCTGTCTTTCAACAGATTATAGTCAAAATAACTTCTTGCATTAACTGCCAAGGAATTTCCATGCACACTCTTTTCTTGCATTCAAAGATCTAGACATTTATCAACTCCAAGTGCTTTTGCTCATAAAGTGTCAGACAACCCTGAGAAGTTCTTTCTTTCTCAGCTAAATTAGCTCAATAAACTTTCCCTCTCTTATTTTGCCAATATACTCAATCCACTTCTAGGATTGGTGTGAGAAAAAAAAAAAAGAGGTCAGATTTCCTCTCATCTACTGATGGGCAATTTATTTAGATAATCAAAAAGATGCTCTATACTGTTAGTTCTGCTGATAATATTGGGGAGTAGATCCCTAAATAGTAGCAAATGAACAAAACTATCAATTCACACACATAAATACGTTGTCACTTTTAGTATGTTTCATGTCAATATGCCATATTGTCCAGTGGCAGATGTAGTTGTCTTTTTGGACACTATATGTTATATCTATGCAGGAACAGATTGAAGAAATTCAGAATTAGTTATGCTTCTAATTAAAATAATAAGAGTAAAATACTTTGACAAATGCATATTGGGAATTATTCATCTTCCTATTAAATTCTATCTGCTTATGCATTATATGAGTTTATATATATCGTTTCCTTAACTATTTGGTGCAGTATTATGCATGAATTACAGTTTAACTGACCATGTTATTTCCCCAGCTCTCCCTTAACAAGAAAAAGCTAGATTTGTTTGCCCTTTCCCATTTTCTGTATCATGCTCCATAAGATCTAAAAAAATGTCCATTTTCAGTCTTGACACTGCTCAATCCAGACCCTAAAATATAGCTGGAAATTATGCTGAAAATTCTTTCCTTTAAAAATTGTCAACTCTCCTTTACTTACTTTTGTCTAGGACTTTCTCTGAGGAGAATATTAGTTTTCAGTTCCCCCAATTTTATTGAAAGTTTCTTTTCTTAAGTCTCCTGGGTTTATTATACTTCTTATTTTAATTCCTACCTCAGTGATTCTAGGTCACAATCGCCTAAGTTGCATTCGGCCTTTGTCAATTACTCTTTAGTGACAAGAGGAAAACGCTTTTGTTGCATCCTTCACTTTCCCTACCAAATCCCCTGCGCATTCCACGAATATACTGAATAGCTTCAAAATTCCTATCCCAACATACATTCATTTAATGTCCCTGTAAAATTACTGTGATTCAGAGAATTCTGTTCCTTCTTCACAAAAATTTATATCCACCTCAACTCATTTGGCTCGATGTTTCACCATAATCCTTAGTATGATACACTTTTCAGCTTTTGCTGTTATGGACCAGATGTCTTTGGATCTACCAACATTCTGTACCTCAGAGCAGACTGAAGTCTTTGAGCTAGATGGTAACACTTCTTTCCTTTTCAGTTTCTGACCTTTTATATTAGTATAAACATTGATTGGTTTGTTTTTCAATCAGTTTTATTTTTATATTACTATTTATTAATAACTATATAATATGAATCCATTTGAATTTATTTTATTAAATTTGTTGACATTGATGTCATTTGAATTGTGCATTATTAACTATGTATGTGTATTTTATCATGAACTGTGTATTATGTCAGATAAGTCATACTGTTGATCAAACAGTAAGGCTTTCAGATCTAATTATTTATACCTCATATTTCTTGTCTGTAGACATCTAACACAATCATAAAACTGAGTTATCTATTGTTTTGGGAGACCTTTTCGGTCATGCCAAGAAATAGCTAGATTACTTTCATTATTTTTAATTTATTTTGCTTACATCTGAACCACTATAAGTTTATACCAACTACTGGTCTAATTTGTCCAGCCTTTTCTATTAATAGTGGACGCTTTTCATTCCTGGTTAGCAGCTGTATATTCAAAACTGAATTAAGGCCATTTTCATTATGTGACAGATATACTTTTCAACTATCTTGATCGTCAGCCCAATTCAGTGAGAAGCCAAAGGTAATACAGCAAAAAGGTGTTTCTTAAAAAAACCAAAAAATTATATTATCAGAATTTAGCTGGTGAGACATTAGTCTTTAATTCCTTTGAAATTCGTAACTTTAGAAATCGAAAATATTATTTTATATAGAACTGGGGAATAAGTGTGGGACACCACAAGGGGGAAAGCCAGAGATGAAATTACAATGGCATATATATTAGAAGGATTAATTTTAACTGTATAAAATAATTGTATAATCTAATCTAACTGTGTCAACAGCTCTGATAGTTAAAATCGACAAGTAATTGCCTCTAAAGATGATGTCTTCCCTTCCTGAGATATGTAAACATTTAAAGTTTCTGAACCTGTTTATCTTTCTTTCTTAACTTCAGAATAAAAATATAGGATGAACAGCTCATGCTGCATGCTATCTTTTAGACAGCTAAAATTAGGTGGGATTAGTCTGGCCTAGTTAGCAGCTTGGAGCAAAGTGAAACAGAAGAGAAGACTCAGGTGTTCTGCAACAGGAAAGATGACAGGTAGGGAAAGAAATTGGAGGAACGCATGAAGAAAATGTGATTAAACAAAGCAGTCGAGTAAAAATGCTGCTTTCCATGAGGGAAAACGTGCAAATTTAGTGCCAAATGAAGAAATGAAGAGCCAGCAAGTGGAGAGACCAAGACAGTTTGTATATTCTTGAAGTGAAATAGTGACATAGCAAGAAAGGTTGAGTCATCAAGATGGGTGGAAGCATTAACAGTGGTAGGTTGGAAGCAATAACAGCATTTTCTATGCAAAAGTAGGAAGCAGGCACAGAAAGACTGTGTGGGGCAACAGGAGTCCATCTACAAGAGGACCAGGACTTGCTTTTAGAAAAAGGGTAGAAAACACAAGAGAAGTAGGGAGGAGTGATAGGAGAACAGTAGTGAGGAACAGAATAAAGAATTTTATAAGCTTGGAAAAATGAAACCTAAAGGAGGACTGAGGGCAGAAAAGATGAAATTGAAAGAGAGGAAGTGGTATGAAATAGTTAAAGGGTTTTAGCAGATGGACAATGCCATGTGCATACAAAAGGACTGAAAAATGCTGTGAAAAAATTCTGTGGTGTAGAAAGGAGCCATTTTGACCTTGGGCAGATGATGAACATTGTCTTAGAGAAGATGTTCAGGTTCTGGTATCAAGAAGAGGCTATTGGTTGAAGCCATCAGATAAGAACTGCCTCCCTTTTCAGAAAAGTACAATGCCTTATTTTTCAGATGAAAACCAAGATTTTAAGCAAAGATGTTTTGTTGTTAAACACTTTCTCACAACATGACTGCAAGCTGTATTATATTTTTATTATAAAATGCAACTCATAGTGATTTACTATTGAAAAACAATAACAGATTGACTTCTTGTCTACTACCATATTCTTTTTCATTTCTAAAGTACAATATTAATTAATTAACAGTAAATCTCTCCCTCACCTTTCCTCTTCTAAATACTGAGAGAAAATTCTAAAAATCAAGAGAGCCATGATGTTACATTCATTTTTTCCCCTGATTTCTCTTGTATTAAATGTTTTAAGATGTGCTACTGCAATTAGGCCCAAATTGTATGAAGTTAAAAGGCATGGACAATGATAAAGATATTATCATTATATGTAAAGAAGAGAAAATACAGCAAATAGAACATAATTTATTTCCTTTTCCAATAAGGAGTTCTGCAGCATGAGTGCTGAAGCAGAATCTAAGTCCTTTTTCTTTCTGTCAATAAGGCTACAAGATTAGTCTACTGAATATTAACTCTGAATATGATCCTTAAAGAAAAGATTTTTCAAAGGTACAAACTAGATTTCAGATTCCCAAGTTTAATCGATCCTTAGTAGAAACTGAGTAAAAAAACGCTAATTTTAAAAATCTTTGCAGTTTCTGCATCTGTGTGTGTATGTGTATATGCAAAAGTATATATATGTCTGTATGTATATGTATCTGTGTTTATATATATGTATATATATATATATAAATGTGCTACCTTCAAATAGTTATAGGAAAATGAATGCCTCAGTCAATCAGGAAAATTATTCTTAAAATTGAAGTAGAATAGAAGAATCACATTTTCTTTTTGACCTTGAGTTGAAGTAATATGGATCTAAAAGCAAGAAAAAGGACATTTTGAGCCATAAACTTCAAAAGATTTAATTAATAGTAAAAGTAATAGGCAAATGGCTGCCATCTATCATGAGCAGAAGATCTAGTTTGCTCCCCAGATCACATCCATTTGGAAAGAAACTTGAGACAGTACCAGTTTAGGTTACGAGAAATTTAGCCAGAGAACTGCTTGCATAACTTACTTGGCATGTGTTGTTTTTGTAATTTTGTATATATTGAGATTGGATTTTCAGTACTTTTAGGCAATATGCCATTTAATTCTCTATATAATAACCTTTAATATCTGGAAAGGAAGTAGAGAGAGATATTAAATGTTTTCTAGCTAGTACAATGCTGTTTCTCAGTAAAGTTTTCCAAAACCCGTCAGGGCAACGCTCCTTTTTTGGGGGATAGGACATGAGGTTATTTCCACTCAACTTCAGTATCTATGAGTTCTTAATTAATGTTTCTGTCTTGTCTAAAATAACATATCTTTTTTCTACCTAGCTTGTGGCTTCAATTTTAGCTGTACGGAGGTACAGTGATGTGATTTCACAATTAGTGCACTTTAAGAAGTAATCAATTTAAATAACGGTATGAACTTTTTACATGAACACATGACATTCAGTCTAATTCTGACTATTAAATAAAGAGCAAATGAAAAACACTGGATGCTGGAGTTGGGAAGCAGAGGTTCAGATTTTGTAACATAAGTTACTTTAGGTCCCTCAGCCATTGATCTCTTAGAAAGGTACCATGAGCTCATTCCTGAAAAGAAAAATGTCTATTGTCTGGTGTCCTACTTTTTACGCAGCCTAATTGAATCAAATAGTCTAAAATGGAAATGAACTATTCCTAGAGAGCAGAATGAAAGCATTCTGGATTGGCATCAGGCAACGATTTCAATGACTTTAAAAGAACTTTCAGCATCACAAGTAATGATACGGTTGCAATTAATCGTTCCACATCCAACCTGTGGACTGCCAGATTTACAGATGAGTGGTGACTTCAAGTTCGTGAAAAACTAGCCATTTCCCAGCTTTTACAACTGACAGAAAAGAAAACTGACTCAAACTGGGTGAAATCAGTGAGTCTTTTACTCTAAAAGACTGATATTTTTATGGCATTTGTATGTGTTTCGACTGAGATTTTTGTGCTACTCTCTTTGGATTCTGTTACACATTGTATTCTAGATAGCCTTGAGAAATTTGTTTTCATCATAGGCCAGAGAGATTAATCTAGACTGCTTGTGTTGTGTTAAATAAAGCTTTAAATAAATTACTCAGACTGATAAATGCTCCTTCAAGTGATCTGTGGTGATATCTGAGCAAAAATTCCTGAGGTAACAAAAATTTACTTTTTGCAAGAATGCCAAAAGGTATCACTCAGTGAATTTTTTTGGTTGTTTGGAATACTCTTGTCCAAGTGGCATGAACATCTTTGGGTAAAGGCACATAGATATGCAGGCTTTCTACTGATAAAGACTGCCAGTACTTCTGTTTGGAATAACAGAGGTTGGTGTGATCAAGGTGGAAATTTTTGTCTTAAAAATAATCTCAGATTTGTAAACAAGTGACATCAAGATTTCTATTCTTAAGAGAGCAATTTGGACATTTGAGAACCTAAAAATCAATTTGCTTCATCCTTATCAATCCTATTTCAACCAAATACCTGAGCAAAGAGACAGCAAATGCGAAAAAAAGGGAATTTTAGGTCTGGAAATTCTTCTGATTTTGGGGGGGGTCAGATCCCAGGAGGTTTTTTTTCCTTCATTCATTTTGTTCATAAATGCCTAATGCCCATCTTAACAAGACATTTTACCTCCTAAAAAAGAATATTCCGAAGCACTTTTTTAACCCGAAGGTAAAAATTCCTGAGAAATGCAGTACTGAAAAAGTAAAAAAACAGTTATATGATACTTACTCTTCTTGAAGCCCAAACAGGGGTTCAGCAAGAAAAATGTGCGGTGTGTAAGAGTTATGGATAAGAACAAGAAAACGCTGCATTGTGAAAACTANCCCAGCCCCCCAGCCCCCCAGCCCCAGGGCAGTAGCCTTCTGCCTGACTGTTCCCTGACAGCTTAGGGATATGCTAAGAGAGAGAAAACAAACAATATCTATTTTAATAACTTCGAGTCTTAAAGAATGGCTTAAAATACAGATATATCTGTCTGTCTCTCTATCTAGCTATCTCTCTATCTATAAGTAAAGCCTAATATCTGTCATGACACTCAGAACTGCCTGCAGGGTAAGCACTGCATGCTGTAATAAGACAGTTTTTCAACATTTCTGGCAGCAGTTTTTCTTTGAAATATCAGTATTTATTAGAATACATTTCCCCATACACCAACACATCAGCATAATTCTAGTTTTTTCACAAAAGTACTATTTCTTTCTCCTCGGTCTTAATTCTTTCAAATTCGCATTCAGGTCTGCTGCTAAGATTCCTATTTGCTGCATTATTACATGCTTAATGTACTGTAATAGCAGATATGCAAAAATTTATCAGCCAGTCAGCATTCAGTATATATAATACATTTAAATTCCCTTTAAAAATAAGTTCTGTTCACTAACAGAAAAACGTAAAGTACTTTCTACCAATTTATAGACTAAATTGTTAAAATGAGTTATAACAACCGCACTTGTTATAATAAGGATCTCTGTGGGAAGCTAATTCAGAGATAGAATTATGAATTATAATTTAATTTGTGGAGAAACAAAAAGATATATTATGGGATGAAAAAAAGTGGGCTGAATAAGGCTGCTGGCAGTTGCCATTTTAAAACAAATGCATAAACTGCAAAGCTGTGGAATTTGCGAGAACATTCTTCTCCTTTACAAAAAAAAAAATCAAACTCAAGAGCTACCTTACAACCTCATGCTCCAAAGTAAGAATGTTGAGAAGGTTTTCACTTGGCGTTTGAAACAGAAAACTAGCTGCACTCTTAAAATTTGTATCTGTTTGTGCATGACATATATAAAATGATATGCTTAACTAGTGGTGTGATCCAAAGACAGGAACTGCTTTTACATTCATCTTGCTGATTTCCCTGCATTACATTTCAGTTGAAGTTTCAATTCTGATATTTAGTAAGTGGAACTTCTCTGTATCGAAAGAAACAAAATTAAACTGTTTCAATCATTAAATTGTCTTTTTCGTTGTTTGTGTTGTATAAAAAAAGAAAAAAACCTGTTGAAAGCAAAAATCCCTTTAAAACCTAACATATTACTATTGTTGTGAACTATTTACTAAGTGAAAAAGACTGTGCTTGCCTCTGTACAGAATAAGGAGACACAAGAACTACTGCTAAAGAATTTGTAGACTGATCATAATTTCTGTGAAATACATGGGATTTTAACCTAATTTTTGCCACTGTTGAAATTTCATTTGTATTTACTCAAATTTTATCATGCCTGCAACAGTTATCTTAAGTTATTTTTCAGTTCAGTCTTTTCTGAATATTTCTTCCAAAACTTCATATATACTTGTGCTTATTAGTGTTTTTTCATGCTTGCTACAGCATGACTTGTTCTTCTCTCAAAACTTGTTTGTTCAAAACCATTTAAAACATTTCTTCACCTTTCTTCCCTTGTTCTTTAATTGCATTCATTACAAAATGAACTACTTGAAATCTTTTCACTCTTTTCATCTTTTTCCTCCATGTAAAAGAAAAATTAGCCTAAAGTCTTTTCAGGTAACTCCAAAGACAGTTCTATTCTTCCTTTTGCACCACAGCAAGCACAAGCTGGCAAGGGATGTGCAAATCATGAGGAGTCTTCTCTCCAGGTGCCATTTTGAACTCCCCAGTTACTTTCTTCCTCCTGAAGAATCTGTGCAATTTATTGTGTAGAAAGAACATGGGGTTTTTTACCTTTTGTATTTTTGCCCAGAAGTTGATATTTCTTCGTTCAGACTTATTACTCTTTGCAGCATATATGTTGCTCTGTATTTCCTGCTTTCCTTAGGTTTGAGCCCGTCCTGACCTGTGAATTCCTTCATTGAGCATCAGCTTTTATTTTGCTACTTTCTCTGAATGTTCCACTCACATGAGTTATTCGCAGATTATTCTTGAGTTTTAAATTAATTTCCCTGACCAACCTCCCCCAAATCCTCAAGGCACAAGTTTCATGGCATAGCCCTTCCAAAAATTAGGAAATTTTTAATGCTTGCAAAATTACATACAAGTTTTTCAACACTATTGCCTGTATTGCTTTTTGCTTTCTTATAAACAAACTGTCACTACAGACACTCTTTCAGTTTGAGGTGACAGAACTCAGTTTTTCCCCTGTCCTTCCTTTAGGACTCTATTTCTGTTAATTAATTTATTTCCTACCATATGAGTCACCTACTTAGACTCTAAGTGCTGGTTTGTTTTGCTGCTAACAGCACTCACTTGTTTTGTTGTCATTCTCACTAACTTTCCTACTTGCCATCATGTCTCATATATTCCAGGTGGTGACATTAAAGAGCCACACATTTCTAAAAAAATAGTCTCTTCATTAGTTATTCAAAAGGTCATTCTCTCTACTGCTAGTGAAGTTCTGAGCAAAATAAAAAAACCTGAGGCTTGCTCCAGGTACTTCATTCAAGCTTTTTTCTGTAAGTTCCTTACAAACACCTACAAACTGTCTCCACTAACCCAAGGTGGTCCTTTGGAGTTTGCTGTATATGCCTGGATCCAACAAAGGTGATTATGAGATAAGCAATATTATTTCCTCTGCAGAAGTGGTGTAGTCCAAGAAGAAAAAAGGCAGCACCTAACTAAGCTGTATCATAGAATCAAAGAATACATGGTAAGGTACTGCCCCATCTGTGCTCCATTTAAAGACTGCCAAAAATGCTTGAAGTATGAATTATAGTTATAATTTATATATTGTTGTTATATTACATAATCTTGAAAGATTATTTTTGCAGGGTAATTGAAATTAGTCTGCCTTGACTTTACTGTCCTCTTATCCAGATATAAGCATATCTGTCCTTACTTTGAGCAAATAAATACATTACTCCATAAGCACTGGGGGTACTAAAATGTTTATCTTCTCAGAGCTCGTTATTATCATCATTAATTGCATCTGATATCAAGAAGGGGCCAAATTTGACTGAATATTTCCATGCATCAGAGGAATTCTAAGGGCTTTTTCCTGGTTTAATTCTTCGTTTCCTAATAAGGTGTAAGTTCATATGCTAATTTTCCTTTCATTAGGACACAAACTCCTCTATCCAGCCAGATTTTAATGATGTACTTAAGAATTTCTTTATGAAATTTCCATCTCTGAGTCATATTAGTCTGAAATCAGTTAGCAGGTTCAAAAGCTATTAGAAGTTCAGGGAAAGATGTGGCAGACAAAACTATTATGACGAGACAGAAAAAATAGTAAAGTCTTCTTAAAGACACACAAATTGAAAAGATAATAAAGGAAATTTATTCATTTATTAAAATTCCTGGGCAAAGTTCTATTTTGCTGTATGATTCATAAATGAGTGAATTTTATTATCACTATCAAATAATTATCTTTCTTCTTGCTGTAATCCAAAAATAATCTTATAACACTAGTCATAGCAGTTGTGATTCTGAGGAAGGTCTATTACTATGATAAGAATGTAGTGATATCTTATATTCTGTATGAAAAGATATTTAATTAGAATGTATTTTGAGGTTAAATTGGATGCATTCTTTGCTGCCTTCTAAAAGTTTGATGAAAATTACTGCCAAGAACTAACACTTTTGAAATATCTTTTTGATTTTATTTGGCTAAAGGCTACGACTGATCTCTAGGCTGATGTGGTTATAAAAAAATGGTAATTCTGAATCAATTCTAAAAGGAAAAGAAAATGCAGGAAAACTTAAACAAGGTAACATTTTGACCATTTTTATTGCCAGCTACAGAGATATGTACTATCTTACTGATGTCAGAACAAGAACAAAACTCTGATAATCGTGGTGTATTCATTGAATCATAGAATTGTAGAATTATAGAACGGTTTGCTTTGGAAGGGACCTTAACAATCATTGAGTTCCAATTCCCCCTGCCATGGGCAGGGACACCTCCCACTAGACCAGGTTATTCAAAGCCTCATCCAACCTAGTCTGGAACACTTCCAGGGATGGGACATTCATAACTTCTCTGGCAATCTCACTACCCAGAGTCTCACCACCCTCATAGTAAAAAATTTCTTCCTAATGTGTAACCTAAATCTCTCCTCTTCCAGGTTAAAACTGTTACTTCTCATCCTTACACTACACTGCCTGATAGAGAGTCCCTCCCCATCTTTCCTCTAGGGCACCTTTAAGTACTGGAAGGCTGCTATAGAATCTCCTCAAAGTCTTCTCTTCTCTAGGCTGAACATCCCAAATTCTCTCAGCCTTTCTTCATAGGAGAGGTGCTCCAGCCTTCTGACCATTTCTGTGTCCCTCCTCTGGACACACTCCAACAAGTCCATATCTGTCCTGTTCTGACCACTCCAGAGTTGGAAGCAGTGTTCCGGGTGGGGTTTCATGAGAGTGGAGTAAAGGGGCAGAATCACCGCCCTAGACCTGCTGGTCACACTTTGATGCAGCCTGGGATGTAATTGGCTTTCTGGGCTGCCAGCATGCATTTCTGGCTCCTGTTGAGTTTAATGAAACATTCTTTTGTCAATCACTCTTGTGTTTATTAGGGTTTATTTGCCTTGAAAAAGATCCAGACTGCAAGACACACATGTATACCAGATAGATGCATTGCTTTTCTTTACTGTGGACACTTGTTAAAGCATTCAGGAGCACTGCAAATATTTATCTATCAACATGAAGGGGGAAAGAACAATTGTCTGAAGTATCTCCTATACACCCAAACTGCCCCAAGGTCTTCAGAACTGATCTCTGTAGGCTAATGAAAGTTTAATGTTTCTGAATCTCATTTCCTGAGTGATTTTCTCATGTTCATACAAAGAAATCGGTGGCATATCTGGGAAGAAAATTCAGATTTTCTAAGTAAAAATTAATTCCTTCAATTACTGTAAAGCTCCTGCAGCAGACATTAAGGAACAGAGACCAAGAAACAAAAGTACATAATATGAGGTAGAAAATGGATTTTGCAGAGAATTACTCTTTGTATCCTATATTGCTCATATCTATTTAGATGCTGGTCAGTATTGTCTCTTAGTTTAACTGATAGAAGAGTATTTAGAAAAAAGAAAATATTGAAGGTAGTGGAGGTGTCTCATCTTCTGTCTTAGAGAAGAGCTACAAGTGTTTTCCCACATTAAGATTAACCTCACTATCTAAACAGGCATCTGGACAGGTAAGAAATACAATAGCAATTTAATTTAGGATATTATTTCAGGCAGTCCAAGACCCTTTCAAAACTCTGTTTAAGTTCTCTTGATTTCTTCTTCACTGAAAGAGAGGAACTGTCTCCTGATGACTTTATTTCTTTACATAATGAGAACTCTTTATATCATAATCTTATCACATATGTTTCTTAATAGTATCTGAAGTTTTGTAAGTTCCAGCTCTATTTCCCTCATTGCTGTTTTGGAAAGTGGTCTTTCTAATAATAATAATCTTAGCGAAGGAGCAGCAGGAATTTAAATTCTTGTCTTATATTTTCCTTCATTTTCATTTGTTACCTTTGTCAAGATAACAGCTTTGTGACAATCCCCAGCTTGGTGCTAAATGTATTTTTCTTCCCAGTTTTCCATTAGGGTGTTTTTCAGGTAGAATGCTGAGAAAAACAGATAAACAGAAGCACCAGAACAATCAAATGTACTCGCATCAATTATTAAAGCTTTATAAAACAGGCAATCTGAAGCCTTTTTAGTCATCTGAAGACAAACTAAATGGTGGGAGCTTTTGTTTGTTTGTTTGTCTTACAGTATTTTGCATAATTTAGAGACCTTTTCTAGATTTACAGTAGAACTGATTTTCCATCAAACTGAACTCAAGGCTTATTCTGGTGCCAACATTGCACTGAATAAAGGGAGACATCAAAGAGGCTGATCTTTAGAACACAGCCATCTAGGGTAGTATCCTGCCAAATTTAATGTTAGATTGTTAGAAATTAGGCACGTAATCCAACCTGGGCTCCTAATAACTTAATCTCGGCTCCTTCAGGAGGCAATAGAAAAAGAATGTCATTTCTAGAAGGCAATTTATCCAGCTTGTCTTAGGTATTTATGTTAGGATAAACTGAATCACCTTTAGAGACACCATCGTGTTAGTTTTGCTTTGAGTAAATAATGAATCCCATTGCTAAAAGGCATTCTTTGGGGGGGTTTCCCAAGACATAGGATTTCTGTAAAATCATTACTTCCTTGCATATTACTGCAGTAGAAGAAGAAGAACTGGGAAAGAGAGAGGAAAACACACTATTTTCCCAGTCTTAAACAGATGAAGCTGGGGATATTTTTGATGAGCTCTCTGTTTCAGCCAATCACACAGGAAAAATTTCTACACACTGTGAAGCTGATAGTCAATTTTCATATTTCAGACTTTTAGGAAACACCCCAAAGGTGCTGATCAAGACCAGATTCATTGCACTGAGATGTATTTGCTTCACCCAAGACTTTGCAAGAGATCAGGTGTGGTTAAGGTGAGCCAATGTCTGCTGTGTAGTCAGTGATGCATGAGGGAGTGACAGAACAGTTGCCGTTCCAGCTACCCTGAGTTACCTAATCCAGATTATCCCCTTTCCACACTGGGTAACTTAAGGACAGTCCTTACTGCTGCTCTCACTACAGGACACACAGCTCAAACCCAGGTATCTGGATTCATAGCAAGAGGTGGTACCCACTCTGCCTTTGCCATCACTTGCCACTGAGAGCTGTCTAAATTTCTCCAGTAACATCATTTCCTCATCAAACTATTATAGAACAGTTAATGAGATGAGTCAAATATCTGCAACAGACATCATGGAAAAACTGAGGGCAAAAGATGAGCATTACACTAATAAGAGCAGATGATAGAAATTATAAAGATGGTTGTCTCATTTCTTCACAGAATATAAAAAGAAACTGTAGAAAGTGTCCAAAACTTCTTCAGTACCGTTATATAGTTCCTCTCTTTGGGGGCCACAGTAGAGAACTTTCTACTTGGTGATTTGGCTGGTTTTATGTTTCCATACACTATTCAATAAATAAAGGTATGGAATTTCTTATTGACTAATTCTGTAATGATCTTTGGAAACATTACCCCTTGGGTAATGGCAGTAGCTTATGACAGCTATTCATATTGAAGACAACTGTTTAATTAAAAAGAAAATTCTAGGTTTTTTTCTTTAAGGAGACATGCCTGGCAACTACAAGTTTCTGAGTATTAACATTAGACACTTACTGTTTAATATAATACATCAACCATAATGAAGGTACATCCTATAATTGAAGAAATGAGCCACTGGCAGAGTGAGAATTAGCCTGTATGAATAACAAGAGGTAGTGAAATGAGAAACATATTTCTTACTGCTTTCATTAAATTGAACAGTCAAACACTGGCACATTGAATGTTTGTGCAATTCCTTTTAATGACCAGCCAGCAATATCTAGCTTTCATTCTTCAAATTTTGCATATTTTTTTTGCTGCCACCATTTTATTTTATACTATAGAAAGGCATGTTACATCTTCCATAGTTTTCATATATGTGTGGGCCCAGCTCCTGCAATTTATCTGGAGCCTTCCTCTCTTTTATACCATCTCTTAAACTTCAGCTCTTGGAGATAAGGAACAAAAATGTAATTCCAGATTTTAGTTTAAAAAAAAAAAAAGTACCCTTGACTGAAAAATTTGAAACTGGGTAATGAGCACACATATATTTCAAAACCCAAAAGGAAAATAAATAATATTGATGTTTTTATTATTATTCTGGATGTTTTGAGGATGCACTTAATCCATGATTTTTGAGTGTCTCAAGTTGAGAAAACCATAACAGTACCTGTCCCTATCAGAAGGGTTTTCCCTATCAGAGAATAACTGTTGTTGCTCCATTCAACTATACTGCAATTCTTTGGAATGAAGCTTTATTGTAATAGTATGCTGTCTCTGAAAATCAATTTTGTCTTTTCATAAAAAGCAAAATAAGGTGCAAAAGAGAGAATTAGCATGTACTCAAGCATTTGGTTCATGTCTTGTTGCCCACTAGTTACTGCAAGGAACTGTAATGAGAATAACCAAGGCAGTTTTTTTGAGTATCAATAGTAAAAAAAAAAATGTAGATGAACTCATACAACAACAGACAGGAAAGATAGGATAACTACTACATATTTACATATGTAAATACATCCAACAAGTCCCAAGAGGTTGTAGTTATCTGCCTAGGAATATATTATTTGGGTTTTTTTAATTATTATCTCACATCATCTTCAGATAATGGAAAGACACATCAAGGACTCTCTAGCATATTTTTAACTGCTTTATTTTAATGCTTATTTGCCTTTTGTTTTTGCATAATGCTTTTGAAGAGAACATTTCCTTCTACTGTAGATAGGATTGTTCAATTGTCACCTTGCCAGCTGATGTAAAAACATTCCTAACAAATATTCAAAATTAGAAACTGGAGAGGAGTTGCTTGCAGACAGGTATAGTACAGCAGGAGAAAAAGCCTTCTGGATCGCAAGAAAAGATTATTTTACACAATACTTACACACAACGCTTAAATGACTGGGAATTTTGCCATCTTATCCACTGGTTGCAGTAGGAGACCATGTAACAATAAAAAGAAACACTGAGAAGTTTGTTAAAGGCAAACTGAATGAGAAGTCCCTCTCAAGGGCTCTGCTGCCGTGATTTGTTATGGACAAAATCATGAGTATTGTGTACAGATCTGGAGCCCTCAATATAGGAAGGATATGGACCTGATGAAGTAGGTCCAGAGGAGGGCCACGAAAATGATGAGGGGATTGGAACACCTCTGCTATAGGGACAGACTGAGGGAATTGGGGTTGTTCAGCCTGGAGAAGAGGAGGCTCCAGGGAGACCTAATAGCAGCCTTCCAGTACCTGAAGGGGGCCTACAGGAAGGCTGGGTAGGGTCTGTTTACCAAGGCCTGCAGTGATAGGACAACAGGCAATGGCTTTAAGTTGGAGAAGAGCAGATTTAGATTAGATATTAGGAACAAGTTCTTTCTTATGAGGGTGGTGGAACACTGGAACAGGTTGCCCAGGGAGGTGGTTGAGGCCCCTTCCCTGGAGATATTCAAGGTGAGGCTCGATGAGGCCCTGAGTGGGAGGTTAGACTAGATGACCTTTGAAAGTCCCCATACAATGGCCTGGACCATTGTATGATTCTATAACTCTATGAATTCCCTTTTTAACCTGTGTTGGATTCACTTAGGAACAATTTAAGTCAGTGGTCTTTCATTGATTTAAACCTGTACAAGACAAGAACATCTCTCTTCAGATCACTGAATCAGAGGAGATTACTTGTGAATTAAGGAAATACTAATTCCTGAGCCAGCATTACAAAAAAACTAAGTCATAAACAAAAACTGGTAAATTAACATTGTTTTTGCAGCAAAATGAACTAAGTCAAACACAAATATATTCCAAGAGTGTTGCTATAAAGCAAGATTGTGGAGGGAGGACGATCTTAACTTGTATCAACAGAAAGTACTTCTGCCTATATTCCAGTGCACTGAAAGCACTAAAATTTACATTTTAATACATATTTTCAAAAACATTCCCATGTTAGGAGGAGCATCATCAGTTCTTTCCTGACAAAATAAAAATAGCAAGGTTCACGTGGGAAGGATAAAGATGCTATTGACTTCCCTCTTTAAGAGGAAGTTATTATATAAGTTTTACTGGAGAACAGAAAAAAAGGTATCAACTTTAAAATAGATTATATTTTGGGAAGTGCTTTATTTCAGTGTATGGTAAGGAAATGGGACCCCAATGCAAGCAATGCTGCAGCTTGACAGAACAGGGGCATATTCCATTAGCACAAGGCATTTTTTTCTTTCTTTCTTTCTTTTATACAGAGGTTTGGGCACCTGCTGAGAAAGACTCTCCTGGTCTTGAAGAGAGACGTCTGACAGGAGGCGTTGGCTGTCCTCCAGAAATGACTAGTGGTCATGGAGGCTAATTATGAATCTGAATCTAGAAATAAATTAAGTAAGGGTAAGAAGAATGCCAGCCCACATGATGATCTTAGGGTGAGCTTTTAACTTTCAGATTAATAAAAGGCAAGATCACCCTCACAGCCTGGGGCCAATTACATAATGTAGGAGCTGCATAGCCATATGACTGAATTTGTTTTCTTTTAAAAGGGCATATATCCATATGCATGCAAATACATGTTGGAGGAGTACAAGTTGATTTTAAATAGCAAGATAGTGGTAGCTTTTTAAAATAATATTTAACCATATATTCAAATTTGTTCAGTCATAAGTAAAATATAAGGAACTTTATTACGACCTCAATTGTAAACATAGTCTATAATTCCCCCATTAATTATGCAACTGCCTTTGACAATTCCTTACTATGAGACTGCCAGAATAAAGGAGATGCAACTGATGAACCTCTGCAGTTGATGAGACATGATGAGACTTCAAGCAAGTTGGTGTAACAACTGATGATTATGCCACAGTCTGAGCTATACCCTTGAGAAAAACCTGTTGTCTTGGCTCTACCTTCCCACATACCACCACCTTTTCAAATATTTCAAATGTCAATCCAGCTAGAGATGAGAAGCTGTAGTTCCCTGTCTATCACTGCTTCTAATGCTCTGTTTTGTCTGTAATTTTCTTTAACATTAGGAGGGCTAATGTTGTGAGCTTGCCAGAGAAGTACATTTAAGGAAAAGTAACTCTGCCATTAAAAAAATCAGGTGAATCATTTGAACAAAAGGAAAACAGTAATAATCATCATCAGACATTTTCACATCAAAGTTAACGGGAAGTTTACAGACAAAATCCCCAAGTGGTTTTGAAAACTGACACTCTTGTGTAGCGATTCTGCTGAATTCAATAGAATTGCTTCTATGTACAACACCTTGCTTTAATGAGTGTACTATTGCATTACCTATTTACGAGGTCCTTATTTCTCCCTCAAATTTTTGAATCATTACTGGGGAACAAACAATAAACCTATGCCCATGTTAATGAATAGTGATTCTCTAGGTTGTGCCCTGACCCTAGTGGAACTACATAACGAAGTGACAGTAAAACCCTGGTAGCCAGTAGTTAATTAAGCACAATGAACGTGCTGGGGAAAAACAAAACAAAACAAAACAAAACAAAACAAAACAAAACAAAACAAAACAAAACAAAACAAAACCATACTGACTTTTCAGCAAGCACTCACAGGGTTAAATGCTTTAACAAGAGTGACTGTTTAGATTGCCTAATTTAGTAATGGCATTTGTTTCATGTAAAGTGCAAGTGCCTCCAAAATCTAAATACAGAGGTTATCAATATTTACAATGACTGACATATTAAACAAACCTTTGGCTTTGAAAAGTCTTTGCTTTTCAGTCAGTAGTACTTACATTAGATTTTTCAAATCAGTTTCCTACAGTCTCATTTTAAAGATGCTGAGCCATAAAATGGTTCTTCCAGAGGCCAGTGGAAGCTCTGAGCACATGCCACCAGTAAAGATCTGACCACATGAGTAACTAGGATTTAATATGTTTAAGTTCTGCTGTCTGTGTCTGAAAGTTGTGGTCTAAGACTCCAACATCAGAAAAGGATTTCTCATAAAAAATTCTTCTGGTTGTCAGTAAACACAGATAACTCATTACAACAGTAATTAAGATTTTCTGGTTTGCTTAGCACCTTGCATCAACAGAATCCGATGCAAACAAAGGTGTGCATACTACAGCTATCTGATAGTTTTTCAATTTTTCAAAAGAATTTTCTACATTTTCTGGAGGGGCAAAAAAAAAAAAAAAAAAAAAAAAAAAAAAAAAAAAAAAANAAAAAAAAAAAGAGAAGACATTTCCCAAAATGCAATATTTTTCTCTGATATTTTTATTTAATACAAAATTATTGCTAAAAACCACTCCTGTATGCAAATGCATGATCATGGTCTGTCACTGAAACGTCACTCTTTCCAGTCATTACAGCTGCTTAGTGACACATAGCATTTCTATAGAAATAATTAGTAAACACAGGAATCACATGGCTGAAATAACAGTGAAATTAAGGGGATGGGATGTAGCTATTTAATATGGATTTGTTAATAATACCACATTAAATTCTTGGAGGCTTGTTTTTCATATTTTCCTCTTATTTCACAACATGACAGTTTGTATTTTACCTGCAGTTATGTTCTTGAGTAAGAATGCTTTTGTAGATGACTTTATGAAATACACTATGAAAAAACAAATAGTAATTAATGCTTAAATAATTTTAATTACAAAGCATCATTTTAACAACATTAGGTAGATAAAAACCAGGTCACAGACATTTTTTGAAGAATAGTACCTGTTTGGACTTGATTTTTTAGTTAATTAAAATCAAACAGAGACTAGTTTCCCATAATTTCTTGCCTTTATTACCCTCCTAATTTGCCCTGTTGCCCTTGAATATTCTATCTTCCTGAACAATTTCCTTCTTCCACTGCTTCTACAGCCCAAACCCCCAGGAGGAAGCATGGGAATAGAATGTGGATCATTATTTTACCTAGGGAACAGTGCAAGGAATGGGACCACTTTTGTTGTCCTGACAAGACTGAGAATTTATCTGGCTTTTCAGCCTTCTTTCCCTCATTGTTGTCTTATTTCAGAAGAAGTCATATTGCAGTGTAATATAACAGCAAAGGATTTTGTTATCTAATTTATTTTCTTTTCTTCTATATTGCAATAAATGTAGACTTTTCTTCTAAATAAAAGCATTCTGAGTTCATATTGTGTTGAATCAATCTTTGTGTGAATTCACATGCAATTCACCTCGTGAAATGTTATTCATCTAAAGGTTAGATGTGACATCAAATCTAGTATTGTCATCTAGGCTCTATCTGCATTAAATTGAGAGACAGGTATCTCAAGAGGGTCATTTATCCCACCAGCCCAAGACACCTGTATTAAGATGCTGTGGATGTGTTTTAGCTACAAATGAAGCCTGCTTGATCAGCGTAGTTTAAACGTTTGCCTGTTTTATGAATAGAACCTGATAAGATTAATACTATCTCATGTCCAAGGCTTGAGTTTTTCCTTCATGAGAATTGATGCAATGTGTCGCATATTAGGAATCAAAAAAAATGCACAATCTACTGTTAAAAAAAAAAAAAAATTAAAACAAGAAAAAATCTTTTAAACAATAATATTTTTAGTGTGGTACCTCTTTTTTTCTGGTTCAAATAATAGTTTTGTTATTTTTTTTTCTTTCCCTGTTGGAAAATATTCACTTCAAAAAACTATTTTTAGAATGTCAAACAGCATATGTGACAACAGGGACATTTCACCTACAGCTGATAAACAACCTGTCAATTTTTCATTCAGCTACTGCATCCAAGCCATTTTCTGGGATTACTTAAAATAATATCCAAGGATAATTATGTCATTAAACTAAGTAGCCAATAACATAAAAAAAAAAAGAAATGTGCATGAATATGAACAAGTTACTTAAAACTATAGGATGCATGTTTAACTTTTCAAAATGAGGCTCAAATGTTAATAGTTTTTTTTATCAAGTAGGGTTCATAAATAACAACCAGTTACCAGTGGGAAATTGTATATTGTATGTTACACTAGATAAGAAGCAAAAAAGAACAATTTATAAGGTGTGATTTGCAATGGAAATTGAGCATGTCCAGAGATAGATTTCATACAGATAGTTGCTGAGTTTGAAATAAGGACATCAGCCCTCTTGTCTCAGTTCTTGCAGTGGTTTCTGCAGTTTGCCAGCCACTCTTCCTATCATCTTACATAACTACAGGCTGACTAAGTAAATCAGTGCTATCAAAAGGACTGGAGAAGGTAAGACAGTTTATGCTATGTCATCATTTGGAGATACTAGAAAGATTCATTACCTTAACAGTAAAACCTAATGTACTGTGGGTGACAGTCTAACTTTTAACCATCTGCTATTGGAATAGCTCTGCTACCTTGCATGATATTCAATATTTGATGTACCTGCAGTGATACTGTCTACCACAGGCTGTAGAAAAGGATCTTTCAAAGTGAAAGTGAATACAGAAGTGTTATTATAAAATGCCTAAGCTGTCCTGACATATACTATATAGAATGTAGGCCAGGAAAAAAAAAAAAAAAAACTAAAAACAAAACAAAACATAAAAAACAACTGATGTTTTTACGTAACCTTCTTCGTGCATTGCCTTATGAAGTGATCTCAGTGAGGCAAGACATTAAACATGCTCCGACAGTTCTGTGTGACAAGCGACTTGCACAGAGTGGTCACAGTGGTAACTGAAAACAAAATGAAGAACAACTCATGAATGAGTTCTACCCTTGCTGTGCAATGACTGGATAAGCCATCAAAGCAAACAGTACACATTTTGTTTTCGTTCCTATGTGGTCTTGGAAATTACCGCTGCATACGTCAACAACAAAATGTAATGTGCTAATATGCTCTGGGAAAAAAAAACACGCAAAGTAATTTCCAAGCAGAAGGCAAGAGAAGAAGACCATATTTTACAGAACTAGAAATAGCATATATTTCCTGATTTAATCTGAATTTGGTGAGCCACAGTACTGATTTTTTTCTGTAAGTGATGCTTATCCAGAAAAAAAAAACAGAACAAGCAGTAGTTATCACAGGAACTTCTGCAAAAAATCTGCATTAAAATCTTGTCTAGGCAACAGCAGAGAATGATACTGTTGATTTCATCTTATTCTTTCTAAGGAAACAGTTTAACAAAGTTATTTTCGCATGCTTAGCAGAGGGATTATGCATCGAGTCCTTCAGGCTGGGGATACTGCAGCAGATCCGTGTGGAGAAGCAAGCACTGCCATTGTTTGCAGGTAGATGAGGTAAATGCAAAAGCACATCTCTCTTTTATGACCAGTGTGTCCTGGGTATATTTTAAACAACTGCCTCACCTGAAAAAAGGACAATTATCTGAAACATGACTCATGATGATGAGGTAGGTTTTAGAGAGTGCCAATTTTATGTGTCTGTCTAGAGCCAGTGGTGGGTGAGACTGTGGGTAGAGAGAGAAAGAGATTTGTACCTCTCTGCCCCCAAACATTTAACACTGATGACCTGCAGTGTATTGCATGAGTTTATGCAGAGATACCTGAAGCATCTGCCACTTCTCTAAAGCCCTGTATAGGTGCAGCAGTCCCTTCATGTGTAGCAGATTGCAGCTAAACCAGTAAGAAGCAGCTGCAGAAAATGTGCAAATGAATACATAACACCCACTTAAAGCTTATGTTAATTCAGCTGCCGCTTTGAAGAAGAATTAGCAATGGGTAGTGTGTGCTCTGTCTTGCTAAACAGCTAGTGCCACGCTACAGTTGTTTGAAAGCCTGCAAAGAGAAGAAACACCTGACGTGCATATTGTGCAGGAGGCTATAAAGTTAGAAATAGAAGGAACATATTCTGAAACATAATTATCAATTAATTAACTTCTGGAGAAAAAAAAAAGATATACTTTATGCAGAAAGAAAGGAGCAATTGGGATTTTCTACAGGAAAAATGCATCATTTCACAAACTTCATTGGCACTGTGATCTAAACAGCTGTGTGTTTCAGCTCTGTTTCCTCAGCCTTCTCTGAAGTTCACTTATTCCAGGCAGGTAATCAACCGCTGATAAAATAAACTTGCCCTTGAGTTAGCCAAATGGATGGTTAGGGACTGAAAGGAGTCTGTCCCTTTCCCAGCTCACACTTTAAGTCCAGGTTTATAAGCACAGCAGTGTACAGCCCATATTGAACACATCTCCTGATGATGTTGATTTTCAAAGGCTGTTGTCTTCCCTGTTCAAGAAGCTGAAATCCAAGGGAAGAATTAGAAATGCCGTGATAACTGGGTTAGTGACTTTGTTTTTTGGATCATTGCCTATTTCCACACTGTTCAACAGTACAGACAACTCACAGGTATAATCCACACTTTTTTTCTGAGTTAATTCAAGCAAATACAAGCAGCAAAAAAAAAGTAATATCAGGGCAGAAGGTAAGACAGGAGTCTTGCTTTCTAGTCAAAGATGTTACACTGAACTGAAGTAGCTGTGTTACCTTGGGTGGCCTTCTGGTAACACTCATCATTAGCTCTTGTGTTTCAAGCAGCAGGAAAATCTTGGTTCACTTTACTCGTGGCTACAGTACTTCTCTGTATAATGAGATAGCTCCCTTTTTTAAACATAAACAGCAAAATTAAACCAGAAAAGATTTAAGATAAGATCCAGATTTGCTACTTGAGTTACATACTGTCCTATGGATATTTCTATCCCCGCCTTGTGCTGGCATTTGACAGTATATGGTTATATACTACAGTATTGAAAATACAGTATTCCAGTATAGTCTTAGGAATCTGGCATCAGGAACACACTTTCCACAGATCAGCCATAAGAGAGAGCCATAGTTTATCACCTATATATAAAACCACAAAATTATTCTGTATGCATTTTTCAGACAAAGTTCTGAACTAAGAATGAATGGGAAAAACAGAGAGGATTACTTATTCTTTAATATAAACTTTAAAAAAACAAAGTAATTAAAAGAATTAAAGATGTTGCAACTTTCATAATATTTTCAAAGGTGACGAACACTTTTAATTTTGAGGCAAAACTGAAAATGTTATTATTAAAAGAATCATGCTATCTTTCCCAGCCAGTGCATCTGCAAACCTATGTCAAATTGGCAAAAATACTATTTTGGATATTTGGACAAGAAACAAACTAAGACAGAAAAAATGTATTTATTAACTTTAAGAAATCTGTTAAAGACAGTATCCTGAATGATCTTTACTGTTACACAGAATTTTTATGTGAAACCATTTACAGAGCAAAATAAGGATTGCTATTTGTCTTAGAACAGTACCTAAAAAGCTGACTTCAGGCCTAGGGAGAGAAGATACCAAAAAAGCCCACAAAGCTACATCAACAAAAAGATTGCAGTATCTGCTTCTTACTTTTGTTGCTGACATTCAAAATTTTAACTCTCAAAGACCCCACAATCTGTAATTGAACACTCAAAGCATACCGGTATAACCCAGACTTCCACTGAACTAAACATCCACTCAGGATTTGGGGATTCTAAATAACATGACTACTGGACCAGTCATCGTAAACAGAGAAAAATTGCTGGAAGAAGTGCTGGTGCTGTCTTTGCTCTTGCCTGTTAGTACACTCCGGAGGGTCTTGAAAGCCTTGAATTCACACTTTCTGCAAGCATGGTCTAATATCTGGATGTGGCATATTTTGGACCAGAGGGTCTGTTCTACCTCTCTGACTGAAACTGCTTTACTTTATATGCACTCGTTTAAATATTAATTGAGGTAAACACTGAGAATAAAACTGTCTTTTAGCTTAAGCCCTTGTCTGAATATAAAAAGATGTGTATTAAACCTTTTAATCTAACTTGCTGTATTTTATTCAAAGGGAAATAGCTGCATCAAAAGTGGCCAAGAAGACTTTTCTCCTCCTACTCCCAGGCTGTGCTGAAGTGCAGTGATTAGTAGTAGTCTTTGGGGATATAAATGATAAATGCTCAGTATTCTCAGAAAAAGATAGTTATGCATTTTTTGGAAAAGAGTTAGACTTAATAATTATCTTAAGGAAAGTGCAATCCAACTCTTTAATCACTTCCTTTGTCTTTTACAGAAAACCTGACAATTAATATATGTAAAATCAGCAGTCTTTTTCCAAACTATTGGCTTGAGTCACATCCTCAGGTAGCAATTAGAAGCCAAGGCCCTCCTGGTTTACATCTAGGGTTTAAAATAAAAACACAGTATTTAAAAATCAAGCCCACACACAGGTTTAAAGGAAGAAACACAAAAGAAAGCTTAGCCCATGTTTGGAACTGAACTTACACTGAACCCTTCATGAGCAAGAGTACTTTGGCACCTCTGATTTCCACCAGGGACTAGAACTGGAAATGACTGTACTCTAACAGAAAGGCTTTTCTTCTGGTATTTCCAGCTGAGATGCCAAGTGGAAGTACTGGAATCTGATAAGAAAGCTTGCTTTCATAGATGTTTATCCAAACTCAACTCAGACTATAAAATTTTTGATATCTGGCTGTCCTTACAAACTGACGCTCAAGTGACTTAGCAGAACAGTCTTTACTATTTATCCTCAGGCATACATTTTTTTGTTTTAGTAGATAACTTCCGTCTTTTCACAGAAACCGAAGTGATTAAGGTATCAGTAATACCGGTTAATACAATGGTGAAAGACGACACCTGACTAGTAGATGCTAAAAATACTGGATACAAAGCCTTCCAATCAAAGACTTTTGAAATGTCTCTCTTGCTTCCTCAATCTCTTAAATTACAGTGAGGGGAAAAAAAGTGCATTGAAAGCCTGCTGTAAAATTCCAGAAATCACTGTGAAATCACTGAGAAGTCTACTATTGAATTGGCCCATCTTTGGAACAGGCCTCCACTGTAAAATTTGGGTTCATTTGTACTGCCGTCCACCCCATTAAGCTTTTAAGAGGTACTTTAACTGAAACTGTTACAGAAAGTGAGATCTTGGACAGCTTCTCAATGGAAGAGCACTTATTCAATTCTTATCCTGCCCTAGCAGCACCAGACAATGATAGTCCATAAAAAGTGACAAGCTATACTGCCTGTTTACTGAATGCATTGCTAAAACATTTATGATGGATATGTGTTCAGTTTGGGAAAACTAACACAGAGATTATAATGCACCCGAAATGGCGAACTAAAAAGAAAAGCACCCCCTGACCTGGTAAAACAGCTGTGTATTATTGCGTAGCAGCAAAGGACTGAACACAATAAATTATTGCAGCTAACTGCTTGTGTTTCCATCAACTTGTGAAATAGCTTCATTCTCCTCTGGTGGGGACTGAAATGATATTATCTTCTCTAATAGCACAAATTATTAAAGTGAGACCTTCAGATGACTATGACTGACAAACCACAATCATGCCTTGCTTTCTGCACCAGCCATTCTATGGGTATTCTCCAGTATACTATTGCTTTTAATATCTACAACAGTTACGCAACTTATGCAATTATTTGATCAATTTATAAAATGCACCTGTCCCAAATGTTCTGGATGAATGGAGACACTATACAAAAACTCACTTTATTGATAAAACCAAACTGACATGATTTCACATAAACACGTCCCAACCAGCAAAACCTGGACAACTTTCCTCTAAATGAAATCTTAAGTTATTACAACTTACATCAGTAGTGTTCACTGATAATCAGCACACTAGACCAAGAACTGAAGATCACCACAGGGTGAAAGTTCATCCACCCAGAAGTCCAAATGTGAGGACCACGAGCATGGATTCCTCTTGTGACCTCATCTGCGGCCTTGTAATAGACTGTTTCTTTCAGATACAGTGAACTATGTATACCCAGAACTGAAGTGAGAGTCCGTAAAGCTATGAAGCAGCAATGCAGTAAAAGACATGGAGTTGAACGCAAACTATATTTTATTCTTGCTGAGCTTTCAAATCATTTTAAAACCTGGACTGTACAACTGTTCACTCTGGATAAGCAGAACAGTGGAAAATCTGCATTTGGACACATGTTTTTAAATGAGAAAACAAAACAGGATAAAAATCCCTGGCTACTACTGCTGCCAAGGTATCAAGATGCACCTAGAGGTCCTGGAAGGTACTCTCAGTTCACCAACTTGGCTAAAAGGAAGGAAATTGCTCCTTCAGTTTCAGACAGTACTTCTCTCAGACAGTCTGCCAGCTTGTCTTAGATGTGCTTCAGGTAATTACCTCTCATATAAGCAATGATTTCAACCCAGCATGAAGAAAGCCATCTGGGCCGTATGAAGCAAAGTGGAGCTAAGTGATGTCACTCTATTGATTGTTGCAGGCAAAGAAGTCACAGTGTTCCCTTTAGTGACTACATATATGATTTTGAATGAGAAGTATAACATAACAGCCTACTATGCAACAAACTGTTTGTTTTCTTTGGTAAAAGAATCATTCTGAGGTTTGTCCTCTCAGAAGTAAAAGAGTGGCACTCTCAGGCATATCTGTGCCCGCTTTTGCCAGGAACTATAAGTGTCATAAATGATGTTCCATGTGAAAAGTGATATGTGACAGTTCTGAAAGAATCTGCTTGGACGCAAAATGTATTTGCCAGTATCTTACGCAGCCCAAAGGTATTAATTCAAAGATCAAGAAAGGCAAATACAATATTGTTGACATTTTTTAAAGGGTCAGATGTGAAATGTATCTCCTGCAGAATCAGAGGGAGTTTCTGAAATAGTTTTCTGATTTCCATCTCTCTTTGTTTATAAGACTATCAGAAGAAGGGGGATAGCCTACCACTTTGTTTACGTACAGTGTCTGCCTGAACTCTAAAAAAGTCTGGTTTAAATCGAATCTGGTTTGGTTGGTTCATACTGCAGAGCTCATGGGTTTCCCAAAAATTTCATTCCAAACAGAGAGAGAGAAATGCCTCTAGATGAGAGGATATGCAACACCCGCTTTTCTTTTGCTTACAGCAGATATAACCTGTGTACAAAAGAGATTTCTAGATTTCAATAACTAGGTTCAAAGTAGGAGCACCTATTACATTGCTCCAGAGGACAACTGCTTTTGAACCAGAGAATGCATTTGGATCATGTCTACTACGAAGTGATAAGCTGTGTAAGTTCAAAGTACAGTGGAAAGCCTTGACATTATCCACCCCTATTAGTACACAGCACTTGTATTAAGTGCTACGGGAAATGCCATTTTGATTGTGGACACAAACCAACTCTGACTGCAAGACTGTATACGCTTGTTGCCATTCTTTTAGGCAATTATTACTGAATCTCTGTGCCACATTCTTTCAACCTGCTCTGAAGCCCAACAAACTTTTAAATCTTACTATTCAGTGAAAAAAGACATAGCAGGTTTGTCTAAAAAGTCTGTAATGATAAGAAGCTGTAACTGTGAGTTAACTGCATAACTGTGACTTGACTTGAATATTTTCCAGAATATGTATTGACTAGCTTTTCCCATTATCTCAAAAGCGAAAAGTACCAAAGCCAACAAAAGTGCAAACTGACCAAAATTCAACTCTGCTATTTCTTCTTTTACAGTTCTTTCAAAAGACAAACTAAGATTACTGGTACATGCTATATTCCCTGCCTTCTGTTTTGTGCTGCGAATATTATGAAGCACTGCAACAGAGTGTACAGGAGAAACAAGTGCTTTTTAATTCTCTTTTAAGGATAATTCACATCTAATAGAGGGAAGTGGTTTGCAATCCATACTTCCATGTTGGGCTAGTAAACATGATTAAGGTCTGTGCTCAATAAAATCCAGCAGTATACACCAGCACTTGATTCATAAAAGTATGAGATTCTTCACTGGCACAGTTGAAAAGCATCTGTGTTCACATTCAGAGAGTTATACTGTTTTGCACCTGCGCAGGTTCTGGACTTACATACACTGCAACTGGAATAAGAAAAATATAAAAACAACAAACCAATGTGGGCCTACTGTACGCTTATTGTGTATTTCACTACCAGACTGAAATTCGGCTGTGCAGAAGGGTACTCTCAAAAGGGCACCCAGCTTGAACTTAAGTAGATGTGGGGGAAAAAAGAAACAAGGCTTGTTCTCATTCACTGTTTACTGGAATAAAGTATAATAATAATAATGTATTGCTATTGCTGTACTTGTGATTGTGAGCATTCTCTAGCTAACCAGGTTACATAGTTAGCTTTGTATTACCAACCACCTTCAGGAGATTTTCATTTCTTTGCATTGACTTTGCACTGCATAGCTTACATAGAGTATTTTCTACATTTCTCTGATTGTATTCTTTCTTATTTATGATTCTTGCATGCAAACAAGGTTCTTTTAGAGTTCATCAGTTCCAGCTGGCTATTTTCTACTCGATGTCAATAATTCCTTATTCAGCTATTTATCAGAATTCTTTTCACTGCATCCAATGGGTGATGTCACCAAGAAAGAGTTATAATTGCAGGTGGGAATTGAAAAGGACATCAAAAAGCTTTCAAGTAACAAAAATTCTCTATTTATGCACGTGTTCTAAGAAACAAAGAATGCAATAAGAAACTAGCAGACAACAAAGTAAGATTCAAGTGGGAGCAAAATTATGGCTAAACATACTAATCTTCAAAGTTTAACATGGGTTGTCAGCAGTTCTTTCAGAAAATCATTTTCCTGAAATTGCAATTGTAGAACCATTAGTCAGCTATATATGAATGAATATTTGCTTTTTCCAAATCAGATTTATGGAATATTTTGCCTTCTGTCAGATTATAATATATTTGCATCTAATAGTTCTAATTTGGAATGTTTGAGTTATAAATAGATGGAAAATGTGGCATGAATTAACGTTGATGTGAAAGACTAATATGTTTTCCTTATAAGCTGAAAACTGCTTCCATGTCAAAAGAAAGCTAAACTGCTCTACAACTGAGATTTTCTGAGGTAAGAATGCATTCGTGTTTTAGCAGTCGTGGTGCTCTTGAATTGTGAGATGTGTTATCCAAATTCCTCTCTGTGTTTACTGTTACTGACCTTCAGCCATGGAAAGCAACTAGTAGGATGACTTAATTTGACACCTGTTCTGGTGATTTCTGAATAGTTGAAGCCAAAATCAATCCACATTTACGTAGACCAGCCTGTTCTCAGCACATACTGTATTTTACGGTGGATTTCCTTAGGAGATTCTAAGGGCAATGCTGTACTGGAATTCCTAAGCACTGTATTTCACTCCTTCAAATGCCAAATGTGAGGCTGTTTTTCACAGAATCATGAATTGTCAAAATTGGAAGGGACATCTAGAGATCATCTAGTCCAACTCCCATGCTAAAGCAGGATTGCCCAGAGCACATCACTCAGGACTGCATTCAGGAGGGTCTGGAAGGTCTCCAGAGACGGGAACTCCACAAACTCCCTGGGCAGCTTGTTCCAGGGCTCTGTCATCCCCACCATGAGAAGTTTCTCTTCATATTCAAATGGCCCTTCCTATGTTCCAGTTTGTGCCCATTTCCCCTTGTCCTGTCACTGGGAATGACTGAAAAGAATCTGGCTCCATCCTCCTTCAACCCACCCTTCAGATACCTACAAGCACTAATAAGGCCTCCCCTCAGCCTTCTCTTCTCCAGGCTAAAGAGTCCCA
>VXBW01001336.1:1533877-1635080 GCA_013400375.1 Thinocorus orbignyianus | reverse complement strand
TTTTTTTTTTTTTATTCCCTTTCCCCACTCTGCTTGGTGCCAGAGTTCTTAAAATAGTTCCCTCAGAGTTTTCTTGTTACCCATTTTGGAGCCCAGATGTAGGAAGCCAGCCAGCACAGCTGGTGGAGCCTCAGTGTCTCACAGATAGGGAAGGCTTACATGGACCTTATTTTATTCCTAACTGTTATTCTTCACTTTCTTCTTAACTTTTATTGATGTTATTGCTATTGCAGTGTCAAGAAAAAAATGCCCAGGCTTCCAGTTAAGGGTTTACCATCTGAAGACCTTTTTCTCCCTCCCATCTTCATCACCAGGCTGCTGTACCTTGTTATCCTCAGTACTTCCCTCATCTTTTCCCTCATCAGGAATGTAAATTTAATTAGTTGTTCCATTCTGAGCTCGTACTGATACCTGTGCTGAGCTAGTACAAGTGATGTGTGGTGATGCTGTGATGTGTGGTGATGCTGTGATGTGAACTCATTCTCACAGCAGGCTGGATATAAAATCAGCAGTCTCCTTATACTTAGGAATATATGCTTGATTTCTAGCATATTTCAGAAGAGAAGAGAAGAGAAGAGAAGAGAAGAGAAGAGAAGAGAAGAGAAGAGAAGAGAAGAGAAGAGAAGAGAAGAGAAGAGAAGAGAAGAGAATACATGGAGTGGTACCAGGCTTCCTGACAGTAAGCTAAAATGTGCACAACAAAACATAAATAGGTGATATGCCAATCAGTAGTTTCTTTATAGTCACCTAGTAACTACTGGGTTGGCCAGTCTTCCGTACAAAGCAACATTCTTCTCCTAAAGATGCAAATTAGATCTCTGGAAAACTATTTACATCTGTGAAAATTATTTTCCTGTTGGAGATTTGCTGTCACCTGAGCACCCTCATGGGATATTTCCCCATGCAACATGCAATAACTCCTATCAACCTGGAGTTACTTACAGTTGCATGGTTCCTACAGGGTGGTTTTTGAAAGCAGCCCAGTCTGGGGTATTACTACTATAGACTGCAGAACTCCATGTTCCCAGTACATCTGTGAAAGCATTTGGGGGAACAGCAATACGGGTGGAAGTAACACTGATTCATTCTATCTTCATTTGAAAACAGAGGGAACAGTTGGCCTCTCCAAACTGGAATGATACAGATAGAAAGATCTGAATATACAAAAATAGCACAGCAATTTCTAGGAGAAGACAAAACACGTCTCAGAAATGTATTGAGAAACAGCACATTGAGGTCTATGGGGCAGCATTTGAAAGGTGCATAGTGCAACACTTGGTTACACTAAACGCTATGGTATACTAAAAGTCAGTAGGAGTCAGGTGTTTAATCCTTGTTTATGCCTTTAGACCTCTGTTGTCTTCAACAGCTTGCTCTAGCAGGAAGCGTGTCCCCTACCATAAGCAAACCTGATTTCAGCACTTGCGAGTGAATGACAGAGACTTTTGGAGGAGATGAACAATCAAATTCTGCACCAATTTAGGGCTTTGACAAAGCATCTCTGGTGGATGTTGGGCTATTAATTTACAGCCTTCCACTGCTCACCATTTCCTTATGCCTCCTCATGACAGAATCAGAATAATTCAGTTTGTGCCCACACCTCCTTGATGGGAACATCAGGTCCAGCATCTTAGCTGATACTGGTAATCAAAGTGTTTTTCATGAAGACGCAGGTCTGTGAGGGGGAGCTGCTGACACATATGTGTTCCTTTCTACAGGCACAGTTACAGGAACAGTAACCTCCAGTAAACAAACAGCGGAGAAGGTATTTCCTTAAACAATTTCTGTTTCTTGCACAGAGCATACAAATATGAGTCTCTGTACCCTGCAATAATTCACATGTGTGGCTGTGATCAAGCTTATGCTTAGCTCCACTCCCTCCCCTTGTGTCAGCAGCTCGCTTCTGTTGGTTCTGAAGTTCACAGTAATTATATATAAGCAACACATGACTAGAGAGCTTTAGATGAGGTCAGGCTTTTCTGCATGCAGGTTTTTGCCCGCTTTTGTCTCCTTTTCTAGGGAAGAGGGACAGACTAACATCTGAGATTGGAGATTTACAGGTACCTGCAGAGGTCTGTACCCAGATCCACTAGCTGTTTGCAGGACCTGTACGCTTCTCTCTCCTTGGAAAGCTACTCAGAGACTTTAACCTAAGCAGAGAGATTTTTGTTGTGTTCCTGAGGTCAGATTTATGCTACTGGGCATTTGAAAGTGTCTCACCAAAGCTGCAATTTAGATTTTCTATTTTAATTGGAGAGGGATAAGCACCTTCACATGCTAGTTCTCTACATCATAAGACAGGTGTATAAAATAACAGATAAATTTCCATGCAGCATTAATGTACAGTGCCCTGACAACTGTCTGAAGTTGTATGCTGAAGTCTGTGTGATAAATCTGTATAAGGTAAACCCTATCTTTCTTTAATGACTGGTTCCACCACAGAGACGCTGTGTTGAAGTCTCTATATACCTTCTTTCCTGATGATTTTCTACAAAGATCCTCATTAGCTCAATTATCCGTAAATCCACCCATAAGAAAAAAGATCTTGAGACAGATAACAGATGCACTTAAGAGTTACATCTTGTGATGAATGAACACAAAACCCCAGCTTCATTATAGCCGGCCCACACAGTCACATTTTTTATTGCTCATATGTAATGATCAACAATCATTTGGAACAAAAAAATAAAAAAAACTGTAGCCAGAATTTTAGCACAATTTCATAAAATAAAATAATTAAAACACTGAATTATTTACAATGTTTGAAGCACCTGGGAGAAGCACACTGACTTGACCCTAACTGCTTGCTAATTTCCATCCTTCTAATGTTCTCAGTAAGATCTCTGGTATTTTTGTCTTCCAATCTTTATTAGCTTTTCCTAAACCTCCTTCAAATGCCACACATCATCCTCAACAATCTATTTTCTCCTTTCAAATATATTTAACTAGAATTGGTCTGTTCGTCTTCCATGAAATTTAGCTTCCAGTTCACTCCTAATTTTATGTACAAACTGTATGACAGCCCCGTCGTTCATGTGAGATTATTTCTGTACTGTCTGTTTAGATGTGCTTGTTTTTTATGGCAGATATTTTTCTTCCTGTTGGCAAGTTACCTTTAAATATTCATAATTGTTCTATAAAACCTTGTATGTCCTTTTTATGGTGAGCCTTCCTTTTCTTAAAATAGCACTTCCTGTACAAAGACGTTTACCTGAACCTTGAAATTCCTTTGCTACCTGCATTTCACTTGCCCCAACGTTTGAAAGTGAACACATTCAGAACACAAATAGATACACAAATGGGTACAGACAATTATATATCCATTCTCCAATCTGGCTAAATACCATGTGGTTCAAACTATTGAATTATTTAATCTTCTAAGATTAAAAAGCTTATTGCATCTTAGGCTCTGGGAGTGAAGGTGTAACTACCTGGACCCGTTTATCTGATCACACGATTTGCATGGCCAAAACCAGAAGTGAACTGCAGTTTATGCAGAAACATTCCCAAATATTTTGTATACTATAGTTGTCTATCCAGAGTACTTCTCAGAATTTATAGGAATTTTTTTCTGCTCCTCTGACTCATTTTGCAGGTGCTGGTGTCATCTGAAGTGAATTCTTCCTCTGCGAGGACACCCAAGCCCTGTGAGCCTTGAACTGAGCACACTGCCAGTATAATTGCAGCATTTTGGGTTCTTACAGAGGTAACCTACAACAAATGCAAGTGATTCCCAGCCAGGTGATGGGGAAGAAAATTTTACAGTTTTGCTCAATCTCACAAAGAACTGCAATAAAAGACCAATAATAAGTACTTCTTAGTACTCTTTCTATCAGATAAACCGGCAAAACTTCTTCAACAGCACTGCTGGCTCCCCATGTTTAACGTTACCTAAGTACCTGTAATAAAGACTGTCTCTTCATTTTATTTTCTTCTCTTCCTAGTTCAGTATTTCTTGCAACTTCTGTATCTTGACATTAAAAGGATTTGCTGAGACCAGTCAAGTCAAGCTTACCAGATGTCAAATTTTGATAGCAATTATAAGAGACTTCGGTATTTTACCTTTAGTCTTTTCTAGATATAGTACTACACAGCAGATACAGGTTCTTAAGTTAACCAGGTAAAAGAGGCCTATTTCAGTTTCACTGGTTAAAAGCAATATTTTAAATGCCACTTGGAAATGAAGGGGCTACAGCGTTGATCACAGAGCACCAAGGTAAAGCTCACTGCAACTCATTAAGAGCCAGCGATACGCTGCACTAGCACGTTTCCCAGAATATCTTGGCAGTCGGTTCCCATGCAGCACATTATGTTAGATTAATTTAAAGGTAGAAAAGGCATGGATAACTATAACAAGATCTACATCTTACAATGTAATAAGTGACACAGGATTCCAGAGAAGAGTAAAGAGAAAAATGATTTAAAGATGAAGCACTTGGCTGCAATGGCTACTTAATTGGCAATATCCCCAATCTAATAAAATCACCATGCTATGAATCATCTTGTCCCAGTTCATTCAACAGAGGTGTCAATTATACAATCAGTGAATATTTGTGTATTTTTTCCTCTATCTGCAAACCTT
Source organism: Thinocorus orbignyianus (assembly GCA_013400375.1). Taxonomy (NCBI): domain Eukaryota; kingdom Metazoa; phylum Chordata; class Aves; order Ciconiiformes; family Thinocoridae; genus Thinocorus; species Thinocorus orbignyianus. The sequence goes on along the minus strand of VXBW01001336.1, from coordinate 1,630,498 downwards.
GTTTGTTTGTGTTTATTTTTTTTCTTTTGGCCTGGGCAACCATGCTTAAAACGACAATCCCTCGGTCAAATCCTTGTCTCACTTGGATTAGAATACAGGATCTTCTTGGCTCCCAGTCAGTTGCATTGTTTTCATCTAATAAAAAACACCAGTGGAAAAATTCCCCACTACACAAAAAGCAAATAACTTGAAGCACTTTAACAATTCTGTATTAGTGCTGGCATGCTTCAAAAATAACTGCTGAGCATTGCTAAGAGGACAGCAGGACTATATAATTATTTATGACAGGCTTTCAGCTTTTTTTTCCTTCTCCTAAATGGTTGGTGTTACTTGTAGGCCAAAGTAATACTGTGAAAATTAAGGAAGAAAAACAAGGGGATACTTTCTATAAGGCAGCTGCCCTCCATCTTCACGGACCCATGAGTGAGCATACTAAGCATCTCCTGAGAGGACCACTATTCAAAGGTGTTTGGACTTCAGATTTCACAATCTGAAATCTGTGGCTTTAAACAGAAAGAATGAAGAACCATTAATAGAAATTAGTGGGAAACTGTTTATTCCCATTCCAGGAATATGTTCAAGACAAGAAACAGTTTTCCATTCCATATTGGGACAAAATGGAGACCTTTCAACTTTTCCAAGAGAAGAAAGAGTAAATGAAAGCTTTGGTTCTCACCCTTCTCCTACTGCTCTCCTTCATGTTCTCCAAATGAACCAAACAATTAGGGTGCAAACCTCCAAGGAAAAGAGAGTGGATCTGAATCTCAACTCTGCTAGCCTGATGCGTTCACATGCCTATTCTCAGTGCCTGACAATCCCGTCATGCATTGCAGAAGAGTGTCCAACCTGCAGGCTAATTCTGAGGTCAGATGCAATTCATTCTTTGTGCTTAAAATAGCCTACCCTAGAGCTCAGATGTATTTCCAACCATCACTTTTCTGATGTTGACGTATTCCCACAAAATCTCTCAATTAGAGTACATTGACTCAGCTTCAATACTTGTCCCCAGACCCTCTATGCCACAGGGTTAAGCAGAACTTGTTGATTGCTTGAGCACCGGCTGCCACTAGCAGGACCCCAGTTCACTCCCAACACACAACATACAAATAAAAAATGGAAGTGAGAGTGTAGAGAAAAGAAATGCCTATATATTTCACAGAAACAATATACCTCTGTTGCAGGATTTCATCCAGAAAACTGAATGAAAGATGGTCAGTTTCTGATGTACACCTAAGAAACATGTTCTTACATCAGCAATATCATCACTAACCCAAATCCCTAAGTAGCAACTCAGAGAGTAGAGTTTGTTTGGCTGTTTTTTTCTCTCTAGATATCTTCATCACTTTTTGCTTGCATTTTACTATTCTTTCTGAATATCACTGTACTACCTGTATGTTTAAAATGTAGCATCTGCATAAGTATTTGCAATGCTCTGGCTACTGTCTATCATGCCTTAGTCATGCTGGAATATCAGGACATATGTAGAAATTCAAGTTTGTAATAGTATGCTAGTCCTTGTATTCCACGACTGAAGTAAAATATTCCTATGTCTAAAATAATAGAAGAATTAACTTCCACACACACACTGGGGGATTTCCTGTTCTACCTAAACTAAGTAATCTGACTTCTTCTCACAGGAAGGGCTGTCTGACTGACGGAGTAAAAATCTGGGCAGTGCTACCACACACGGCAACGAATGATACCAATAATAACAAAAAGATACTTTAGAAGCATTTGAAAGAGGATCGCCCTACATAATCATTAACAATCTGTCACTTGCTGGGTCTTTTTGGACACAAAGTCATTAACACCAACACTAACAGCTGATGCCACGCTGAATGTCAGGGAAGGAAAAGGTTGAAATAAAACTCCATCCCACATTTTTAATTTCCCAGACTGAACCTCTGTCCTTAGTATGCAGGTTTATCTGGATCCTCATTTTGCAACTGGACTTAAATAAGAATTTTTTAAAAATAACAAAAGCTCACAGTAGCTCACAGCATCAGCTGTAATCATATTTAAGCGTTGCTGGGAGAAGTTGAGCTATTGCAACGTTCAGTAAAATAAGCTGTGAACACAAGTAGGTGAATCATCACTTCACCTCTATTACATTTCAGATGAAGCTTCAGAAACATTTTAACCCAAGCAGTAGAGACAACTGCATGAATCTGTATTCGTAAACTATTGTTCCTTGATGGGAAAAATGTGTATGTAACTGAAGCAAACTGGAGCATTTACAGTGCCTGTAAATGGGATAAAAGAAAACTGATCCCTTTCTTCCACACCTTGCAGATGGAAAAGAAAGAGAACAAATCTACTGAGTGATGTTCAGAACCTGAGAAAGATTTTATGCACCCAGATCCAAATCCCACTACATAGGATTTGTAGATATGCCTTGGAATCTAATTCCTACTGCCTTTTCACAGAGTACCTTTACAAATCTCTTCCATGAGCTAAGATTTAATATTTTGCTACAAGGCAGAAGCCTGCTCTGAGGAAAGCATTTGATAGCCCATGTTGCCTGATGTTAGATCTTCTCTAAGGCGGGGTTTGGAGGAGGCTGGGAGTGGGAGGAATGTGTTACAAATGTGATGGTTCTGCTTTCAGCTGCAATGAGCTTTGCCTCTGGGAGAGTAAGGTCAGAAATGCTGAGTGACCATTTTCTATTTAGTGCAGTTAGTGGTTTATATCTCACATGGCAGTCATCAGGAAGCCAGAAAAGAGACCTGAACATAAAAATATAAGAATTTGGTGGTCTCTGGCATGTAGATGGTAGGAGCTGGCCTTTTTTGGCTGCTGGATGCCCATGAGGCTGCAATGGTCACAGAAGCCTTGGTGTCCTAGGTTTGCTTCTAAGAGAAAATGCTTCAAGCCCTTTCTCCCCGTATAAATTTAAATGCAAATATGTGTAGTCATAACAGGAATCTGAAACAGAGGAGCTGCCAAAAGCCTTACAAGTCCCTTGAGACTTGCAGCAGATGTCTACAGTGAACAAGAATGGTTGTTATTGAGGTCACCAGCTTTGCTGGGCCATTGCTGTATCTGGTCAGACCAGAAGGTGAAACAGGAGCTCACAAAGGAACATTATTCTGCTGTGCCTTCAGAGGGAACTGAGCCACAGAGGATTTTCTCAGCAAGGACATCACTGGTAAGAGTTTCTAGGAACAGAGAGCTTCTAGCCTTTCTCATGCTGGGACAATGAGTAAAAGAGATGTCAGAGTACATGGCCATTCAAGCAATCTCCTAAATCATGTAATCTCAAGACACCCTAGGTTTTACATGAACTTCCCAGAGGTTTAAAATTCAGGTTGTTATTCCCATAGGGCAATGACACTTGTAAAGTATTAAGTGTAAGCTGGAAGTGACAACTGTCAGTCCGCAGTCACACTGGGGACTTTTGTGTTGATTCCTCAGCTAGTTTCTGTTACAGAAAAGGTATAGAGGAACAGCCACTGCTCCTTCCTGTCACTGAGTTTACCAGCCAATTCAACTCAGGTAGAATCAGATTGACCCTGACTTCTCCAGATGCCTATTAACAGTGACTCTGTGTACATAAGTAGCTGTTCTGTCACCTCATGTCCCTGCACAGTAACAGATCAATGCAAGACATGGTTATTGATGGCAGACATTCTGTGCAGCAGAGGATAGAAAGGGATGTGCTTGCTTCTCTCTAACCCCTAACTGGTCACCTGGATATGCAGATAACAGTCTGAATTTCCTAAAAAGGCATCTCAGCCAGCACAGTTTGCATAAGGGGGCTCTTAGGGAAGAACCCCTCCCAGATCCTTCCCTGGGACAGTAGGTCTCTTCATTATTCCCTCCCTCCGTGCTTTTGCCTAGCTTCCATGATAGTCCAGTGTGTTTAATCAGTATTACTCCTGCAGCCAAAGAAGGGGAAGGAGGAGAAGGGGGTATACATTACACAGTATTTCCAAAGAATACCAAATACTGCATTAAGACTGTAGGCTGGAGATTCCATTGTTGAACAGTATTTTGTTTTAAGAACAACAGCTTAACTTTCTTTAAAAAGAAAAGATCATATTTATTAAAGTAGAATCTGGAGTTTATTTGTTTTTTTCTCCAAGGTACAGCAGCTGCGTAAAAGAACATTTCACCATAAAGAATAGGCTGATTCACTGCATTTCTCCTGAGTACAGATTGTTGTCTTCTCCCACACAGTCTTCATAAATTAGGAAGGAAACTTGAAAAGCACCACAATATATGTTTTTGATTGTTCCTGGCTTACAGTAGTTGAGTAAGACCTCAAATGTCTAGCCTTTATCTAAAAATACGGTTAAAAAAATGTAACAGATGAATAAAACACTCTTAGATGCCTCAAAGAAACTGTGGAGCCATGGCATGGTTTAAACAGGAGTTGCAGCACATTCAGTATCACTCACCTTCCCTCTGTAAGGCCAGTAGACACTGAATACCTACAGGTCTTGGGACATGTTCCCCAGCTCTTACATAAAGGCACAGAAATGTGGGACAGTGTTACACTGTCACTTTCAAATAGACTAAACTCTAATCTGCTTTAATGCACTACAACAACTTTACTCGAACAAGAGTTTAAATGCCCTTAAAACTGAGAAGCAAGTCACCCACAGAAGCATCCAACATCCTGTATGTAGTTGTCAATCTACTAGAACAGGAAAAAGCAGCAGAAGGGTAGGCATCCATATTAGTAGCAGGACTTGTTTTTCCCTTCCCAACCTTTGCTTTTTCTGCACAATGTATATTTAGTATATTTAGTGCAGGAAATCAGCTAGTAAAACTTGCCTGAAAGGAGATTTGGTTCCATGTTCCAGATTACAACTGAAATGTCAGAAGTAATTCATTCATGAGGTGGCAGGATCCCTCCAGGGTTGTTTAGCCCTCAGTTAGGGTAATAAATAAATAATCCCAGAAGCCTTTTTTTTCTTTTTCTTTTTCTTTTTTTTTTTTTTAACTACAGGCAACATGAGAAGGTTACCAGAAAGTTACCACGGTAGACACAAAGTGCATCCTTTCCTGGTTAATCTAGTAATTTACAATAGAACACACTGATTCTGCCAACAATCATTTTGAATCATTCCTTGAGACTCTCAGACATGAAAATCTAACTCTCCCCCACAGAAAGATAAAGATAGCTGAAACAAAATATATGTTCATAGCATAAAGCAACTCTATTAGTCACATATGGGAAGGTGGTCTGCATTTTAGTGGTCTGCAGACATTCAACTCCAGTGAGTTTTCTTACTAGGGAAGAGTTGAAGGGTCATTAATTTTTCTAATTATAACAGCATACATGTCAAAGCATAAACTGAAATACTGTGGGCCAGCAAATGTTGAGGCAGCTTCACAGGCATAATCTTTGAAATCAAAGCAGTTGAGATGAAATTCCTAAACTGTTTAACAAGAAGGCTCAATATCCCATTCTATGGAACTGAAAAGATCCCAATGATCAATCCTCAGCAGCACAGGGTCTTTAAATATCGTTAGCAGTCATGGCAGCATGAGCTGTGAAAGGAACTCAAAGCAAGGAAAAGTTACCTCTTTCCACCCTGTTTCAGCCATGAGCTGGGGACACAGGGGCAGTACAGTTTCTCTCTAGGCAGTAAGAAAATCAAGATTTGGGATTACCAGCTTCAGTCACAACAGACAGAGGAACACGGAACAGTATTTTCTAACTTTCCCTTTCATTCTTCCTTCCAAATTTTCAATTCTTCCAGTCAGCTCCATGCTCTTTTTTTTGATTCTCTTTCTCTTCATATTTGGCCCAGAGAAACTTTCTTCCTGTAATCTTTGTAGGAGGACTGGCAGCAACAGGAGCACTGGAAAGTCCATCTCCTTGTTTGCAGTATTAATGTCAAGGAAGCAACTGTAGGAGAAGTTCTTTCAAGGAACAGTGTGTGTCTGTTGCTCTGTGAGAGTTGTTCAGCGAGTTTGGAAGTTGGTGGAGAACAGCCAATATAGGCAATAACCAGAAGGCACAGATTCCAAGTCCTAATAAATCTTTGCTGAAATCAGCTGTTGACTACAGCTGATTGGGGAGCTGATGCTCCCCAATGAAGCAATATTTGACTATATGGGTGTATTCAAGGTGAACTTAAATATGCTTCATCTCTTTCTCTTTCATAGAATTGTAGAATAGCCCAGGTTGGAAGGGACTTTGAAAGATTATGTGGTCAAACTTTTCATGGCAAAAGGATCCTAGATGAAGTTTGTAGCACCCTGTCCAATCACATCTTGAAAACCTTCAACAATAAGGGCTGTACCACATCTCCGGGAAAGTTGTTCCAGTGATTAACTCTCCCCACTGTAAAAAATTTCTTTCTTATATTGAGATGAAACTTTTTCCTGTGTAACTGGTACCTGTTTTCCCTTTTCTTCTCCATGAGGGCCCTTGTGAAGAAAGAAACTCCATCCTCTCTGTAGCTGCCATTTGAGTACTGGAATATTGTGATAAGGGCCCCCTGAGCTTTCTCTTCTCCAGGCAGAAAAGATGTAACTCCTTCACTCTTTCCTCACAGGGCAGGTTTTTTAGCCCTTTGACCAGCTTCGTGGCCCTCCTTTACACCCTATGCAGGCTGTTCACACCATTTGTGGAGACCACAGCTGTGCATAGGACTCCACATGTTCCCTGGCATGAGCTAAGTACAGTGGGATCATCACATCTCTGTCCCTGCTAGTAATGAATGACCCAGCGAATACAGTCAAGGATCTACTATACCTTCATTGCTGCACTATGGTTCTGAGTCTATGTGACTCTAAAGAGGATCTGGGGTGACAAGCTCAGTTACGTACATCTCCACTGGACTGATTTGAAGTTAGATAAAGTTAATTTTATTCTCTGTCCCAATTTAGTGCTGAGAAATGTAAATCTACATCCCAGTTCTAGAGCTGCAGGTCACAGGAAGCCTGTGGAAGGTTTACAATACTGCTCTCCTGAATTTTTGTCCGATCTGAGAAAACATTGTCCACTCTTCCACCTCATTTATAATATGAAGACTTCAGCTTTATTTTATCTCTTGTCCAGGATTGTTGACTTCTGTTACCCTTTCAAAGCCTATCATGTCTGCCGTAACCAACATCATAGATCCATATTATCCTATGCAATAAGTAGAAGGTCTTTTCAAGGTCAAATTGATAAGACTCACAGCCGTTAGTTATAAGAAACCAAAAATAAAGATGAGCTGAATATAGCAAATAGGATTTATTTGGGTATCAACTATCACCTCAAAATAGCGGTAGGCTTGGTTGCTGAGAGAAAGAGATACAAATATAGTTTAGAAACCTTATATATTTTATAAATAACCAGGTAAAGTTTATATATAGACAGCTATTAAATAGATTTGTCACTATAAATATCCCTTTCTCTTTCTCTCCATATAGAGAGGAACATTTGTGAGATGATGCACTAGTATGGGGTAGTCATAAAATATCTAAAACACATTTACTGCTCATTAGAGTCCTGGACATTAGTGAATCAAGTGTCTTTCCCAAAAGGGGTACATTAGCTCTCCAAATTTTCACTGTCACTTTTCACTTTTGAAATGTGGTCAAGGAGCAGTTCTTATATAGTAATTGTAGTATGTGGTGACAATGTCCATTGTCTTTATTTAGCAGGGCTGCAAAGTCTGATGGGTATCACCATTTTTCAAAAAATTCTGGAATTTTGTGATTTCTAAAAATATAAGATTAATTTTGTCTTTCTGGGTCAATGATTTTTAAATGTAGAATTCAGCTACAGAACATACACCAGGGACAGTTAGTTGGATATAATGACAAGCTTGGAATTGTACAGCTGGCATCAATGGCTGTACTTCTATTAGTGAGTACTGTAGACCAAAAGGAACAAATGAGTGATAAAAATTAAAAGATTATTTTACAAAAATTTTAAGCAAAATATCTTCAGGTGTATCATGTGGCATCCTACATTTTTACTTTTTAATAAAGCTTACATAATTTTATACAATGTGATAATACTACACAATAATCTTCAAGGTTAGGCCTCAAAGAACTTGACCTTAAAACAAAAACTCAAAAAATCACAATACTTAAAACATATTTTTCAACTGCTTAAAAACGTTGCCAGTGCATTTGGGTTTTTGCTATGGAGTTCCCTTATGGTAACCGTAACTACTGTAGTTGAATGTTTCAAGCCACATTTACAAATAGAAACCAATCATTCACTTTCATTCTTTCCATGCTTTGCTTATTGTTTGAAAAAGGTTTTACTTTGTGATTTTTGTTTACTTACTATGTTTGAGCAATGCTTGCTATTGCACTGAAATAAGCATACCCACATATCGTAGTATTTGTAAATGAATAAAGATATTTTGGTCATCCAAGCCAAGTTTGTAAAAGTGCTTAACCCCGCTAAAGTGAATCAACACCCTCCACAAATTCCTTATTTAAGACCCTGTAGAAAGCAGGAGAAACAATAGACTATGTACTAATAGTACTACCAATTAAACAATACAAGTATACACTATGCAATGGGACTAATTTTATATTTCCGGGGGGCATAAATCTGCCAAAAAAAAACCTAATCCACAATCCAGAGGCAGAATTAAACATTAACCGAAAAGTAAAGAATAAAGAAAATAAAAGAAAGTATCTCAGAAATACAGAGTGCTACACCATCACATAATAGAATGTGAACAGTAACACCTTACTTTTGCATATTCACAATGTATTTTCTATTAGGAAGAATAGCATCAGATAAACACTCTTTGAGAAATCTGTCATTTGGCTGAAGTATGAAACTAAGAAGGGACGTAGTTCTCAGAAATTTTTAGAAACTGTTTCAAATAATAAAGAAGTTGTGGAAAGAATGGAAGTGAATTATTGTTTTCCACATTTGTAAATAAATCTGATTACAAGCTAAACAACAAAAATTATAGCTTACATGACTTGATGAGCACTGAATATCTATTTTGAGGAATAAACCTCTGGCTGATGTTGATGTTTCTGGCTAAGAATGCCTTCCTTTCTCAGTCTGTCTGAGAGCAGACTTCAGCTTTTGAACAAGTTAGTACAGCTAGTATTTCATATGCAGTAATCTTGCCAGTAATATTGGCAAAACTGGTGAAAATAAATACTAGGAAATTTCCCAGGAGGTGCTGTAAGAAAAACAATCACCTGTTCTGACAGGTGAGTGTTATTCCCCGCAGAGTGAAGATATCTTATGCAAATTTTGCTTCTTTGGAGACAGGAAAGTACAAGCAACCAAAAATTAGGAGATCTGAGCTAAACCTTATGCTGTACCACTGTTCATTTGCATGTTACAAAAACACAAAAATCAGTAGTGGGAATTGTATATGATAGCCTATGTCAGGACCTCTAAATGTATTATAAAACAAGAAAAGAAAGGGAAATTAAAACAATTTTAAGCAGTTGATGTCACGGTAGAATCAGGCAGTAAGAGAATATGACTTTAAGAAAAACCTCACTCCTGCATGTCAACAGATATAAGAAAAAACATAGGTAGAAAATATTCATGGGTGGTGTTTTTTTTTTTTTTCCTTTTTTAGCCAAATATAGTAAATTACTTTCAAATACAATAATTGCTTCAGATAATCCAGTCCAGGTTATCCTAGAGGAAAAAACAGAATCATAGGAACAGGCATCTTAGAAATTCACCAACCTGGAGACACCCTTTAGGTTGACCCTGAGCATAACCCTCTTTTTGAGACTAATGTCGAATAATAACCCTGAATCTTTTGCAGTGGATGACATTCTACCCAAACAGAGTAATCCTGAGCTGTCTGTTTGGCATTTATTAACCTGATAGAAGACTACAATTGGTTTTTTTGTGTAAGCGCAGTGAAGATGTTGTCACTGATGATGATGAAACCAAAGTAGCCATCTGGGACTAACTGACTGGAATCTTGTAGAAAATGTGATTTTTACAGCCTCTGGTGAAAAGCAGAAAGGAAAAAAAAAAATAAACTGAAATGTCATAATTTTAATCTGGGTCACCTTGATATTTTTCACTTTATAAACTGATACGTACTGGTTTTGCAATTCATATCTGTGTCTTGTTCATTCTCTTGCTCCAGGAAATGTTTAGAAATTACCATGCAATTTCTTCACCACTGCTAGAGAAATCACAGTTGGGTGTGGCCTTCAGGGCAAAAGGAAAGAAGAGGACAAGGAAGTTTGACTTCTAAATGTTACGGATTTCTTCCTGTTGCCTGTATTTTTAACATCCCATCTTTCTGAAACAGTGGTACACAAGAACACAAGACTATGTGGAAACAACACTAAGACTGTCATACTTGGCTCCCCATAATTGCTGGCAACTTCAGCATAGATATCTGTTTCAAAGAGCTACTCCCCACCCTCCGTTCCACCAAGTATCACAAATCACTCCCCAATGTCTTGTAATAAAGTTGAAGCCTGTAGCAGACCAAATACCACAATTTACCCTGTACCTCTAGCAAATTTCAAGAAAGTGAGACCACCACCGATCACCTAGAACCCTGAAAATAATTCAGATTTTATTAAATACAGCTCCCGATGATCCTAGAAAAGCAGATTTCAGATGAAAGCAAAAAATAATAAAATCCACCTTCCTGGTCTGTCTGTAGGGATGGAGGCAGGAGGAGTATTTTGTAACTTTAAGTTAGCAGGGTCACCTTTGTGCACTAGAGCAAGGCATACTAACCAAACATGAGGGAATGTAACACTGCTCAGAAGAAGTGAACTACTTCTCCAGATGAAATTTCCCATCCATAAATGGAGTGGGGTGGGAGTAGAGTATAAGAGGTTTCCTGAACCCCACAAGCACCACCAGAAGTTTTGGAGTCCTGAGTAATACATTCACTGTAAAGGTAGTACTGGTAAACTGTGATTCAAGTTGTTTTCTAGTCACCTTAGAGAAATCAGCCAGTATCTAAAGGTTCATTTCATTTCCTATTCCCAGGAATTATTTAGTCATGCAATGCTTCCCATTAAACTCAGCAAGGAAGAAAAGGGAATAAAAGAAATAACTACAGTCTCAATCACTGTCCTGACCCTATGAAAGTTGTAGCTGTGAATCTTTCCCTTCACATTAATTTAGGAAATAGAAAAATCAAGAAAGAATATCCTGACATTTTTTAAGTCTCAAAGTATACTTTCATTTCACTTCCAAAGAATTATGAATTATTTCCATGTGCAGCATATGCTTTTTAGAAGTGAGGCCACACTCTGAAAGTCAAGGGAATATTATTATGTGGGAAGCCTTACAGATAATTTGTTTAGCAAATCTCCATATCCAAAATGCTACTTGTCTCATTTTTGCTTCTTGAAAAATAACAGGTTATAAATATAACACTTTAGAACTTGATATTACCCACAGTATATGTTAAAAGGAAGTTCAAGAGATAAGTTAATTAGGTGGATAATGTTCTTTCCTAGTAATTAATATATTATTCTTTCTACAGTTTATTTATGTAGCATAGGATCATGTTAAATATTTTATGAAATAGAGCACATTCTTAAAGAAGGATATAACACCCTTAATTGCACATTATTGAAAAAATATTCAAAGTTTTGTTGTGAACAGCCAGTGAAAAAGCTCAAGCTCGTGGTTTTCATTATGATGACTTATTTATTTTCAGGTCACCTGTTTTCTAAAGAGCCTGGAGAAATACTCTACATCTGATGTTTGGAAAACTATGTTTCTGGGTAAGTCGCCTCAAAAAAATCCAAAGTCTCTAATACAGTCCAATGTTTGTTCTTCACAATGATTTTTCTCTCTCCTTCCCTCACAAAGAGACGGAAAACTTTTTAATTAGGCTTCTGAAAACTGAAGCAATTCTTCTAGGTCACTCTATGGAGAGTATGTTCTCAGTTATGTAATGCTTGGGTTTTGTCTCATAGGACAGGGATCTCAGATTTGGAAGTCTAGAAGGTACATATGAGGTGAACCTGCCACTTTTCTCACACAGTCATGAGAAAACAGGAATAAAAAGGAATTGTCTTTGTGAAATGGTCATGGCACTATCTCATTTGTGAAGATATTCTTTTCCATGTTTAATTGTACTCCGTCGGGATAAGTCACAAACTTTTGGTCCTTTTCACTCCTTTGTTTTACCGATCACAGTGCTGTTGCATTGCATGGAAGAGGAGATAACCTGAGTTAACATTATACTAGCTAATTCAGGTACGGGTGACAGAGGAAATATTAAGTTCAGTGAGAGATTTAAAGCTAAAAAAGCAAAGTAAATAATTAGTTTGTGCTGAGCCCCATACTGCTGCCATCTAAACGATTGCAGGCTATGTATCTTAAAATTAACTTTGTAATATCTGCGGTATATTCCCGTTCTAGCATAAGAGAGTATAGGTGACTGCTGTTTAGAATTATATTCTGGGTCACAGAAAAGTAAATTCATTAATTTAACAGGGGATACAGTGTCACCATATGTTCAGTGCTAAGATAATGCAGACCACTACTAAAGTTTTTATCCCTTGTCAAGGCGAGAATGGGAAATTGTAATGGATTTTTGTTCAGAGCTGATTTTATAGCCTATCCCATTAAATGGCATTACATTCACATGACCTGACTTTACATAACAGAGTTATCATAGCACAACTGACTGAACATGGAATCTGCATTTTGCAGTAGCAGACAATATTTAGACCAACTCATTACTAACTACTCTCTGCAGGTTTTAAGTTTTCCTGTTTTAATGAAATTAAATGTATTCTTCTTTCCTTCTAAATCACATTAAAAGGACCTGATTACTTAGTTTGTGTATGCTGTGCACCAAAGTGACCCTTTGATTAAGATCATGCTGAAACTGTCACCTAGAACATTGTTATAATCCTTCTATTTTCAGTTGTTTTTTTAGTAAATAAGTTCTTTGAATTCGTCTGTCACTACCACCTAATAACTGCCTAATTATTTAGCCAGATACAAGAAGATATGACAAAAGTAGAGGTCTCAGAGATATCATGTTTCTGTATATTTTTTGAAGACTGGTGGCTAGAAAGCAGAGAGGGACCCGGACTGGTACCAGAGAGGTTTAGGGTTCAACTTGTCCTGATGAACCACCCATCGGCTTTCCATGACTAGGTAGTCAGCCAGTTTGTAGATAGATTTAAGCCTGTCACAGTGCTCTGGCCTGATGTGACAGATGTCTTTTATAGACATGGCAATAAATTGTTACGGTTAGGATATTTTTCTTAGCTAGTTTTATTTCAAGGATTACTTAACCATTTCAAAAAATATTTTCCTCTCATTCAGGACTTTCAAAGTGCATTTTTTTCACTTCTTTTGATTTATCACTGAACTGAAAGTAGTGTCAGCTCTGAATTTCAATTAACTGTTTCTGTTTCCCCAAATTTGTTTGCACACGTAAGAATCTTTGGGTATTTTTTTCACATTATTTTATGGGTAGCCATCTGGTTTCCTGTGGACTATTAGTGGTCCAACGATCACTAGTTGCAAAAAGCTGGTTCAGGAGACCTGGGATGTGAAAAGAGGGAAAGAATCAGAAAAGAGGTTCACAGTTGTGAAAAATCACCTAAGGAAACTGTGGTACCCAGAATATGGTTGGTAGGAATATGAAAGTGGGTGAGAAAGAGGTGAAGATCAAAGAGCTTAGATCCATGTCTTCCATCTTGCTGGACTAATTGAATACTCTAGCACGGTTTTCTTATTCAAGTTTCATTTAGGAAGGAATACAATTTACTACTTTTGTCAAAAACCTCTATTTTTTAAATCTTCTTTCCCTAGAAATTTCTCATTCTGTTTTGAAGTAGCCAGACCTTCCTGTCTGCTCCAACTGATGTCAGTCGCAGAATATTTCTTGATGCCCATTGGTGCTGCACAAGAGCACTCTTCTGTCTTCTTCACATGTTTACTGTCTTTCAGAGTTCCCTGACAGAAAATACAGCATCACTCTGCATATCTTTATTCTGTTAGTATAGTAAATAAATCCGTGTAACTATTGAAAATTGATTTTACTCACTTTACTTTTTCTAGGCAAAGTCAAGGTTAACATTTAATTCTGAATGTCTAAATAGCTATGTGCATGATCCATACAGTAGGTTGGACAGTACATGACTTTAAGTCCTTATCAGTGAAGCACAACGTTATTAATATGTGCTGAACATGATGTCTGACAGAGAGCACTGACCACAACCAGAGAGCATGAGAGTCCTTTCACAGACAAGATGTTTTAGCAAATGCCCTTACTGAATGCGAAAGGATACTGAAGAGAAAAAGGGTCTGTGCTGTGGCGTCAGTCAGAAAGGGATTTGTAAGTCCACTGTAAGTTTTGCTTATTCTGAATGTTAATGTCAGCTACCAACAGCCACTCAAATCAAATAAAATGCTTTAGCTTCTGACAGTTGGTCTTGGTTTAATGCCCACTACCAACAATAACCTCACCTAAAGCCTTGGAAAAAGCATGTCAGACAAAAGGCTACATTCATGTGCATCAGAAGTAGTTCTCCTCATTGCTTAAAATGCTCTAGACAACAAATTAAAAAAAAAATAAATAATAATAATGAAGGGCATTGTAAGAGGTCTGGTCAATTGATACTGCATGCTACAGTTTCTTTCTTTGCTGGCCATGCATGAATAATCTTGTGAATTTGGAGTGTAGGTAGCACAAGTTGTCTAACGAAAGTACAGTTACTCATGAATAATTTGGATTTCAATGTGTATGTGAAGAAAATGGTTCAACACAAGCTTTTTGTATTAAAGCCATCTGTGACTCACAGTATCATCATGCATGATATGGGGTCATTGTGTGAAAGCAGTAGTGCGTGAAGGGCCATGGAAAGCCGTATGAAAAGCCGTTTCAGGATGCAGTGCACAGTTCCTGGAAAAAGGTAACGATTTGGGGTTTGAGGCACAGTGATATGTTTACAAATCCTGATGGTGTTGAAATCAGCTGTCCTTTCCATATTTAATATAGTTGTACATGAGATTTTGGTGCATTGTAATGACGTTATTAGCACAAGTTTTTTACTTGGGTATGAGAAAGATGTGAGTCATGCAGCTTCTCCGAAAGAGAGCAGATGAAATGTTGATAGCTCACTAATGTGTATTCTGTATGTGTGATAATTACTCCAGAAAAAAATGTTGCCATGCTGTATGGTATAAGTGCCCTTAAGAATTATGTTGTACAGTTTTTTCCTAGCTGTGTCTGCCCATCAGTTTTTTTAGATGAATTCTGGAGTCCATTAAAATTGTATATGAAACTCATTGATTTCAGCAGCTCCAAATTTCATCCTGTAAGTTCCCAAGCACTGCAAAAAGGAGATATAAACACATTTGAAACCCGAAATAGATTTTCTGCACAAAAAGAATAATTTACATATAAATAAATATTGTCTTCTTTTCCTATAGCCTTTTACACGATTTTGAAGACCTCTGCAAGTCTGCATAAATATATTCATGAAAGTTTGACTGCAGATTATATAAAGATTCCTCCATTTTGACAGAAATCAAATTAATCCTCTTTGAATCTTCACTGAAACGATGATGCTAGGCTAAATAAATCTCTTTGATTTCTCATTAACTGTTAGTACAGCTGATTCTTTGATTGGTTCATTAGCATGCTTGGTGGCATATGCTCAAAAAGAGGGAAAAAAAAAGAAACCTACAATTTAATGCAAAATAGAACAAAGCTGTAGATTTCAGCCTTTGTCTCGTACACACTGTAAGGTACATGGAGCAATGATCTAACTTATGCATTGCATGAGGTCCTTCTGAATTGCCATTCAAATTGTTTCCTAACTTTGACAAAATACAAATTAATTACTCAGCTGCATATGGATTCTCACCTGTCAAACTGAGTGCGAACTACAAAGAAAAAAAATTGTTAAAATATCCACAGTATAACATTAGCAAATAGATATCGGCAATGAAATTTGCTATTTCACAATAGCAAAACACATTAATTCAGCTTTAATGATTCTTAGAAAGAAAATAAAAAGCAACGTCTATCCCACGAACATCTCAGTGAGATAATTTCACATTACAACATTGAAGAATGGAAAATTGTTGTCTCATTCCCTGTCATAGAATTGTTTTGGTTGGAAAAGACCTTTGAGATTGTCAAGACCAACTGCTAACCCAGCACTGTCAAGTTACCTCTAAACTATGTCCTTCAGCACTACATCTACACATCTTTTAAATAACTCCAGGGGCGCTGACTCAACCGCTTCCCTGGGCAGCCTGTTCCAATGCTTGAGAACCCTTTCAGTGGAGAAATTTTTCCTAATATCCAATTTAAACCTCCTGGAACAACTTGAGGTCATTTCCTCTCATTCTATCACTTGTCATTTGGGAGAAGATATCACCTCCTTTCAGGTAGTTGTAGAGAGTGTTAAGATCTCCCTTCAACCTCTTTTTCTGCAGACTGAACAACCCCAGTTCACTCAGCCACTCCTCATAAGATTTGTTTTCTAGAGCCCTCACCAGCTTTGTTGCCCTTCTTTGGACATGTTCCTCAATGTCTTTCTTGTAGTGAGGGGCCCAAAACTGAACACAGTATTCCAGATGGGGCCTCATCAATGCCAAGTACGGCAGGACAATCACTTCTCTGGTCTTGCTGGCCACACTATTCCTGATACAGGCCAGGACATTGCTAACCTTCTTGGTCACCTGAGCACACCACTGGCTCACATTCAGCCAGCTGTCAACCAGTTTCCCCACGTCCTTTACAGTGGGCAGATTTCCAGCCTCTCTTCCCCAAGCCTGTAGCACGGCATGGGGTTTGTTGTGAGCCAAACGCAGTATCCAGCACTTATCTTAGTAGAACTTCATGCCACTGGCTTTGATCCATCAATCCAGCCTTACCAACATCCTTCTGTAGAGCCATCCTACCTTCAAGCAGATCAACACTCCCACCCAACATTGTGTCATCTGCAAATTTACTGAGGGTGCACTTGATGCTCCTGTCTAGATGGTTGATATTAGAGAACTGGCCCCATTACTGAGCTCTTGTGACCCGCTACCAACTGGATTGAACTTTATTTACCACAGCTGTCTGGGTCTGGGCAACCAACCAGTTTTTAACTCAGTGAAGTGTATGCCCATCCAAGCCATGAGCAGCCAGTTTCTCCAGGAGAATGCTGTGGGAAATGGTGTCAGAGGCTTTACTAAAATCTAGGTAGTCAGTATCCACAGCCTTTCCCTCATCCACTAAGTGGATCACATTCTCATAGAAGGAAATTGGGTTAATCAAACAGGACTTGCCTTTCCTAAACCCCTACTGACTGGGCCTGGTCACCTAGTTGTCTGGTATGTTCCTTGTGATGGCACTCAAGGTGATCTTCTCCATAACCTTCCCCAGCATCAAGGTCAGACTGACATGCCTGCAATTCCCCACGTACTCCTTATGACTCTCCTTATATATGGGCATCACGTTTGCTGCTCTTCAGTCAACTGGCACCTCCTGGGCTAGCCAGGACTTCTGATAAATGATGGAAAATGGCGTGGTTGTTGCTTCCACCAGCTTCCTCAGTACCCTTGGGTGGATACAGATATGTTAAAGAAAACACATAATCTGGACAAAACACTACGATATTTTATAAACAGTTTTTCACTGAGAAGCTGTATAAATTGGATGAATAATTCCACTGTATTTAGCAGAACTCAGAAGAAAGATATATAAGGAAAGACTCAGAAAGACAGACATAGAAGAAAGTCTCAAAGGAAATAGAGCTATTTCCATGCTATGCATCAGCAACACTAGAGGTGCACAAATCTTTTTTCATCCTGTTTCCATGATCTAATATTGCTCCACAAAACTACTTCAATTCCTTGGTTTGTGGCAAAGGTGGGTGGGATTTCCATTTTCATAAAGGTCCTGTACAGTCGAGTTGAGTATCCAAGATTGAATGTGACGGGGTGCACAACATCAGGCATAGCCACAGGCATCAAACTGCCTGACTAGTCTTTTAGGAGAACAGGATACTGTATTATTTAATCTATCATTAATATGTTCCACGTTAAGCATAATGCTGGCTGTCATGTTTCTTGACTTTCACAAGTTAATCCAAGTTGCTACTTCTTATTACAGTTATTACATAACTGTACTGCAATGCAATCCTAGGGGCTGCTTCAGGATGTCTCTTACAGGTTCCCATTATTTATGTAATGCCCCAGAAAACCACTCCAAAGACATGTCTAGAAGTAGGGAAGACCTAAGATTTACTGGCTCCTCCCAGTCCAAATAGAGGAAAACTGCTCATAGTAGTTACATCTTCACTGTAAAGGTTAATCACTAAAATCCCCATGGCAAATAAACTTGTGTTATTCCTATAATAACTGTCCTGAGAACCAGTTCCAGCTTTGTGTTATTTTCCTTTTGTGATAACCAGAAGACTCCTTGTCCTTCCAGTTCACAGAGCGATGCCAGGAGCAATCTCTGACAGGGACGAATTCCAGATTTCTTTCCTTCTGGGTGCTCAAGTTCTTGCCCAGCTCCCTCTGTCCACTCAGGTCAGTGTTCACGCTTCAAACACTTTTCATGCTAGCTACATTGCTAGCTGAGATGAAAAACCTAGAATAATGGGACAAAAGCTTTATTTAACAGACTTTTCCAATCCCAACACATTTTGAAAGTTGTCAGTAGAAGACTTGACTTTCTTTTTCTCTTTCATTTTTATCCTTACCTCTGAGAGAAGTGAGGAACAGCAGCCACACCTAAGGGAAGTCAAAGCAGTGTACCAAGCCCTGTGGAAACAGAAAGGAAGCAGTAGATCATTTTAGTGAGAGCAGTATGTCTTGGCGTCGTTCCTTGACACCACCCCCGCTACCCCAGCCTCCTCTGCCCCTCCCACACTCACACATCGAAAAAGCAGATGGAAAATATTCTGCCAGAAGACATTGAAATACAGTGTTAGAAAGTTACTCTCTTAAGGCTGGAGAAAGTGATGGAGAACTCTGGCAGGCAAATCAAATTATTCGTAGTCAGTGGCATTTTGGAAGGAAAAGAGGAAAGGGAATAGGAGACTGAAAGAAGTTATAGGGATTGTACAAGAACCATCTGGGACATCGGAAATAGATGCTTGCTGTGCTTCAGAGAGACCTGTGTGCCTAATACTGGGTTCAGGAGGCCTTACTGGTCCTCCCAGTTTGTATTCAGAGCTGAGCATACTCTAATGCTGCCATGACATTATGGTTGTAACAGAGTCAATGCTGCTAAATCTGGCTTACCCGAATGGGTTTTACCCTCTCTAATGGCACTGGGAAATGATGCTCAGATCCTGAAGTCACTGTAATTTACTCATCCACTGTGTCAGTTTGTACACGTATCAGTCTCATTTGGATTTTAAAGGTGTGATGGAGAATAGATATTATGTGCCATTCTCAGTGCTTCAGTAATGAAACTTTTCTTTAAAAATATTTTTTGCCCACTTCCATGTTTCCTTGTATGTCTGTGGAAGACTACAAGATCCATTTTCACAAGAAATAAGCTAGTCTACGAAAGGAGATGACTCTTGATGTGACTCACAAAGAAAACTACATTGACTATTATAGAGAAATAACATTTAGAAATTAATCCAGTTCTACCCTCTAATTCCTGCATGGGGAGAGAAAAGAGGAGAAGAAAAAAGAACCATGTGTGAGAAAGAACAGACACCACAATCAGTGTTCTCAGGAACATATTGAGATACCATGGTGATCAGCAAAGGACGTCAAGCTGGAAAGGATATTTTCCTTTCTGTTATTTCTTCTGAGCTTTATGCATGTGATGTTGGCAAATAACTAATTTATTTTCCACTAATAGATCTATCCCACCGTGTATGTCTTTGTACCAAAGATAATAGAAAACAGGTGGAATTTGCCCACTTGAATATACAGATGTCCATGGTACGTACTTGTATACATATAGACAGATACTAAAAAAGAGACATTTTCTGAAAGCATCTGGTTTTTTCCATCTCATCATCAGCATTTTAAGTTTAATTCCAATAACAATAACAATGATCTTATTAGCTTCCAGAATTACATTAAGGTAGTACTGTATTTAGCTTTGAATGCATATAAAATAAACTCTATACAGAACTCTTCAGAAGTGTTCACAAGCACTTTTTCCTCTCTGCTGCCCAAAACAATACAGTACAGTTGGCTATAGGTTCTTCACTTTCTTGTCCAAACTATGAAGAAGATGACATATGTTGCAGGAATATTCTAGACATTGTAGTTCTCACAATCTCCTATTGCAGGAAACTGGCTTTTTTTTTTTCTTGTAGGAATTTACAGATAAAACAGCACTAACTGTTCTTCCTAGCTGGAATAGCAAAGAAACCCATTCATATCACTGTAAAATGGTGTTCCATTAGAAAAAACGTTGAATAGTATTTTCATTGTGTTTGCATAAACATCTACCAGAAAAATTCTAAGAACCTCTAGAAAAGAAAATATAAGAATTTCACAAGAGTAGAGTTCTTTTAAAATACAATTTTCCCTGTTTTAATCCTAAAAGATAATTTTTTGAGGGGAAAAAATACCCAAGCAATATCTAACACTCAAAAATAACAAGGATCATAAGGATTTCAAGTAAGAATAACTTGGTGATGTGAATGCAGTTAGAAAGTAACGTGGATCTAAGTTTCCTAATGATTTTTTTGGATGAATATTTGGGAAATCAAAATCGGACTTTTCTTAATTGATTACCAGACTATGAAACGCTTGCCTGTTCATTCTACTAAAACAGTTCTAGCACTTACAGATATAAAAAAACACATGTAGCATGGAAGCCTTGTTTAGACTGAAATAATGTTAGTATTATTTGACTGGCAGAAAAAGTTTATAAATCCTAATTGATTCTTAATCTGTGTGCTTACCACAAATCACGCTCTGGACCTGCAAAGCAGTCCTGACCATTACACCTTTATGTGCCAGTCAACGGCTTACACTCACTGGTGCAGAGAAGACTGCAGAGTCAATCTTCCAACATACTAACTTTATTTTCTTGCCCTAAAAATGTAATTTTCAGGTAAACAACATAAATTGCTTACTATCTTTGCAGTAGTATTATCTTGTGGAGGGGTAAACAGAAACTCCTGCCCAGTTGGATTTCTTCCACAGAACTTAAAAATGCCATTAAAAAGGGCAAAGCTGGGCTGCTTTCCGCTTGCCAAATGTAAATCTTGATGACATCTTCTTCATGTGGAATAAGAAGAGGAAATTTTGTCAGGGCGTGACAGGGGGGAAAACACTCTAAGGATAAAAACCCTTGGATCTGGTGGTCAAGACAAAGCAAGACAAAAAATCTGGTGAGGGTTGAAGAAAAAAGCTTTCTTCGGGAAAAAAAGACAGGATAAGCAGGTGGTACTCTTGCTTAGGAAGCCCACAGCAGGTGCTTCTTGTGGAGGTTGAGTAAGCATCTCTCTGTGCTCATCTCTTTTCATCTAACTCCACGTGGTCTCATATCCGTAAGGCATAGGAACAACCTCACAGGGCAGAGAGGTTTTGTGTCATGCACGTAGTGTAGTTCTGCCAGAACAGCACTATGGGCAAGCCCCACATCCCCGCTGGATTCTACTGCCAAGAAAAGAATTCTGGAGCTGCCCTGGCAACCTTCATTTTGATGATAGCAGATGGGCTAGAGTGGCACTCAAAAGAAGGGCTTAAGAGTAAGCGAGTCAGGCTCATGTGGACACCACTGTGCCTTGTAGGAATGGAGCGCAGGAGAGAAGATTTTCCAAGTTTTAATCAGGAGGATTGATTCCTCTCTATTCCAAATTTGCCCTCTGCTGAAAGAACTGGCAGGTGAGTGAGAGCTGAGACCACAGCAGGGTCTGATATTGGAAGTGGAATCTTGTTATTACTGATTCTTTTGCTAAAGGTTTTGTTTTGGTGTTTGGATGATGTTACAGCTTGATGACACTCTGCAGCAGGATTTAGCCTTCTTCAGATTGGACGCTCAGGGTAAAGCTAGTAGGGATTTTTGTCCTAAAAGTGAGTGGGGCTCAGCATCTTCCTGATGAAGGACTCTAATTCTGTTGTTAATGTCAGAGGAAAGCGGAGACAACACTGAAGGTGAAGGCGCAGACCTTGACTCTGAGACCACCATAGCGAGAATGGATCCCACTACCACCGTCATCTGTAGATCTGAGATTCATAAAGGCACAAAACTCAAAACACAATCTCTGAGCTTTTCAAGGTTAATGTATATAAATTTATAAAGGTTGAAGTGGTCTATTTGCTAAAAGAAATACAGATAAATCTTCAAATAATTCTTCCTAATTATAATGAAAAAAAAAAAAAATACGGGTTCTCTTCTTGGGTTTGGTTAGGCATTCCAGCCTAAGTCCAGTAGTGCTTAACGCCCTCTATGGATAAAACTCAGAATCACAAAATAATTCAGGCTGGAGGAGGCCTCAAGAGATCTCTAGTCTAACACCCTACTCAGAGCAGGGTCAGCTCTGAGGTGGCACCATGTTGCTCAGGGCTTCATTCAACTCGGTCTTGAAACCTCTGGCACAAGCACAGAGCCTCTCTGGGCCCTTATTCCAATGCTTGACTGTCCTCCTGGAGAAACAGCTTCTCGTTATATCCGGGTTGAAACTCGTCTGTTTCAATTTATGCCTCTTCTCCTGCCTCGAAACACTGACAATAGCCTGTGTCCATATTCTTGATAACCTCTTTTCACATTCTTCTCCAGGCTAGCCAAGCCCCGATCCCTCAGCTTCTCCTCTGTACTTTTTTTTTTTTTTTAATAAGCTAATATTTCTGAGACTTCTGCGTCCTAATAAATGATGTCAGAATTGACCAATGTGCTCAGAAGTCATTGAAGTGAACTGATAAACAAGCCTTCAAACCTTCAGATGAACAGAGTGGGACAGATCCTTTTAGAACCTAGCTTGCAAGTTAAAAGAGGAAATAAAAAGGATCTTATCTGGCTATTGCAAGGCTATTCAAAACGGGTGAATCAGATCAGATCTGAAGCTTCTAAAAATTCTGGTCAGTGCTTAAGCAGCACTATACAGAGAGAAATAAAGCATAACAGTACGCCAAAATGCAGCTATGGGAATATAATCTGCTCGACCCTGAAGCAGTCATTTTGATAAAAGTCCAACTAAAAGAGTTTTCATGGAAGCTAACTTTAGCCTAGTGAGGCTAATCACCTCTGCAGCCACTGGAGATAAACAGGATCCCATAATGGTCCCGCATGCTCTGCTGCCTCTGCCCTGGCTGTAGAGGCAGTCTGGTGACACGAGCCCGAGTGGGCTAAATCAGCCTTCACGAGTGCCCTACAAAAGCCTGTCTCCACAGTGATGGTGTTAGGTAAGCTGTATCTGCCAATGGCAGATTTTCTTGGCAGCCCAGCAGGCTGAAAAGCACCAGCAGCAGAAGATTTAGCTCCAACAGAGCTACAATACTCTCACAAGCACTGAGTGTGGATGCCTGCGACTGCCCCATTTCTTCTTCCCATCTTAAACATATGTGAGGTGGATCGCGGGTAGGAGAAGCTGTGTTGCAGGTATCTCCTCCCACATGCAGCTATTTGGAGGAGACTGTGGAGAGAGCACAAGCACCATTTTGAGATGGGGAAGAAAGAGAGCAGAAAGCAGATTGCCCAAACCTGTTATATCACAAGACAGGCAAATGAGGCAAGGTCTGGGTATCATCTGAGAAATCCCAGGCTCCTTGTCAGATATGCTCTTTTTTCATGGTACTACAACTTCATATACAAGCTCTGACAGTGCAGGCAAAGCAACTTGATGTCAAATAAAATTAAATGGACTTGCAGCAGCACCAGCAGCAGGTCTTTCATCAGTGTCAGTGTACAAACCCTACTTTAATGAGTTCAGACATGCCTTGGCTTTGCAACAGCAATATTGACTGAGCTTCTCTTTTAATTAAATAAATGCAATATACAGAGAGAATTAGCTTCATGTAAACCCTTGAACAAACACCAAAAAAATCCTCCTACCCTAACCCCCATAATCACTCTGATTAACTGGCTGTTCCTTTCTTATAATATAGACAGAGAGTGCAAACAGTACACAGCCATTCTTTATTCAGTGGCAAAAGTTTTAATGTGCCACCTTTACCTCAATGCCGATAATACAGTGCAGTCAATCTTATTCACAGGCCTTGATATCTAGTTACCTTTTCCTGGCTGTGTTTGGAATACCTGAGTATACTCATAGGTAGTATACTATAGGCATAGGTCAGTAGACAGATAGTCGATAGATACCAAAAACAAAAGAGATCAGGCAAAGAATTTCAATTTTTTACAGTTGAAAGGAATATTAACCATCATAAATGCAAATACACACGTATACATCTGAACATGAATTGAGCATAGTGGATTTGATTCAGATACCGTCCTATTCTTTAAATGTTTCCTTTCCAATGAATCACTTACAATTGCTTAGATGCCTGAAACCCTCCTTTACAATTTGCTTATTTTCTTATCAAGTGCAGCTTGGGGCATATTTGGATTTTTGCACAGCAGAACTGATATAGCATCCGTCAGCTGAATAAGTCCATACTCGTGGAGGTCTTTGCTGGTTCATTTATACACAGTGCTCTTCCTGAGTTGTGTGACGTCAGCTCCCTGGAGGCTAACAATGTCATTATCATTACCAGACAAAGACAGTTAGGTAATTTTGTCTGATGTGAGTGCAGATATTGACCTGAACTAATGTATTCTTATTTCACAGAGAGATGCTGATTGTAGCAATGTGACATAGTGGGGTTTACTAATATTAATCTAAAGGCTGTGTTCTTTTTCAGCAGAGAAAACTTTTCCATTCACATTCAATTTCGTCACTTGGCGTGTCTCTAGTCTACTTGCTAGACTTGAGAACCTTTGGCTGTTTAAAGACAAGTACAAGGTCTTGGTCTGTGTGCTCTTGTGAAATATTTTTGGCAACCTCTGATTTGCACATCTTCTGACCCTGCAGAGAAAATTACCGAGCCTATTCAAAAGGCTTTCTTTCTTTAGGACAGCCTAAGAAGAAATAGCTTTAGGGAAAGGAGACTTGTAGCAGTGATCGCATCTGATGCATCTTGTGACAACATGCTCTACATACCTTACTCTGTTTTTTCATTGCTGACTGCTGGCAATGCACTTGGAATAAAAAGTCCTTGCCTTAAAGAGGTTACAATTTACACATTTTATTGTGAATTTCCTTGAAAAGCAGATATATGCTGTACATATATTAAGCATTACATAAACAGATTGTGGAAACATGCAAGTTTAATAGTCCTTCTGGAACATTCTGTGATTATTATAAAAAATACGTGTATATGCCAGAAGTACAACTCCTCCTTATGAATGTATGATAAAATTGTTGTCAGTAGAAAGGCAGTTAATAAATGCCATAATGTAACTGCTTAATGATGCAGTCTGGGATTTTGTGCGATATCCTAAAATCTAAACTTTGGTATATAAATACAAATTACTGCATGCATGTTGCAATAAACCTGATTTATGCTGAAGCTGGAATCATATAACACTCCCTCCAGATGTTAAGAAAGCAAAACTAGCCAGCCCTGAAAAGGCAATCAGGTTTCACTGAGACATGCAGCTTAGACAACTTTATCATCCTCTACTAGCTACTTTTTTATGGTGGAAAAATAACCACAAAGACTGCTCATCTGAGAAATCCAGACAAGCAGCCATTGCCATGAGTGGAAAACACTGCTTTCCAAACACCGATAAACTTGTTTTGATTCCGTGACAGCCTTCCATAGCAAAACCTTTCAGTTGCAATATCATGTTCTCCGTTTCCAGTGTGAAGCCTTAAAAAAGCCAAGCTCAAAACATTTTATTTCTGTTTCAGCCACTACCAATCTGTATGAGTGTATAAAGGATGTAGTCTGACAGTAAGCATTACAGGCAGAAGATAATTAAAAATAAACTATCTGTAAATAGCATATTGCCTCAAGTCATTGAGCTCCATTTCTTTTATATTGATATGTGCGTAATGAAAGGTACATGCAAAGTACATTTTCAAAAGAAAGGACACTGGGTTTACTTTTCTCTGTCCAGAAAACTGCAGAAGTAAAGCTGCAAATCAATGGGTGACCTAATATCTACAAGGAACTTGATATATCCCCCAGCGGCCACAAACATCTTTTCACCTCAACCATAGCAGTAAAAAATTATGAAGCCATGGTCACTTGCAACTTTGTCTGAATTTCCCTTTCTACCCAAAAACATCCTTATCTTAGCAAACAGGCAACTGGACAGCTACAGCCTTGCTTCAGTTCCCCACTGTTGTGCTACCGCTTCTTCAGAGCCCCAAACTCATTTTGCACACGAGAGTTCTTAATAAGAAGGTGTAATTTCTTCTTCATTGTTCTCACAGGATCTGATGTTTTTTCTTTTCAGCCTGTTTTCTTCAACTTAGCCAAAAGCACTTTTTATGTGGCAAAGGGGACTACCTGGGTTTTTTAGCAGGTAAAGCCTGTTACAGTTGCTTACATATATGTTATAATAGGTTCACTTTTCCAAATTAATGTGTCTTCAGATGAGTGGACTATTATGTTCAATAATCAAACCTAAGATCAGAGCATTACTTCAGTTTTGGAAGATTTTTTATTATATTTTTTTAAGCTTTTACAGTCATGTTTTCATGTTGTTTGGGTAGTATACAATTCCACTTTCCTGAACAACTACATCTTTGAACACTGGTGTAAAGTTTAATACAGCATTTCATTCTACTGTGTTCCACAATCTTTTGCCTTACTTCTTCCCAGCTGTAACGACACTGTACTTGTTGTAACCAACAACGATGACTTTATCGGTAATCATGCCAACAGCAATGAATCTTCAGTACATTTATCGGCCTCATGCAGGCTTAACTTGACATTTGAAACTAGGAAAGGTTTTACCATTTTTTTTTCTTTGTAGTTAATATAGAAACCATAATTAATGATTATGTAGCTGAGCCTCTGTAGCATCTTACAATTGATCCTCTATTACACTGGCAAAATAAGAGGATAATGTCGCCAGCATTTACAGAGTTGGCAGTAAAATACTTGGCACTTCATCCCAGTTGGGTTTCATTTGTCAGAATTTTCTAAAACGGCCTTGTTTAGGGCATAAGCTGGTAGAGTGGCTTGGTTTAATTAAAACAAATTCACGCTCTTTTCCTTAGCTTTTAATATGGTTAAAGATAATTACACTGCTCCTTTTCTGTTGCTCCTGGAGTTCAGGAAATCCCATAAGATAATATTTTTACATACCTAAAGAACAATGCAGCTAAGTAAAATATGCTGTAGCTAGGCTTCCTGCCCTAGTAACTGACAGGACAAAAGTGTCATTGAGCAAAAGAAAACTCTTTCACTACTGTGAAACTGATAGACTATTTTATTCAGGTTTTATTGATGTGGAATATGAAAAGGACATGTCAGTATGTCTTCATTACTTTGGGGGTAGTTTTTCAACAATTCTCAACCTACGGTTAACAAATAAATATATACGTGTACCCTCAATAAACCCTGCTAGTCTTTTACCAAAAATACTATTCACACAGAACTGGAGTCTCCCAAAATACAGTGGGTGAATCAGATTAAACCTCCATGAATGATGCAATAAAAAGTGATGCTAGTGTTAACCTGCGTTTTTTAAATCTGTGTGTACCGGTGCTTCCCTAAAGATGGAAATGGCCAACTAAGTCTGTAATCTGAGAATTGTAAAACCTCTAACACTGCTCAGCTGAGGTGGCAGATCCTTTCTTGGGGAGCTGGTTCAGGCTGCCACCATCTGTTGCCTCTCAGCATCTTTTGGGTCTGTGGACCTCAGCTGAAAACAGCAATTTTAGGTGTATACATTTGGATAAAGGTAGTTGTATGACAGAAGGAGTCACAGAAGCAATTTTGCAGGGCTATAACTATGATAAGAGGAAGTGGAGGTATAGCTACAGGACCTTTTGCAGGCTGAAGCTTGCTACCCTTGTGCTGGCTGGCTGGGTACCAGCTGATTACCAAAAGCCATGTGTCCATGGTTGCTAATGGAGCTGATGGACCTGAAGAGATCAGTGATTTTGTGGGATCTTACTGTACACACAAGACACTATGGATGCTACTATGCACCATCTGGGCTTTCCTTTAGGGCTGGCTAAAAATATGAGCTGTGTGAGTGACCAGGTTTGTCGCAGCGTGTCCTGTGCTTTGCAGGCTGTATTGCAAGGGAAGAGCAAGGCTCCCTGGCTGCAGAAGCTGGTCAGGAGGAAGGCAGGGAGTGAGCAGCCTGTGGCAAGTTAAATGGTGACCTGTGAACTGGTTGGGAAAAGTGGTCCTTGACTTCTATTCTTGTGGAGTAGCTAAGCAACCTGCAAGCAGGGAGAGCAGAGGCTTTGCTGTTCAAGGCAGCTCACATAAATACAGGTTGTGCCTCAGCGAGACAAATGCTGTGACCCTATTTTGCCACAGACGTGCATTTTGCTTCCCACCACAGTAAGTGCTAGTACATATTTTACTGGTGGTAAGGCTCACGGTGCAGAGAGATAAGCCATGGTTTTGTTACCATCTAGACTGTAGTGCTCCTAAGTGCCTCAAGGCTTCAATGTGCACTTTCTGGAAGGGTATGAGCAATACCTCCGCAACAGCAAGTCGGTGCCAGTGTAGCCTTGGGGCACTTAATTTCCTCTTATTTACAAATAAAACATTTTTGACACATACCGGTTACCCATGTTTACTGCTTCTGGTTCCCTTCTAGTGTCTGGCACAGTCATACAGTGTCTTTTCTGAACATTAGCTCAGCTTTCCCCATTGACCATCTCTGTGCAGCTCCCAGCTACTTTTCCAAAGCTCCTCTCTCCATCTGTCTCCTTTGTCAGGAACAGGTACCAACATGAAACCTACAAGTGAAAAAGCAGGGGCAGAGGAAGGAAGACCAAAACAGCAAGTAAGTGAAGTCAGAGGAAGCATTTCTTGAGGGTAAAAGGAATAAGAGGAGAAAAGATGGGCAACCATGAAAAAAACGTGGTGATCTGTGATGTATGATTAACATACCTCCATGTTAGTTTCCAGTTCAGCTACAGAGTTTCTGAGTGATCTTGAAGAAATTGTCCGGCCTCTTGGGGTATCATAGTTATTCTATATTTTACAAGAGTTTTGAAAATGTAGTTTTATTAAAGACTGTGAGGTGCTCAAATAAAGAATACAGTGATAGGACCTGCCTAAGAGATTACTGTGAGTATTTAAGAAGGATGTTCCCCAGAACATGTTCCCAGAAGTGTTCCCAGATCCTCTTCTACACAGGTCTGATTTCCTTCTCTCTGCCCCGTTTCCTTTTGTACTGTTGACAACATCCTTTTTGCTGTTATTCCAGTCCTGGGTTTTTTGCAGCTGCTTACGTTTCCCTACCAGTCCTCCAAGACTAGTACATCTGCCTTCTTAACTGACATTCTGAGATATACACATACTCCTCCACTGCTTGGGTCCTTCTCTCCCTCTTTCAGACTCACAGATTGATCCTCACCTTGGCATTACTGATGCTCTGCTCTAACGATCTTCCAAGCTTGGAAAAGTACCATACCTAGCAATCAAACCTATAGAGTTAATTCTAAATCAGGAAACACCTTTTTTCAACAGCAAAAAATTGCATAAGCTCTTAGCAGAGGTGGATAGGAGCAAGAAGACTCTGGATCTTGCAGATATCTAGCACAAGTTGAGTTTCAAAGTGTCTGAGGCAATACAGCATCAGTTTCAAGGATACACTCCTCGCATCCACTCAGTTAGTGCAATGAAGGTTTCTGTGATTGTTCCCTCACACAGCAGACCTTGCACCATTCAGGTACTTTTCAAGGGTGTGTTCCCTTCAATGGCTTTTTGTTGCCATTGACTCCCCCAGAGAGCTCTTGGTGCTAGGGCTTTAGTGGATGAATTAAGCTGAACCTTCAAGAAACTGTACGGAGGTTGTGTCCTGACTTCAGCACAAGCACTTTGGACTGAGTACTGCAGTCTGCACATTGCTGCGCTGAAGGACAGACAGAAATCACTTTCCAACAAGTGTCTCCAGCACTAGAGCAAAAAATAAAAGAAGGAAGAGCATTTGAGGAAGATAAGATCTTTAATCAGCATAGAAAGATTTGTCTGTCGTAACCCAAATTCCTAAAAATCAGTGGTCCTGAAACATTTCAAACCGGCCAGGAACTTTCTTCCAAAATTCTTGGCCTCCCCCTTGCTCTTCACTATTATTTTACATTGCAGAATTTGTTTGCTGTTCCTATCTTCCAAAAAAACACATTTCAATTTACATTCATATTTTTATTCTTGGACGATTTCCTTATCTCCCTAGATGTTCTACTTTCATATTTCTGTGCAATGTGACTGCTTGGAGATTTCTTTAATTCATTTTTATTTGCTTTCCTTTTCCACTTTTTGGATACCCCATTTTGCTGCTTCACTGCATTTTTCATCTTTGAGTCTTCTAATTTCCTTCCACTCCTATTTATTTTTGTGTTCTGTATTTCTCCATTCAATTTCACTGTTATTACTTTTTTATTATTATTCCTCTTTATTCTGTCTCTTTATGTATGTGTTTGTTTTCTGTTTTCTTGCCTTCCCTGTCTTTTTTTCATGCTAGCAACAGGAATTGTTTATTCATAGCATCTCTTCCATTAAAACACTGCACAAAGTAGTTTGTCTGATCAAAGTGTCAAAACACTAAAAACAAGCACTGTGGATTGCATTAGGTGCTTAAGTAGGATCCACCCCTTTCATACCTGAAAGCTGATTTTTTTTAAAGACAATATCCCTTTCCTAACTTATAGTATCAATTATGTGTGCAAGAGGGACATGGAAAGGCTTGTTTGGTTTCATTTTATGTATTTCAGGAGAGCAATTGATCCTTGGTTTATTTTTAATTTTTTGGTTTGTTGCAAGAAGCTAATGCAGGAGAGAGGTGGAATTTTTGCCATGAGTGTGAGAACCGGATGAATGAAGGGGATTTAGTACATTTGGGGAACCAGGAATACTGAACGTGGAATTTCAGCTCTGTCTTAAAAATACTGCTACAGAGTCACAGAGGAATTCAAAGACGAGAGCTCAGGTAACCTCACTGTTTGGAATAAACTTTTCCTTTTGATTCTGAAATGA
Organism: Thinocorus orbignyianus; assembly: GCA_013400375.1. Taxonomy (NCBI): domain Eukaryota; kingdom Metazoa; phylum Chordata; class Aves; order Ciconiiformes; family Thinocoridae; genus Thinocorus; species Thinocorus orbignyianus. Next base: position 1,599,489 of record VXBW01001336.1, on the reverse strand, counting down.
CATATTATTTTTGCTTGAGCTTAGCATGCAGGTTGGATTGCTATTCCTCTAGGATACAAACTTATTCTTGTATATATGGAAAGTCAGTATTCACTCTGAGTAAATCAGCCACAATATTTACAACAGTGTAGCCCTTTGACCAGCTCTAATTTAGACACATGAGGTTTTCAGTTACTGAATCTGATTCTTATATTATTGTGTTGGCTTTGGTACATCGTGAAGCTGTCAACTGGAGTTATAAATTGAGTTATAAAAGAGTTTCTGCTTCCTGGGAAACTCATATTTTCAAAATTGGATCATAACCTACCAGAAAGAAAGCAGACAATTTCAAATTGTCTTGAAAGCGTAATTTATTCTTTATCATCGGTTTATGATTAATCACAGTATTTTGTCTCACATCTGAATTTTTTCTACAGTTTTTAACTCTGTGATCTGGTCTGAGTATATTGTTGACCCTGTTATGAGGAGGAGACTGTATTAACTTCCTTCCATCCTTAATTTTCCTGTGATTCTTTGATTTATTTTTAAAATTCAAAAGTCATTTCATAATGGAAAATCAAAATATTATAGACCTGGAAAAAATAATATTTTTTATGCATGAAATATTTTTTTATACAAAAGCCCTCATTCCTCCACCCTCCTCCCCAGCTTTTAGCAAAATTGGTACATTCATCTAACCATTTCTGTTTTCATTAAATTGTATTTTCCAGTAGGAATATATTCCTGGGAGCAAACACATATACTGTTAACCATAGCACTTCAGATTTATCCCAGCATAAGTAATCTGAGAAGCTGAAGCCATTACTTCTTACAGTTCAGCAATTGTAATTCTTCCTAAAATTTATGCTGTCCTTTCATATTCATAGGTCTTAGCAGTTTTGCCTGTCCCTAGCACATCTGCCAGGTAAGGGTATGTGTGTGCAGAAAATAATACTCATAAATAAATACTCATTTCAAGACTTAGTCTGCATCTACTGACTTCACTAGAAGCAAAATCAGACACTTCCGTTAGCATTCATATAAAATGTCAGCTGCATATTATGTATGCATAGTTTGATCTAAATGCAGTTCCCATGGGACTTACCCCACTAGAACAAGGGCAAGCTAAGAGGTAGGAATATAACAAACCATAGTGTGAAAAAGAGTAACAAAACCAATGAACCGGATTTATAGAAATTCATTTTTACACACACTGTTAAAAAGCCAGAGCCAGTAATCAGTGATGGGGAAACTTCAGAAATTAGAAGCCTATTCTAATCCAAAGATCAGCATCAGCTGAATGTGTCACAAATGATTTTGTAAATATCTCATTCTGGTGTTCTTAAGAAATTGCCACACTTCTGCCAAACAGAGATTTACTATTTCTAAGGACTATTTTCTTAACATTGAGATTAATTTGGTTCCTGTTTGGGTGAAAGTTCAGCTCAGTGTTTATCTTATTCAAAATGTCTCACTCATATCCTGATAAACAAATTAAAATGATTGTGCATGAAACAAATCTCTGCTGCAAGGAAAAAGTAATAAAAAAGAGAGAGGCTGCTCAGCCTTTGCAGAATCTCTAGGCTTATAATTTATCTGAATGGCATAGAGGGTGAAACGAAGATTAGCAAATTCATGACAGAGTCAAAAGAAAGCTGAACGTATTTCAGAGTGGCTGATGTGTACATTGCTGATGAGGAGACCGCAGGTCAAAGTGATCTATGACGAATACTTGTTCCACTGACAAATCTTAAATGGAAAACCAGGAAAGATATTATATCATCTCTAAAGAGATTCAACTAAAGTGTCCCATGTAATAAAAAAATAAAAATAAAAAATAAAAAAAAAATTGAAGATTAAGTGATAAACCCACATTGCCTTTCAATTTCTAGTGCATATAAGCTTTGCAATCGGTTTAATGGAAGGATATTCTGGAGGGCATGGAATTATGTCAGAATAGGGTCTGTGACATTATGTGAAATTTCCCTGCAATATTTTTCCTTAATTTCATTTTTTATAAGAACTAAATCAAACAGAAATCACCGTACACCTAAATCACCAGTGTTCTGCTGCAGTGTCATGCTGATGTTCAGGTTTACAAACACGCCAGACTGGACCACTGTGGAAGCAAGTGAAGTCTTGCTGCTCCACAAAGGTTACTAGTGAAGGCAGAAGTAAAGGAAAAGTTTCTGCTTGTTTATTTAGGGTTCAGAGGGCAGAGGAACCCCAAAGATGAATTTGCAAATCTTCAAAGAAACAGATAAGTGCCTCTGCAGTAAAGCTTTAGTAACTACAGGAATCAAAACTTCCAATCCCAACTTAGAAGGCAGTATCCTCCTTCCACCTCTCCCCACCCCGTCATCTAAATTTAGAGGCATCTAAACTACATTGTTTACTTTCTAATTAAGATTTATTTTAGCTACCTGTGTTTTTTGCATATGCTTGATGTATGTATGCCAACGGCTAGCAAACACTCCACACCTGCTGAAGACCCTGCACCACCAGAAGTATTCAACACAGTTTCAAAGTAAAGAAGGTATCCGTTTCTCTACAGCTGAGGCAGCAGAAGTAGAATTTTTTTCCGTGGCAGAACAGCTGGGAAATGTAGACCTAAATTCTGCTGACTCTGTAAATTGAGCAGAGTCCAACCCACATATCCAAAAGAGTAGTGTAACCCTAATGGGCTGAACGGCCTGGGGACATGCTGTCTTTCCTGCACTGCATAGCAAAAAACTTGAGTGACATAGTTTACAGAAAAGAATATACAGCAGGGATTCTTGGGGGGTGGAGGGATGGCTTTTGAGAATCCTAGGTAGTAATTCTCATCTTCTCATGCTTTTATTAGCCAATGGACTAAAAACCCAAGAAAAGTCTTCACAGCAGGAGCTAGCACCAGAAATGTGTTTTTGAAGGTGAATACCTCATTTTCAGCACCCAAAACAATTTCTTCATGTATGGTTGGATTTTTTTATGGCTCATCTCTATGGTTTTTGTTATTCTGTATTTATTTGTACATAATGGCTTAGTTTCACTGTAGCTTAGAGTCTGGCCTTACATGAGATTCATGTAGGTTGATGCTCAGGACATTGTCTAGGGAGGAGGAAGCAGAAGCTAAAGAAGTGTTTGGGCTTTCTAACCAAGCTAATATAAGGAGATTGCTACCAGGTACAGTTCTGACAGCAAGCTNGGGAATCCAAAAAACAACTTGTCTGTGCATCTGTGCATTCAGAACTGATCAATACATCCTTAAGATCTGAATCCAAGGCTTGAACCACAAGGATGATCAGTATTTCAGACATTTCTCTTTAAACTTTGATGAGTTAATTCTAGGTACCCACATGTTTGCTGCAAAGCAAACAGAAGTGCCTGAGTCTCACACAAAATCTGTAGTTATCTTAGACTCCTCCATCAAGGTTCAGACCCCTTTTAAGAGGATGGTAGGGCTGACACCTGAAACTTGGGCAATATCCTAACTCATTTTTAGATATTTGTGTCAACTAGTGGATCTCTCTCTTTTAGGATTTCTGCCAAAGCAGTTGAAATTTGGTGCTTACATTCCTTAGGTTCTTTGCAAATCCCAGTGGGCACATCTACGAGGACCGAAGATGCCTTTGCCACTTTGGTCATCAGTCTGTATCAGAGGATGAAAACTTTCTTAACTTCCAGACCAGTGAAATACCTTAAAGATCAAAATTGTTTCTATTAAGTCCCAGTTAGATTCACTAATGAAGATTCACCCGTGTTTGCCATTTTTATTGTGTTAATGAAACACAAAGTCTCACTTTGCCCAGAAAAATCTCAATAGTAATAAACACAGCATCTGGTAATGGTGACCTTTTGCCATGTTTTTACACTACCCTGCACCTAGCACTAGCCTGGAAAAGGTAGGATGCCTGGAACTTTCTTTCCAGAAATCTCTGTTTGGCTGTTGCACCTGCCCACCAGCAATTACCTTAATTTAGAGAAGCCTTCAAGGTTTTATGACTGCCCAATTTTCCCATCGTACACAACAGCTTCTTGAGAGAAGACTGAAGGCTCAACAAGAGGGGCAAATGACAGAAAATCATTCCAGCAGTTTGCAGTATGCGGGCAATAGGGTATTTTCTCAGGGTATGCATGGTCTGAATTGATGGCTGCACCATGCCGTAAGGTGGCATAAAAAGGAAGAGAGATGTGTCCCCTAGGAGCTGTAAACACTTATGCATGAGTCTGAAGTGTCCTGTCTGTGAACGTTTGTGTCAATAAAGGAGATCTCTGAAAAATCTTCAGAGAGTGAACTTCAAGGCAACGTAAGCAGAACCAGATAAACATTTAAATGAAGTTAACCAAGAATATCTGATGCTTCTGTTGTCAGCTCCTTACACTGAAAATTTCTGGAACTGAAAAGGGAGATTTATTCCAACTCAGTGAAAATACAGAGCTACATATCTCTGACCTTGTTTCATCCATGCTAGCTGTGAAATCCTGCCTGTTTCACCAGCTGGTTTTGAGTTTGGCTGCTTGAGGGGTTTTGTTTGGGTTTTGGGGGGCATCAGGGGAAAAGGTTGTGGGTTGGGTTTTTTTAATGACAAGTTTGACCTCTTAGCATTCTGTGTTATCCTCTGCGGGTTTGCTGTTTCAGTAATTTCTCTCCTTTGTCATCCTGCAGGTTCACCAGTGCAGGACTGATGTCATAAAATTTAAGGGCACTAGTTCACTTGCTCAGCTGGAGCATGGATTTTAGAGGAAGAGTAAAGCTAGTACAGATATCTAAGAGCTGAATAATAAAATGTCCCTTCATCTGTGTACTTAATTAGCTGCTTTCCTCATGATTACAAAGATCAGTACTCAGGAAGAGAGGAGCTTTTAGGTCTCAGCAGGTTAACTCCACACCAGAGGATTAGACAGGACCCAAACTGTGATGCTTAGTGTTCTCATTTCCAGGACAGTGCTGGCATTCAGTACTCATTTCTTCTGTTCTGCAGTGAGGTGAAACATCTATGAGACTGCAAGCTCCGTGTTAATAAAAAAAAAAAAAAAGAGTAAATTTGGCTAGATTTTGGCAGGTTGCTGAGTTAGAAAAAAGCCAATATGAATATGTAATAAATGATAAATTCTTTCCTCCTCTTGTGTTATCAGTGGAGACTATATTGCTTTGTCATACAACTGCTGCAAAGGCTAATCCTCCACACTTGCAAAATCTTCTTATTCTGACTGCCACGGCCCTGCTGAAGCCAGGGCTTATGGCCCTAAAAATAGGAGCAGGATTACTTAGGTTGCAGTCCACTGAAGTAGTTTAAAGGTTTTCAGATCTGTAGTGAGGAGAGGAAAAAAAAATGTTATTCTAAATTATCTAAGCTCAAAATTACCATTTTAATCAACTTTAATTAAAGACTTCATACATTTCCAGTGCAAAGGATTTCAGCATGAATGAATGCCCACCCCTTATGAAAATGAAACACCAATAAGGCACTGATTTTACCTTTTTACCTCAGACTTTACACATCTGTCTCAGAACCGCCTGGCTTTAGTTTATTGATTTCAACCTTAGAGCAGCTAAGTAGGGGCTTTAGGGAGGACTTAGGCACTTGCAGCCATAATTGCAATCCTGACAATCCCTACTCACGTATGGCCTAACCCGAGGCCTTTTGGGGAAAATCAGGCCAGGGTGAGCCTAAGAGAAGCCAAAGCCGAAGTCTCACCTTCTTTCTGAGCAGGCAGTCAGGAATCTGGGTCTCAGCTGAATTCAAGGAGCAAATAATAAAGAAAAAAACAGAGGCAGAAGTGAGAAGGAAGGTTCAGTAGAAGGCATCTGATCATGAAAACAGAGCAAAGGAGTCTAGACAGTGATTCCTAGTGTTTGGAAATGTTTAAGAAGTTAGAAGATGTTACTACTTCGAGATGTGAAAGAGGAAGAGAATAAAATTTGTGAAGGTCTAAAATGTCCTCAGGCTTGGCCAATCTCTGCAGCTCTTGCCTAAAACCTGTTTAGGTTCAGAAGCTGGGCCTTCCTCTACTTTGTATTCTTCCTCTACTTAATATTTGCTATTTAACACTAACTCAGTTCTGGAAGGCTCAGTTGGAGAATTCCTAAAATAATCTAACGGGAAAGAACTCTTTTCAAGAAATAGTGAGAGCCACTCTTCCTTGCACAAGATGCAGGAGAACAAATGTTAACAGTATCACACTAGAAGGCTTTCACCCAGGCAGAAGGACCTGTTGGCCAATTCAGTCTTTGGACCCAGGCAAGCTGGATCTGAGAATAATGCCTCAACTGTGGGAGCACGGTCTGTTACAGAAAGAAAAATATAATCTTTGCCTCCAACCTTTTATCTCCATCTTCTCTCTTCCATTTCTCTACGTCCAAGCTCTGTCACTGTATAGAAGGATTTTGCCAAGTCAGAAGAAGACAAAACAATAGAATAAAGAAAATGTTCTAGGCTAATGCTAAGACAGTTGTGTAGGGTAAAGAAATCTAGAAGTTTGGTGTTTCTGATGTTGAGACAGTTTTTCTTCAATATGAAACACAGAAATTGTTCTTTGACGCATAAGATTGTAGTCCAGGATATCAACTTTTTAAACTGAGACCTGAACCTGGATGCTCAAATCATGCTCTGTGTGACCCTCTTCAACTCATCTTTTTCCTACAGTAAATCTTGAACTTGATTTAGTTCGCCAGTATGTTTCAGCTAAGGATGTGATGGATGTCTCTCCCCTTCACATCTCAATTTTCAGAAAAGTTACCTCTGAGATAGGAAATATTATTTTGAACCAAAGAAGTTGCAATGGAAACAAGGGGCAACAAAGATGATTAAGGGATTGGAGCATCTCCCTTATGAGGAAAGGCTGAGAGAGCTGGGACTCTTTAGCCTGGAGAAGAGAAGGCTGAGGGGAGACCTTACTAATGCTTACAAGTATCTGAAGGGTGGGTTGAAGGAGGATGGAGCCAGACTCTTTTCAGTGGTTCCCAGTGACAGGACAAGGGGCAATGGGCACAAGCTGGAACATAGGATGTTCCATTCAAATATGAACAAAAACTTCTTTACAGTGAGAGTGACAGAGCTCTGGAACAGGCTGCCCAGGGAGGCTGTGGAGTCCCCATCTCTGGAGATCTTCAAGACCCACTTGGATACAGTCCTGAGTAATGTGCTCTAGGCAATCCTGCTTTAGCAGGGAAGTTGGACTAGATGATCTCTAGAGGTCCCTTCCGACTCTGACAATTCCATGATTCCATGAAACTTCTCTTTCCTCAATGACTGCCCTGCAGACACTGCACTTGGAGGTGAAGTACCAATCTCTATGCCTCCATCCACTTTCAGGATACGGGTGCCCAAAGGCTATGCACTCTAATTATTAAATTGCATGTGTAGCAGTGTTGTTTTGTTTTGTTTTGCCTTTCTTCTGTCACATTCTCTCTCCTTAACCCTCAGCATAGGTAACTGTACCTGAAAAATAGTCTAATGCATGATAATTTGGCTTTTTCTTTTCTTAAGTTTGGCAGTCAGTTCAGGGATTTTGAGGGCCTCAAGAGCGAGGCTCAGAGGCAGACTTCTGAGTCTCCTTTTCCATTTGCCTTGGTCAAATTCCAATGTAGACTTTATCCAAGAGAAGTCTTTGGTGGCAATCAGGAGTGGATGGGCATGCCTCTGCTGAGTGAAGAATTGAAAGTAGGTTTGTTCAGCAAATTTTTTCCCACTAGCCAAGAAGAGTTAAGGCACTGTGCTCTAACCATAACATTTAGTTTTATTGTTCTTCGCGAATGTACCCCATCAAACAAAGTTGGTGCTAAACCTGAGCTCCCTTTGATGAGTCCCTCCAGCTGGACAGACCCTGTCCCTTCCACAGCCAATGTTTCCACCTTCCTCTCTACTGTGCTCAGTCTTTCTGCCATGTTTGCGTAATTTGATTCCCACCATAACTGACAGAGCAATTGGGAAGGTCTCAGTCACAGTGGAGACTGGCTGGAAAATGTAACCCATGGATTGGCAGCCAGGCAGGAATTCTCAACTGGAAGCCCAGTAGGCATCAAGATATAAATAGTTCCATGCTCTAGTCCATGTCAGATCTGCTTCAGGAACCCTATACTTGAACAGTGAACAAGCACATAACTTTGGTTTCCACTAATTTCTGTGCCTGGCAACTGACAGGAGCACTGCCTGTACAGCTATCTCAAATATAATAAACCAGAGATCAAGCTAACATGTCTGTGGAAGTGATATAAGGCACTAGTGTAAATAAAAAGTGTCAAGTATAATAAGAAATAAATGCTCTACCACCATTTTAACCAATTCCAGCTGCTTTTTTCCTTCAGGTAGAGATTTCTAAAAGTTGTATTAATAGTGATAATTTCTTTAGATAAATAATGCTAAAGAACTGAAGCCATTATTTTTCTATATTAGAGGCATAACAATAAAGTAATGATCAGCCAGATTCCTTTATGAATAAACATTCGTATTTTGAGTGCATATATACTCATCCACAAACGAAATATTTGGCAAGGTAGACAATGGATAGTAAAACACGTTTCTATTACAATTTGAGGAAACATGCCTTCAACATGACTGAAAAATCCATCAAAAGAATGAAAATAGATATTTTTCTTTATTTCTTTTTCATTTCATCCATAGACTTAATGTATACTGTGGATTTTATTGTTTGATTTTTCCAATATGGAATGGAATTGAAAAAAAAATAATTTGTATTTATTAAATTCACAAAATATAAGACACATATTTCATCTTTTTCCATTCTACCTACTTCACATGGCTTTCTTCCTGCGTTCACCAAGCAGATTTTGCTGGTTTGACTACATGCAAAAATCACAGGCTAATATTTGAGACTTTGTGTGACTACAGGAAGTACCTGAGGTCTTGTTGTTTTTCCTTGTTGTCCATGTGGTCTTTCTTTTATTTGGATCATTGTATATTGGTCCCAGTTGTATCACCCAAGCTAAGTCTTCTGGGATCTGTTGATGTCATGGTGATTTATGACCTTGCAGAATGACAAATTATAAATTCCCATTGGATGGCTGAGTGCCCACAGTTTAATCTTACAAAGTTTTTCACTTCAAAAATTACCTTCTAAAATGTGATAGCAGATCTTCATGTTGTTCCTGACAAACCTCTCAAGCTGGGAATGTAGTTCCTTCAGTATTCTACACTATCTAGAGTCTGTACTTAACACATTTGATACAGAAATCTACCCTCTGCATTTATTAAACCACCACCAGATTTTTTTTCTCTCTCCAGTAGCCTTCTGCTTCAATTGTTGACTTTTTTCTCCTCAACAAACTGCATTGTTGATACTGTTCTGACAAATGTACTAAATAACGATACATTGCATAAGCAGTAACTCAGTTTCATATACATACCACAGGGTATGCAAACATTGATGATTCCTAGATGGTTTATAAGCAGAGGTCATAGGTCTGCCATTGGATCCCTTCAGTGCTCTCTTGCACTTGTAGATATGATTGTATAATTTCTCTCTGCCTACAGTTACAACGATTATATGTTTACAGAAGGACATTTGTCATTGACAGACACAGTTTTGATATGTATCATAGGTTTCCTGTGTTATTTTGAAACAACATATGTACCCTAACTCTGTATTAGTTTCTACAAATTTAAAACAAAACAAAGCAAAACAAACCACACACACAAAAAAAAAAACTTACAAAATTGGATTATCTTTCTTGGCTTTTCTGATTGAAATTTAAACTCCATGGGAAATGCATTTACCTTCAGAAGACCAAACCTCCTTTAGAGTCTCCAAGTGCTGCTGTAGCACAGACAGTAATTTCTAATGAGTATAAGGGATTTTTCATCTCTAAAACATTATGTAATTCTCAGTGTTCACAGACTGACAGGGGAAGGATGAAAAAAAAAGGTTCTAACAACTTTTCCAACTGATTATTGTTTGTTTTTTTTTTGCTCCTAAGACCTTAGCACTATGGTAAATACCATGTGTTTTTTTTTCCTCTTCAAACTGTTGACAAGAATGGCAAAAAAATGTGTTTCTGCACACTTAAAATTTCTTTTAACCCACTCCAAATGAGCAGCTAAAGCTTGTTCTTTCATCATTTTTAATCTCCACAAGGTATCTCAGGCTACATGCTGGGACGAAGAGTTCTTTCTTGGATTCTCAGATGATGGAATGCTTTAACATTCTCCAGCTATTTGTCATATTCCCCAAAAGACTTTATTCAACATCTACCTACAAATACACTTAACTTTTTTTCATCACATCTCCTGTCATTCTGCTGAGAAGTGACCAGATGGTCAGTAGGGTCAATCTACAGCCTGATTCAGAATCTCCATGTGCCTGAAATCATATTATACGCTCTTTTTCAGGAAACATGATCTAATCATGGGATTGGAAGTGGTGCTAGGGGCTATATAATTCATCACTCTGTCCAAAAGTAGGATTAATTTGTTTTATGATGCTCAAAATAGATGTTTGTCTAGCAAGTTCTAAGAGGTCTCCAATGATGGAGTTGCTACAGCCTTGCCAAGAAATCTACCCTGCTGCTTTAACGGATACTAATGAAAAAACGTAAAGCAAAGCTCTAACCCAATGATTTCTAAGGGAATGATTATGTTGTCAGATGCTTGTATATAAATTCCAGTCCTCTCTGAAAGCATGAAAATATGCTTGTGCTTCACAGCAGGTGTGAATTTCCATAGCACAATAAAGCTGAAGATGAAGGCCATACTTCTGCATTTGAGAGAAATTTAGGAAAAATATTCACAATATAACATTTTCTTAAAAGAACTGTTTAATTCCATTTCAGTAGTTTAAACATTAAAATATTCATCAGATACGGTATGATATATGATATGATCATATATGATGATGAGATATAGATAATCGTTTGGACCTACAACTGCTGTGCAAATAAAAAAAGTTAGAAAATTACCCTTTTGTATTTTTTCACAATACCAAAATATCTATTTGAGCTAAAGACCATGTGCACCAATATAATAATACTTTTACATTAAATGAATGTATGAATATACATGGTTGTATGTAGTAGAGCTTTCACGCTGTTCATGTAGGACAGATCAGATCATGAAAATGAAATGCATCACTATATGAATTTTGAATAAACTTCCTGAAACCAACAGTATAATACAAACAGCATTGTAATAAATAGCAATAGTATAATGAAAGCAATATTCATCCTACATGTGTTGCACGACAACTATACTATTTTATTTTGCCTGAGTGAGGTTTAAACCTGAAAGAAGAAGAAATCAAGCCAAGCGAGAAATCATACAGAGGGATAGCAGTCACATGCTATCATTACTATCTGGTGGTGGTTTAACAATACTGAAGCATCTGCTGGTCAGCTCCATGAACATCTCTTTTTTTCAGAACAGAAGAACAGATGAGGAAAATGCTCATAATTACATAAATGAAAAGAGACCAGGAAATATAAATTCTTCACTGAGGGTCAACCAATTCTTCATCTACATCTCCTACCCTCAATATACCCATGTATGTGTTGATATGAGCATCTCAACCTGTCCTCACAGCCACAGTACTGTTCTTAACACATTCTGGAGAGCAATGCAACTTGGTATGGCAAGTTTTATAGCTTACATACTGATCTCAAGCCTAACAAGCGTATGTCAGTAAGGCTGCAAAAATAAATGCGAATGACTTATGAATATAAACAATTCAAGAATAAATGTTTATGCAGAAAAGCTTTTTCTAGTTACATAAAAATTTCATATGTACAGTAAGCTACTTATTTTACTTCTTACTCTTTTGCTTTGTTCAGAAGTTTTTTTATTCATTTTCTTCTCTAACTATTTGCATTTCATTTGAAATATAATAAGATGTCTCCAAATTTAAAGTCATAAAACTGAAGATAGTATTTGCCCACCTAGGCACTTTTTATAGTAAAACCTACCTCCCTTCTCACATCTTTAGGTGAGATTTGTTTTATGCAGTAATCTGAGAAGCTTACATATGTTCTGAAAATAGTGATTTTTTGTAATACTCATCTGAGTTTGAATTTGAAAAACAGTTTTAGAATACTTTTGAGGGTAGAAAAAGCTCAGTACAAAGCAATAAAAGTACCACATAGATTTAAGAAACGCTCTTAGAAAGTTAAAGAATAAAACTGATAAAGAATGAGTGGAGTAGAACCACTTTTAGAAAGAAAAGTAAAGTGGTTTTTATGATAAAAATTTAAATTAGTTAAGACTTATGAGAGCAGTAAGTGCTAATAATAGGCCAGTTAGAGACAGCAGCTGCCTGTATGTAATATACACTACTTTGTATGTGGTATCCCAACTACAAGGAACAATAAACTCATTGAAGAAAAAACTTGTCATTTATTTCTGGTGCATTTAATAGTTTTGTTCCTTTCCTCTCACTTGAAGTTATGGATCAGTGGCAGTAATTTAGTTTTCATCAGCTCTTTAAACTTTCCCTGAGTAAAAACCTTGTTGCTATTCCAAATTCTAAAACTCAGTTTATAAATCCTGAACATTTTAAAATTATTCTGGTGCTCTGATCAAAATTTGACTGATGTGGACATCACAGAATGAAAAAGAGTTGAAATTTGACACTTCTGGCAAATTTTTCATAAATTGTATCTTTTTTTTTTTTTTTTTCCAAGGAGATTTTAAAAGTATCCAGTTACTATTTTAAAACCACATTTTTTTCTCCTCTTTTGCTTATACAGTGATAGAGTTTGGCTACATCGACCTGCTTTTCAGAAAAAAATTGCCTATGCAAAACCTTGTGCCTATTCCTCTTGCTTCTTCTGAAAACTTTTAGAATGCATTTTCTTTAGCATTGACTGAACTCATGGAAGTCAACTAACAAAGGCTGGGGAAAATCAGAACTTTTCAGATTAACTTGTCCACAGCTTCCCTTACTGCAGACCATCTCCAGATCACATGTAACTCTTTGTAATCTTATCTAGTGCCTGACATATTGTCTTGTGGAGTGACTACACTGTTATAGATTTTTTTTCCTTTTTAAACTTTTTAAACTTTTTCCTCATACCCAGCCCCTCACCCTGAGCTAGAAATGTGCTCCAGGGCCCAACACTACTCAAACAGCTGGTCACTATGAAGTTGTGTAACACACTGCTGCAGTGAGAGTCAAATCCTTCTCCAGCAGTTGAACTGTGCTGGGAAAGGCAGCTGCTATTTTGGCAGGTTTCAGTAGATCTTGATATTAAAAACACCTCCGGTGCACAATTGTAACATTCACCTTCAGCTTGGTGTGTAGGTAGTTCTTCCTCCCACTGTTTCTCTTATCTTTTACTTTCAAGTTCAAATCAAGAGGTCTTGTTCTGTTCCCCATGGTCCAAACATCAAACGTTAATCTGAAGGTTCAGGGAGAGCACACTGCTAAAGCTGTGAACGGGCTGAAGATCACACCTGTAAGCAAAGACTTTTACCATTGTACTTAAGACTCTAAGCTTGCAGGATTCAAAAATCAAGAAGTTAAAGATTAGTTGAAACATTTCCCTTGGAAAAAGCTTCATATGCAGTTCTGTCAAAGCTTTTGGTTAAAATCAGGCAGCCTAAGAGAAGATTTGCCCAGTCACCCACCCCTCTGACTCCCCCTGCTTGTTTGCCCCAGTGCCCCAGCTGGATGCCAGGGACTTCTGGGCTCATTTCTTCGAGAAGTTGTTCAGCTGACCTTTTTCTTTCAGTGTCACATTTCCAAGACTTCTGACTCTCCACTACCCCATGTACAGCTCTGAAAGGTGGCCGAGCCCCTTGTTCCTCTCACCAGCCGCTCCTCACACAGCCAGTCCCATACCACGCCAGCACAGTCGGGGGCAACAGCAGGAACTGCCTGGCCAAATAAGTTACCCAATACCATGAAACAAGCCTGACAGTCTGCATTTAGGGGTGCCTGAATTCAGTTTTTGAAGACTTGGTTCCCTTGAAAATGTTGTCTTAAACAGAATATGTTTCCTAATTCAAAACTCGCAGAGAAGTTTACAGTTATGTTATTTTTCATGACTCGTAGTTTAGTCTCTGTTGCTAATCTAGAGGGAGGACTGGTTTGGTGATTCATACTAGGCGAATAACTCTTTAAAGTACATTTTGTACTGAAAAGAATTAGGATAACCTTTAATTTATAGTATGAATCACCAAAAGACATATTTCACAGTTAATGCATCATACTTCCACTGTGTGATCCACTGGACTGGAGGTGTGTCTTGTGCCTGCCTCTGTCAGTAGCCCTGCATCTACACTGTGATTGCCATGTTCACACTGGAGTCAGCCCCCTCCTTTCATCTTACAGCCACTGACCTCCTACCGCATGGTGGAGGATGCTGTCCATCTTGCTCCAGGCCACTCAAAAGGAGGAGAGACTGCACTCAACACCTCCCGTCTTGAGATAGTTCAAATGGCACAGTGAAGCATCCGTTGTGCAAGGACTGAAGCGGGAGCCATCCCCTGGGTGCTTGCAGCCTTAACCAGGGAGAAGGAAGTCCTGGTTCATTCCTTGTGTTGGCAGGACAAATCAGCCTTCTCTGCCTCTCCAAGGCGGAGACTCAGATGAGCTTTAAACACCTCCAAAGGCAACTGAGGGGAGAAAAAAATAGGATATGAGGATCATAGATTCACAAGCTGTCCCCTAAAAGTCAGAGTTAGCGGAGGTTTCACTCCCTTGTGGATCTAACCCTGAGGGATCACTGAATGCTACACCTGTTACAACAGCTGCTCTTGGCTATATCCAGTTTCCACAAGTCCTTGAAAGCCTCTGGAGTGTTTTGAGAAGCGAGCGATGACATGGACTCCTTCGGGGAAGTCCCCTCCAGCTGGCAGGTTATGTCATCGCCAGGCCTGACTTTGCATGGTGTGACTTGTGCAGTCACACCAGCCCTGGACTTAAAGGACCCCTACAAGGGGTGTCTCATTTTACCAGACAGTCTGGGAATGGAAGTTCTTTTTCCTATATTTGGCTAGCACGCTTTTCAATCTCAAAATGTGTATGACTGATCTATTCTATTATTTTTTTTCCCAATTGTACCTTTCTCTGGGATCCTTCTCCAACAAGCAGAAGGTATCCCTGCTGTGCCTTGCTCTTCTTTCCATGGAGGGTCACAGTGCACCTAGTGTGCCAGCACATCTCTTTATTCTTGCCTAGTTTTATCCGTGGCAACACTGTTGAATTTTTATACAAATGACATCACCAATTAGGTCCTTTTTGTTAATTTTAAATTCTTGTAAATGATGATAAAATATGATAGATAGATAGATAGATAGATAGATAGATAGATAGATAGATAGATAGATAGGCAAATAGAGTAATTTCAAAATATTGTAGCTTCACTAGGTAATTTGTTAGTTGCTATGCATCACATCCTCCCCTATAACACAAAGCAAAGGCTGAGCAGGCATTCTGATTTATAAGGGCATGAAATACTGCAGCTTGCCTGGTTTTGCATGCTTGATGCATTCACTCTTGTATTCACTAGTCCTGTAGTTTTAGCCTACTTGCCTAGCAGCTGCACCATGTTCTTCAAAGTGTTACATGACACTTGTGGGAAAAAACAAGCTTGAATCGTGAGTCCTCCCTGCTTTGAGGCTACAAGAATTTCATTCATTGCAGAATGCAGAGAGAAAAGGGGAGGATTTTACAGCATTACTAATACATTTACTCAGCTTTTCTTACTTAAGTGTTGCCTCAGTTTTGATGCAGTATTAAATAAATTTTTGTTTATTTATTTGCGCTCAAAGAGACTAAATAACCAGCCTTTAGAATTTCCAAAGCTCTGCTTTCCCCACACAGTACAGTGACAGCATGGCCACAATGTCTCCTGCCATAAAGTAAGACAAACTGTAGTTATCAAAACCACAGCAAACCAACTGGCAATTTATGTGTTCCTGTTCCCTCTCCACAATAACCAGAATAGCATGCTGCAGAGATAACTGCTCTCTCTGCGCCTTTGGGAAGTTATTCTTCAGGTATAGTAAGTTAGGAATGGCCAAAAATGTAAATTAAATTGGCCATTTATTGCCAGCACTCCAACCTAAACAGTTTAACAGTATTGAGGACTATGAATACCTGCTGTTATCTGCAATTTCAGCCCTAAGACTAGCACTACTGGAACAGAGAAATAATTGACCTAAATCTTCCACTAGTCCTGTATTCTCCCCCCAATTCAAGCCTTTTAGCTGACCCTTTAGGACTCCAGGTAAAACCTTGTGGGTTTTGTTCCTGTAGACAGGGTATAAAACTCCTAGCATAACAGCTGCCTTCTCTGTTCAAAATTGTTTTGGTGATATTTGTTTACAACAGCCCAGCTGCAGGAGGACTGAGGATACTTGAGCTGATGTAGGAGTCCAAAAGAGTGGAAAAACAAAGAAAATATGATGAATAGAATATGGTCAGCATCTATGTTTGATGTGACTTTGAGACTGCTAAATTCAGATGGTATTCATAAGGTGTCTACATGCAAGAATCTACATAGAAAATGTTGATTGCCAAATTCTGCCCTTCATGCAAACTCATAAAGAATCTGATGCAATGGTACAATCTTGATCTGCTCCCTTTCTCTGTGAGTTATCAAAGGCTTATTTCTGAACAAGTCTAGGAAAGAGAGGAAACTGAATAGCTGGGATCCAAACTGATAATCGCACCATAAATCTGAATAACCTTAAGGTAGTCTTCAGTTGTGTCATCTGGACAACAGTTCCCTTGATTCCATTGCAGCTGCAAGAATTAATGGGTGTTTGCAGCCCACCGTCAACCAGTCAAGGATGGCTTAGAAATGCTGAGCTGGAGCAGTAGAAGCCAGGCATGGCGTCCAGTGCAAGAGGGGAACCTTGCTTGTTGTTTCGGAGTAACACAAAGGACACGTAGCATTCTCCCTCAAAAATGCTCTGAGGGACCAATTCCTGCACCTTTACAAAGGTGTCTAGTACTATGTGGAACACTCTGGAGTATCCTGCCTGGCTTCAGCAGTGCACAAATCTGCAGGTCCTGTGAACTGTCAACTCCCTGCAGATACTCCAGAGCCCTGAAAGTAACAATAATTGCCAAATCAGAACGAAGTCTAAAATGTCATCAACCTTGTATAGAAAGAGATACCAGAATTGAGAAATGACACTATTAAGGCTGCCTCATCAACTTTAATTCAGTTCTTCATGTATATATACCAAGATGTAGTCTTAAATTATATTCCTTGTTTCTGACACCATCTCTCTTTCTCCATGCTCCCTTTTAATTTCTAACTGTCGAGTTCCACAGTTTCCTCTTCCTCCCTCTCTTTCTTCTCCCTTATGCCCAGCATCCCACTGAGCTATGGTAGGCAGCTGCAGTACCTGCATTTACACAGGGAGCATAATTTTCTGGCAGTTCAGTGGATTTCTAGCATGTTGCTGCAGATGGCATGGGGGAGGAATGGGGCTTGTTCATTAAAGTCTCAGTAGTCTCTACTGAACAAACAGAAAATTTTCTGAAACCTTCCAGCTTGGCAAAGAGCACAGACAGCTGAAAGTAGATTCTTGGTACAAAGGTTGCCTGCTACCCTGTAGCTAGTCCTTGCCTCAAAGATAAGCAGCATATTGCTGCTGAGATAGAATCTTCCCAGCATGGGCTGAAGAACCTGATTTCCTGCAGACACACCCCCTTTTACAAACATATGAATGGAAAACAAAACGTCAGTGTTGAACACAAAAAAAAGTCAATTGCAGTGGAATTCCTTTCTGGAAGTACCACACAAACTTCAGTTGTACTGGTCCTGACAGACAAGAATGCAAGGGAATATTACACAGTGAGAACTACACAACTAAATTATCTGATATAATAACATGTCCCAGTAGAATAAATTCCATAAATTCCACATGCTGCAACCTGACTATTAAAATTCCTTTCTATAAAAGTCTGACACAGGTAGGCAGTAGTTTATGGGGAACTAAGCACCCATGTACTGTACTATCTGTATTATAGCAATGAAGACATATAGCTCAAGGGGCTAGTCTTGAAGGAAATGAAAATGTAGCTGACTGACATCTTGCGTTCTATTCCCCTAGAGCTGGAGACAGGCTGAAGCAAGGTAAAGACTGAAAGATAAAAAGGAAGGTTCTAGTTCTGGTTACAATAAAGGCCTATTTTGGATCTGGGCTAATAATAAGAGGTGCACACCAACGTGTACTCAAAAGTAAAGTTTGGTCCTTCGTATGTAACACACAATGACATTTTATTCTTGCCACCAAATGAAATACTTTAACGAAGTGGGTTGTATGTCAACTTTGCTGCCAAAAGTCAGTCAGTATTGCTGTTGTCTCCCACCTGCCCAGGCAGCAGCTGCTTGTGTCTCAGATCAACAATAATCTAGGCACTTTTTTTCAGCTCAGATTTATCTTTATCTGAGGAAAAAGGTTGCATCCTTGCCACTGGATCACCTGTCAGATATGACCTTTTTTTGTCCAATTAAACACCTACAACTCTCATCCTTATCCTTATCCTTTCAGGTCTTTGTTCTTACCACCAACTTCTTTCTTGCTACTTTTTTTGCACAAATACCCTTTTGATTCTGTTGTTTCAACCCTGTTAGCTCTCTTTACTGCATCACTCCCTTTTGCTCAGCCATAGCAAACATCACTTACCAATATTCACTATTAGTGTCCCAGGCAGCTTACCCTACTTTATTGGTAGCTGCTCACCCATTATCATGACATCACTTTTTACCTTCTTAGGTGACAACAACAGTGAAAACAGTGAGATCCCAAATAACACCAGGGTGTGCCACTGAACAGAGCAAAGGGAAAATAAAAGACATAAGTAAGACAAAAGAAGAAGAGAAGCTCTTACAGTTCCTTATGCTCTTATAATAGAATCTCTATTCTCTACTACAGATTGTAATTAATATGGTTGCTTTTTAGATCTGGTTTCTAGCACTGAAAATATAAAAGTGTTAGTCAGAACTTTGATGAACACATTTCTACAAGATCCTCTCAATGGCTTTCCAGCAATTATCCTATAGACTGGAGTGATGTCTAGGATTGCGTGTTATAGTCTGAGCAAAAGGTGCACCTTAAAAATACTACTCCTTATCTTGTGAATACCAAGCAGAGTAAAGGGGAATTCTAAAGCAATCAATGCTTTCAGCACATTTAAAATTGCATTTATTTAAAGATTTCTGTCAATCTTTAAAATATACTGTCTTGCTTTGCATAGCCCTGACATTTGATTTTAAGGACTCACTCCAAGCTCCTTCTGAACTTGGCTAATCTTTCTCTTCGGAGACTCGTATGAATCATGTCCTTTGCTTTCATTTTTGCAGTCTTCATTCTCCGGGATATGCTTACTGAAATGTTGAGCTACATTCTCAACAGATGTATGTGAACAATGCTTCACTAGCTTACAAGGTGCCAGACTGATGTATGAAAGATGAGGATATTGAGTACAGTTTTTCATTTTATCCCACCATAGGAAAAGTATATATCAACATTTCTCTGCTTAATACTTCATATGCCACAATAATGACAACTTCTGCTTTTCAACAGCATTTGATTACCACAAGATATTCTTAGCATATAAATGTTAATTATCTGTGCAAACAGGAAGATACCTGTTTACACTGAGTACATCCAGCCATCACTGAAATACTTCCTAGGCCTGGATTTTTCCCTCTGAACCAGATGCAATTCCTTTTTAGTGATTTAATTGCTTCCTTTCCATTTAATTACTTGGAGGATTAACTGCAGGCAAGTGTATTCCGATAATAGGCTCATCTACAAAGAACAGGAAGCTTTCCCTGTGGTCCAGGGAATTCACCACTTCCGACTGCAGCTCAACCATATAGCTATCAGGTTTCCCTTTGCCCCTGGGCTTTATGTGTCACCTTGTCTGTTTGAGCATGAGGAAATGTCATGGGATGAACTGCTTGTTCTTAAATTCACATAGAGACCTCCGAGCAGGAAAGAGCAAAACCTTTCTCCTCATTGGGGCAAAAGACGCAAATATTTCAGGCCTAAGTACTAAATTATTGACTATATATAATAAATATTAATGATATCTAGAATAGTTTCCATCAATATGTGTGGGGGGAAGGGGGGAATGTAAACTGGGAAGCTGTTTCATTTGTTCATAAAATTATCTGGGCAAAGATCCTCTTTTGATCCTAACCTGCATATTGAAAAACAGATGATCAAATATACATTTCATTGGAACTACTTTGCTTCAAAGCTGGGACTTAGATTTTTGCTTTAAGTATGCAAAAATGACACATACTGGGAATTTGGTTTCACCTTCT
The DNA here is from genome assembly GCA_013400375.1 of Thinocorus orbignyianus. Lineage (NCBI taxonomy): Eukaryota > Metazoa > Chordata > Aves > Ciconiiformes > Thinocoridae > Thinocorus > Thinocorus orbignyianus. The sequence goes on along the minus strand of VXBW01001336.1, from coordinate 1,579,283 downwards.
TAGGTGAAGGCTAAGTGGTATTTTGAGACAATTCATGCTTCAGGGATTAAGGGGTTTACAAGAAATTTCTTTCGACTTCAGATTACACCAAAATCCATCAGAAAATTTTACTCTGAACTGGTGCTCTGTGACTGGGAACTCCACACACCTGACTGACCCCTTGCAAGAACTGAATATAATACACACACAGAACATAGCACCACAGCCTCTTGCACGCCAATCGATTAAAAAAAGCTCATGGGATCCAGATGAGGAAAAAAGACCAGGAAACACTCACAAATAAGATGGCAGAAATTTGCAGACAAAAGAGGAGGCACTCTAGACTCTTCACTTTTCCATAGCACAATGATCCCCAATTTATGTGCCACAAGGGGTAAACTGAAAGAGTTCTGTAGCTAATGCTAAAGCAAATTATACTTCATCGGGTTAGGTTTTTTTCAGACAATGCTTGGGATGTATTTTTAGTCAAGAGTGTTTTTCTTCCAAAAGTAGTTGTGCCTAAAACATTTTTCTGTCTCTCAAATACTAAGAACATTTCTGTTTATAAACGAAAGGCTTATGACTCACTAAATAATAGACATCAGGTGAACAATGTATAAAACATTTCTTGTTTTCTTATTTTTTTTTAATTGAAATTCAACCACAGTAATTTAGTCTCCAATTTGTTCTCATTGGTAGAAAAATATCCATCTTAAACTCAGTAAAACAGCTAGTGAGCTTTCAGATGCTTCCATTTAATCAAATTTTGGAAGCAATTTTTGTTGTCTCCTTTCATCCCAGATGTTGTTTCTACATTTCCTTTTCCACTGCTTGTAGTAGGTGGAATGAGACTTCTCCTTGAGCTACATAGCAGAAGTACTGCCTATTTCCTAAGATGTACAGCAGCATAGATATGACAAATACAGAAATATGTGAGGAATAAGAAGGGTTGCTACTGTGTTCTTTGTATGACCTACTGTTAGCAGATTAAATTCTTTCATGTAAGAAGCTGGGGAGGTGGTGGAGGGAAAACTTGACCTGTGTTCCCCAATGAAAACTTTCTTTTGCAATCAGTGTGAAGGAGGGGGATGTCTATCTGCCAGTCCCAACCAAAAAACTTCTCAGTCCCTGTCCACTTTTTTCCAGTTTGGTATAGGAAGCCTAACCCACAGACGTGGCTACGATCAGTCAGTGCACACAGCTCATGGGCCAGCACCAGGGCTAAACCTGTGTCACAGATCCTTAATCAAAAGTCACCAGGCATTTACCCGAGCAAGAGAAGCACCAGCCTGACCATTTCACAAGCACATGGGTCTGGGCTTGCCAGAGCAGATATCATCTCTTGGCCAGCCTCCAAGCTAAACATATGTAGGTAGGGAATACAGGAAGGAACACAGAGTATTATGATGGGGAATAGAGGAAAAGAGAGAGAACTGAGGTTAATCCATATAGGATCACAAGTGGGGTGTAGAGTGTGTTTTGACAGGGTGGTATAGACAGTTTGGGGGAAACTAGGGCTATGGTGGTGCTGCAGAGTTTGCAGTCTGATAATAATACAGGGAAGTCCTTAATGTATTCTGATATATAACTGACTTTTACACCCTGTCCTGTGAGTTTCAATACAGAAAAAAACAGAAGGCCCGACTGGGTGAGGAGTTTAGATAATACCCTACTGAGGGAAAGGCTGCAGCGTGAGTTTGCCCTGTGTTAGACAATAGTGTACTCAACCAAGGGAAAACTTTCTGGAAGTCCCAGCTTTGAGAAGTCCTCAAGCAGGCAGCATACCCTGTGGGGCTCTTGAGAACCTGCTTTTTCAGAGAGGGTCCTCACCCATGTGAAGACAGAGCACAGGCTTCCACTGTATCCTTAGCATTAATTTAGTTAAAAAGATGACCAAGACAACACGAGCCCATGGTTTCATTAATCCTCAGTCAGATGGAACCAGGTTGTTACAGGGAAAGATATGTTCTAGTGCAGAACAGAGTGAGATTATAAATGTGCCTCTAAATGTCTCTAAAGTAATCAAAGTCACTTATGTACATTCCAGTCTAACAGATATAAAATTCTTAACAATTTTTAGCCGACATCTTTGCAGTTACATATAGCTGTAAATATTGGTGTTCATAAAATTACATTTTTTTAATTATTCCTGTTTTTTGGCCACCATATTTGGATGCTGTACAACCAATTAGAACAAAGATAAAAACCAACAGACCACACAGAGCAGTAAGCACCAGCACTAATAACTATACTTATGGTAAAACATTTCTCCGCAAAGAGTTAAGAACTAGAAACAATGAGCAGCTGCCACTACTGAGGTAAGTTATAATGTCAAATTCAGTTCAATCTTCATTAGGCAAAAGTAGAATTTCTGAAAGCAAATATACTAAAATGTAACTGTCCAGCCTTACTGAAATGATGCATTAATGTCCAATCTTGACTTGTTAGATAAATAAAATTCAAATTTACGGTAATGCTCATGAGAAGAAAACAATCCTTATTCTAACTGCTGTGCTGCAGCTTCCCAGCACACTCAAAAACAGAAACCAATTTGATCCATTGTAATGCTCTAAACAGGATTAGCAATATTGATGTCATTTCTGAAAGATGTATAACTGAACTTTCATTAAAGAATTCCAGTGACAGAGTATCTGTTCTTCCCAATCTGTGTGTTTCCATGCTCAATTAGCTTTATTATGAGAAAATATTTCTAATTACTTTGATCATTCTTGTGTCAATTTAACTACCTTACTTCTCGTCCCATTCATTGTGGATACAGAGAACAGTATAGTTTCCCTTTTTCAACAACAGGAGTAGCTTAAGATTATTAAACTTTCTTGCCACCAACATCCTTCTCTGCCTTTTTATTTTAGGCCTGATGGCATCTATTCTTCCAATCCTACCTCCTAGTTCATGCGTTCTACGACCTCTGGCCATAATGTGCATCTAGTAGCCACACCATGAGCAGGATATTAGTCTTTCCAAAAGAATCTAACTTTGTTGATTCAGACTCAGTTTGTGATCCACTATCATCTTCAGATTTTTTTAAGATCGTGCTTTCTAGTGTTTGCCATTCAGAATTTGTATAATTGATTTTCCCTGCAGTATCTTGCCCTTGTCTCTTAACCTTGCCCTCATCCCTTCTCTAGGATGAGTTACATCCTATATTTCCAGTCCATTTCTCCAGATTTTTGTTTCTTAGTCAGTTAGCATCCAACACATTTGAGGTCCTTCCTCGCACTGTCATATGCAAAACTAATGAACAGTCTGACTATTCCACCATCTGTTTTTCTAATGAAAACCTTGAACAGAAGCAGATCTAAGGCAGACCCCCCACAGAACCCTGAGCTTAATTAGACTTTATTAACTTTTCTATGGTGTGGTGATATAATCAGTTTTGTGCCCATAGAATAAAATCCATGTTTTTCCTAACTTGGGTATGACTATACCAACTGAGATGGTGTCAAAAAATTTGCTTGAGTACCTATACATGAGTTCTGCTTCTATCTGTCCACAAGACCTGTTACCTGGTCACAGAAGGAGTGAGTTTCATTTACTCTGATTTGTTCCTGGCAAACCTATGTTGGCTTTTGCTCTTCTCCCTGTTGCTTTCTAGGTGCTGCAGACTGTTTCATATATATTCTGTGAACTGAAGTTAAACTGGTTGATCTAATTCCCTCATCCTTTCCTTTCTTTACAGTCTGGTTATGAATAGGCACTAACTTTCCCCTTCTTATTAGAAGTCACAATAGATGCAATTTAACGTCTTCATAGGCAAAGAAATATGCACTTAGCAGTAAAACTAGGTGTCTATCACTTTAATATTTACATTGTGATATACTGAAAGCATTTGTTTTCCTTCAGTTAAGGAGTATTTATGACTTCATAATTTTATCTCAGTTACACCTTGAAAATGCTAATAGAAATAAGAGATTTAAAGAATGATAGAATCATAGAATAGCAAGAGTTAGAATGGGCCTTAAAGATCATGGAGTTCCAACCCCCCTGCCATAGGCAGGGACACCTCTCCCTAGAGCAGGTTGCTCAAAGCCCCATCCAGTCTGGCCTTAAACACTTCCAGGGATGGGGTTTCCACAGCTTCTCTGGGCAACCTGCTCCTGTGTCTCACCACCCTCACAGGAAAGAATTTTTTTCTGGTATCTAATCCAAATGTCTCTTCTTTCAATTTAAAACCATTACCCCACTTCCTATGGCTATACTCCCTGACAAAGTGTCCCTCTCTAGCACTCCTGCAGGATGCCTTCACATATCTAGAAAGCTTTGGAGGTCATGGTTTATGCCCATTCTAGAGCAGAGATTTTGCTTGTGGTTTTGCACTAGGGTAAGTGTCTCAAAGATGTCTTAATGAGGGAGATTTTGCAAAAATATTTTATGGGAGTTAAGGGTCCAAGATTTTGGCGATGTTCCCTGAAAGCTTTAAACTCCACATTTCTGGTTTTATCTTCACAATAGTAATGGAGGGTGAGACTCACACAGCCTAAGTTTGGCAACATTATGAGTTAGTTGCCTGGGCTACAGGAACTATGCAGGCTCTCGTTCTGAGAGATGGAGACAAACTGACACCTCCTTCTTAAATGCGGTACAAAGCAGCAATGTCCCTTCTGCTCTTTCTCACTCGTACTACCATGAGTAGTGCAGGTGGGTTTTGCTAACTGCTTTAGGGAGATGTTGAGGAATGCATGTGAAGCTGCCCACAGCAAGACTTGGTTGCTCAACACTGACATCCCTGCTGGATAAGCCTGAAGTTGACTGAACAGCCCAGTAAGATGAATTATTTTCTTGCTCCTCTTGGTAGCTTGACCTGTCTGAGTTCAGGCACACTGATAAATAAATTTCTGTTGCTATATGGTGTGTTAGTTCTGTATATAATGAAAGAATTTGAGTTGTGAAGGACATTTATTGAGATGGGTGAAATATTTCTGTCTTATTCCCTCGGTTGTGAAGAAGAATGTATACTCCAGAAAAAAAGAGAACTTTAAAAAGGTATTTACAAGTATTGATCATATAGATTGAATCATAACACTGTTCAGGTCAGAAAGTACCTCAGGAGGTTTCTATTCCAATATCCTGCTCAAAGCAGGAGGGGACTACATACAGCTAAAAATCTGAAGGTTTAAAAGAAAAATACACAAAGCAAGAGAAAATTTGTAATATTTATTGGAGAAAAAACAATATCTGAAAAATGCGAGCTAAGGAAAATCTCTCTCCATCATCAGATAATTCTTCCCTGTCCTTTTGGGAATATTCATAAAGATGAGTAAAAAATCCCCAAAACAAACTGCAATTTGTGCACAGAAAATTACTTTCAAATGATTTGCAGAGTTGACACACAACTGGATGTACGTCTATTAGAAAATAACATTGTTTAATTGGTGTAAATTTTTAATATTACTAACTATTTCAGAAAGTTCACTTACTTACCAGAAATGTCAGCATTTCCTCAGCACAGGAAGGACATAGACCTGTTGGAACAAGTCCAGCAGAGGGCCATAAAGATTGTCAGAGGGCTGCAACACTTCTCCTATGAGGACAGGCTGAGAGCTGGGGTTGTTCATCCTGGAGAAGAAAAGGCTCCATGAAGACCTTCTAACAGCCTTCCAGTTTCTGAAGGGAGCATATAGAAGAGCTGGAGAGGGACTCTTTGTCAGGAAATAATAGTGATAGGAAGCGAGGTAATGGTTTTAAATTGAAAGAGGAGACATTTGGATTAGATACCAGAAAAAAATTCTTTCCTGTGAGGGTGGTGAGACACAGGAGCAGGTTGCCCAGAGAAGTTGTGGAAACCCCATCCCTGGAAGTGTTTAAGGCCAGACTGGATGGGGCTTTGAGAAACCTGATCTAGTGGGGGGTGTCCTTGTCCATGGCAGGTGGGTTGGAACTCCATGATCTTCAGGTCCCATTTTAACTCTAACTATTCTATGATTTTATGATTCATTTTGTTTTGAAATTTTGTTTTGAAAATGCTATTTTATATCTGAAAATATTAGATAACCTGAAAACAAAACACAGAATTTTGGTTTGGTTTCCCTGAAATATTTCAGTCAAATACAAAATAAAAATCAATTATGCCTGTTCGATCTTCTTTGTTGTTATTTTGTTCCACTGAGAACATTACTTTGACTTGATCTGGCCTGAATTTTTAACCCCTTCATTTTTTGTGGCTCAAACATGAACAAAAACTCCATGGACTAGTCAATTCCAATTGGGAGCACCACCCACAGTTAGAGAAAGGATCTTGGATGAGATCACCAATGACATACTGCACAAGTTAGGGTCCCAATCAAAATGGTGTCAGCTCATCATCATATTTCAGACTTCTATGAACAGTGGATGGCTCTTGGAATTTTATCACTAGCTCCAGGATTTTAGGGAGAGAAGCCACTTAATCAAAATTATTGATACGTAACTTTCTCCAGCAGAATCACCTTTTCTTGACAGGAGTTATTGCCTATTCACAGTGAGTAATAACACTGAGTCAAATAAGAATCCATGTTTTTTTGCCTGAAATTGGCTGGACACATCCCAAACCCTTACAGTCACATTCTGACACCAAAAATCACCCACACATTAAATAAGTTCATTCAAACGAGCCCAAGTATGTCTGCACCATCAGTCCACTTTTCAACACTGTGCAAGGCTACAGCAAACTGCTTCTAAATGCTTGTTTCTAATTTATAGATGTAAATGATGGATAAATATGTATATACATACACATTTGACATTTAAGCTGCATTGCTTTGAACAAAAGCAGCTGAAAAACCTTCATGCTAAGAGCTTTAGCATGGCATTGCTTGACTGATTCATGCCCAGCATGTGTCACATGTTAGTGGCACAAAGCATCTTCTGCCTTATGAGGTCAAGTAGCTACCAAGAGGAAATGAACTTCTGTGTTACATGAGAAGCATGTCGGACAAATTCTGCTTTCACAGATGTGAGTGTAAATTTAACATCATCAAATGAAAATTAATCTAATCAAGCTTTACATTGGCTTTTTACTACTAATGCTACAACAGACCTTGTTGTGATAGCATCATGTATAGTCAGTTCAGAAAAACAAAACTACTAATGCAATAGTCATCATGAGTAATAGAAAAGAGCAAAATATTTCTCTCTTTCATCTTGTCTACAGAAAATTAGGAGGGAGAAAGTCATAACTTTTTTTTGCTTATAAAATGATAAAAACGTAAATTATGGTTGCTCTGGGTAAACAGAAGCCATATACTAGATTAATCCCACTACTTTCTGAGGATAATTTTTCTTGGTTTGTGCAACTTGGAAGATATGCTAGGCAGATTTTCGACAACAAAAAGAAAAGTATAGATTTTTTTTTCTTCTAATCCTTAAAGTCTGCAAGTTTTTAATATTTATCTTCCAAGTTTCTAATCACAATTTTGTCATTTTCAACTGAGAGGAACAGAAAGGTACAAATTTTTCCTAGGAAAACAAAATTCCTCATTTTTTAAATATTTTTATTGTCTTTTTATATTTGATTCAGAATAAACAGAAAGGGACTTCCCAACCTCAAAGTAGGAGAGATGTGACTTCCAAATGCAAAAGGGAAATACCATGTCCCATATATTTTAAGTGCTGATAGGACTGCTCCAGCTTTGTTTCATCCACTGGACTTTATCCAGGATGATGCTGCAGGTGACTAATTTTATAAATAGCAACAAACTGAGTGACTCTATAATTTACATCAATTGGCCCTCCTTGGCTTGGAATGAAACAGATTGTACTATGCTCCATACAGATTAATGGGGGCCTATTATGTCAATTGATTTCCAGAGTAGCAGAAAAAATATCCCACAGAAATCAAATCAGTAGGAAAACGTCTCAACTGAAGTATATTCTATCTGCAATCAGAAAAAGAGGGTAGAAGTCTTCTAGGGTAAGTGTGATTAATTGAAAAATCTGCAAGGTCTACAGCATTTTCTCATTAGTTATTCAATCCTTAATAAAATTCGTAGGTCTCTGCCAGTATCCAATCTGAGACACTGGCTATATTGAGAAGTCAGCAGCTTGATAATAGAACAGTTCTGTCAAAGGCTAGAAGCAAAAGTCCACTTTCAGATAACTGGGAAATCCATTAATTTCAAATCCTAATTACTTCCCATTGTGGTGTTCAGTTACTGTGTGTTATTGAGGGACTAGAGAAAATTGCTTGAAAATGAACAATTCCTGCAGCTTCAGGGATGACCCAACATCATTTAAGTTTATTACATATTTATATCATGGAAAAGAAGGAGTTGTTCATACGAGGCAGATGTTCTGAATCAGGGTAGTACATCAGGGCCCCATCACAGGAGGGAGGGACTGTTCTTTGCTGAGATGCCAGCCTTTCCCATTTCAAAAGCTCCATGTGAAGAGATGGCCCACAAAAATTCTAAGGGGACCTTTTAAAAGCAAGATTTGTGTTAGGTTAAGGATTTGGCAATTTTCAGAAAGGCAAAAAATTAAGAAAAGATTTATGGAAAAGAAATCAAAACCAGTGACAACAAAAAGCAAACAAAGACATGCTAAGTGTATGAGCTACTATTTTTTTTTTTCTTTTGCTATTTCCTAGGTCTTATTCCTCCCCTTTGTATAACAAATCAGCACAGAAGTTAGATTTATTGTGATAGCAGAAACAGGCAGAGTAGTATCAGTCCAAAGGCTGAAATAATGTAAAAAAGAGATATCTTGAAGCTGCCTGCCACATTTCAACTTTATCTCTTACTGGTGTAAATCCTTTAACAGTTTCATTTTACTAAGATATTTTAACATTGTTCTGTATATAGAAACTTTAATTTAGTCTTAAAAGCCTAACTAACAAATATCTTTTTTAAGGACTTTATTGTTTGACACTGAGTTTTCCATGTTTTGGGGGATCTGAAACGTCTTAATCATGCCACCTTCAGCTGAAACTTGAAAGAGAATGAGAAATAAAAAGGAGAAGAATCCCACAAGACCAGTTAAGAGAAGCTGTGCGTATTCTGGGATAATGCCTCTTGCTCTTTTTCTGACATGTGAGTTCATCTGCAGAAAAGAAAACCATAGTTCATGACTTTACGCCTTCACTGAAGAAATACTCATTACTAGCGTTCCACATTGAGCAAATGGGGAAGTGGATGGCTTTTATATTTCTCAAGAAATTCCCTTGCATGAAAATAAAAGAGAAGGGGGAAGTTGTGAATAACCAGATATTTGCTTTAGAGGTAACAGCCCATCTGCTTTGTCAGTACAGCATTTGGAGGAATCACTGTGTCCTAACATAAAACACAGGATGCACTTTAGGAAAATTGAAAAAGTGTTATTGGAAAACAAACAAACAAAAGTATTTATGCACTAGAGAAGGAAAAGTTGAATTGCTATTAGTACTCAGGACAGATGAGTCAGGCTTACATTAGATCTGCAAATCCTATGAGCCCAGAAATTGGTTCTAAAGGTTTGCAACCCTTTGAATTGCAGGAGCTCCATCTGTCCTGAGTACTAATAGCAATTCAACAAGTCTATATCCTTTTAACAAGTAGGTTGTAGATCTGATAAAACTGCTAATCCTCTATGGTCTTCACATAACCTCAGAAACATGCCAGATGCTGCAGCATGTATTTCCTCTGACAGATACATATTTGCCCACTCTTTCAGCTTGTTCTCACAAGAGGTGGAATGGTTAAAAGCACTCTGAGTTGCACGAAGATCATTTAATCTCTGGAACATGAATGTGAATCCACTCTAGGTCATCAGTGATTACAAACTTGTTTAATTGCTGGTTTAATACTGACCATAAACTCTTTTGAGATAGCTAAACTTTGGAAGATCAGCCTCTAAGATTATATTGATTAGGGGAAAAAATTATCACAGAACAATTACAAAGTGTGAAGGGTGATGTTCATTTGACATTTGACCTACTTTATCCTCAAGATTTAGATTGAAATTATGTCAGTCGTCTCAGAATATGTCTCCTTCCCTGTGATTCATTTGCTTTGTGAACTGGTTGTCACTTTCAAAAAAAAAAAGGTACCTCACTTTGGACAGGAACTACTGCAGCACTCTAGATGTTTTAAATTTACCACCATGATAATTTACTGGTTTGCAGTATTTATTAACAATTTTTTCATTATAAGAATTTACTGGGTTTTCCAACACCAAATAAATCAAAGTTTTCAGATTAAAAATACAAATATCATTCTAATTTTCAGTTGGTAGATATATATTTACATTACAGAATGTTTACTCGACCTTCTGTGGGTAGTAACTGCTTTAGTCTATCATTGAAATGTTGCAAATATAGATTTAAAAATGTGTGCTACTGCAATCTAATATTTTTGACTATTCTTCTTAGGAAGTTTTCTTTCATTAAAATGTAGTTGTTTTTTTTAAACAGACACTAGGAAAATTAAGGTATAAAATGGCACGGCTATGCTAACAGGCACAACTAGTCACAGTGTATTTGACAGATCTAAATATATCTATGCTATTTCATTTCACTGTTGATTTTTCCTAAAAGTTTCAGATTATCAAGTCAATAGTGCAGACATGCTAGAGTCTGAGACTAGTTCACACTTAAAGTTCTGAAATATTGATAAGTATAGATGAAGGAGAGAAGGATTAAGGCCAAATCCAAGCAGATGTGTTAGGAATGAGCGTTGATTGTTGAGGAATGGCATATTAGAGTCTGAGTCTGCAAAGCCACTCTGATATACGTGATGCACTTAAAGCAGGAAAAACAGCCCCAAAACTAGATGATCTTTTCACTTGTCGTTTAGTCCCTAAAAACATGTCAGTGGGCAAACAAACTGAAACTGTCGCAGTGTCTTCCTCTCTAACGCAGATATGTTAAAGCTCCCTAAGGGCCAAAAACGAATTTAACTTCTGCAACAGCTTGCAGGTCTGACACAACAGCAAATGATATGTCATTCTAGTGATGGCTCCAGCTGATGATTTCCATAAATGTCAGAAAGACCTTGTTTTACTGAAGCATCTGAATGTGATAAAGGAGAACAATATTTAATTTTGAGTGCTTTTTCATGAATTGCTTTCACTCTGATAATTATGTTATTTTTAGCAAAAGCAAAAAACAATGCACTGCAGTGCAAGGCTGGTGGATGCATGAGCCTGAAGAAAGGCAAGGGACACAACAGTGCCACAAACCAGCAGTATAGTTGTACTTTTAAACAGGTGGAGAGGGCGACATGAGTCTCCAGTCATTTCTCTTGTTACAGTCTCCATTCAGGTCAAGCCAAGATGAACTTGCCTATCCCCAGAGCAGTATGACAATGTGACCGTGGGAAGATACAGCAGCCAGAGTGGTAACATAAAGACAAAAAGGACAATCTTCATGGCCACTGAAAGGGTCAACACTGGTTATGCCAACAAATATAATTGCTACACCACCTTGCATGCCCCAGCTGGGCTGGGCTAGCCCTGGTAAGAGCAGGGCTCTAGAGCCAACAGAACTCTTGAGTCAGTATGAGAGTTTGGCACCTCCAGACTCCTGAGGGTCTAAAACGTCCAAGAAAGTTGCTCTAATCAACAAGACAAACTGTAGATACCTGTAAGTGATGATCAGAATGAGACTTCAAGTGGTACCTCGTTTCAGACAAACATGTCCAGATATAGCGAAAAAAAACCCACCAGTCTTTTGCATTTACAACCCACAGTGGTGTAAATATATATTGGTATGCATACACAATATATATTGCTTAAAAACACAATTCACATAAATGCCAAGAAAAGCTCATTTAATCTACGTATATATGGGGCTCCTTTTCAAAGGTAACTGGAGGATTAAACTGTATCTCATAGTCATAGACCTTCAATGGGGCAACAAACAACTTTCCAACCCAGGAGAAACCTAGAATTTCTGTTTAGGAGAGGACAGTAAGTCCTGTATAGAAACGCTGCGGCACATTTTCCTTCCTACAGGCAGCCAAGAAAGACTGGTGCTGAGGCCTTGTCCTGCTGCTCTCCATTCTCCTCTGCCCCTTTTGAGGTAATAGATGGAGAACAATTCCTGTTCCACATTTAGCACACAGCCTGCAATTCTGCCTGTCCTTCACCCAGACTTGGCAAAATGATAAAACCCCATGTTCCTGTCTAGTTGCTAGAAAGACTCAATCCACAAAGCAATTTCATTTTGCCCACCTATCTACAGTGCTTACATTTAAAAAAGCTTCTAAAATGCATATCAGAATACAGCTTTATGGTGAATTTATGTTAGAACAGATGAGATCAAGAGAGGACGTTTACATTAGCAGAAGCAAATGGCTTGGATGCTTCNAAAAAAAAAAATCATTCTAGGATCACTGCAGGTTTTGAGCATGGCAGAGCAACAATCCAGACTTTCTGCATCAGATGAGGAATATAATCAGTGACCCTCCCTCCTCCATTGCCTACTTCTAGAAGAACAAAATGAGGTTTCCAAGCATGTCCTTGGATGACTAAAAATCAGCACCTGGGCACAGAGGGCAATTTGAGCATTTCCATCTAGCATTTCCTTCTTCTGCTGACAATTGTTTTGTTTTGATAAATGGACAGAACATGAAAATAAGTTAGTTCTCTAGGCTTTCAAATATAGAGCAAGTGGCTTTGGTTACCCTCAAGGTGTCAGCACAGATATGGAACAAAGTCTTTCAGCAGTCCATCAACTCATTGTGAAAATTAATATCTTCTGAATATGAAGCAAAACACTAACAGTAACATCCCCCAAAGCAGAACTATCAAAAAGAGGAAGATTTATTCAGCTTTGTACGGGACGTCTCTTATTATGCAAGTCAATACCTCATTGCATGCAAAACTTCCAGCAAAGAAATAGGGGGAAAATAGCCTTCTGCACAATGGCACTAAAATGCTTGTTTGGGATGTAACACTGGCATAGTTGAACCTTCCAATTATTATCCAATATTATAAAATGAGGCTCTGGAAAGTAGAAATTTGAACATCAACACATATTAAAGGTCTTTTACCATGAATGAATGTGTACATTTACATCAACTGAGTACCCAACTTACATGAAACTTGGAATCACAATGGAGTTTGTTGGGTTTTTATGTGGACATCTACTACCCCATACAGACATGTTATAGTGCTGTAAATGGATTTCAGTTGTAAAAATCATTCCCGCCTAAAGCAAAATTATGCTATGAACATAACTATTGAGGTGATTCCTTTGGTTACTACTGAACGTGTATCCCTCATATCACAAATCTGTTGCGGTCTTCTATGGAAGTAGCAGCCCTCTTTATGATGGAAAAATCACCAAAAAGTCCCACAGACAACTGAGAATGAGAAAATCAAGAGATCAGATTCCTATTTTGTGCAGCACATATATGTCTAAATGTTTACAGACCTTATCAGTTTTAAAGAAGAGGCCTCACATATACTGAGTTTCAAATCCATCCCCAAAATACAAAAAGATAAGAAAGTTCCAGTGACCTAATGAAGTGCAATTCAGTTAATTTTATATGCTAACAACAAATCTCCCATTAAAAGTATTTAAAAACTTCTGCTATCCAAAACTTGTTGTAAAAAACTTTCTAAACTACCCACATTTTTAGTATTTTTTCTAATAAAATAAATAGGAAAACACAGTAATAACTGTCCAGAATCTTACACTGGTGGAAGTGACGTGTCCAGAGCTGTTTTCAATTTAGACTAATTATATTAAAGTCTACTCCTATTTATCTTCTTATCTTCCAAAGTGAACCAAAAGAAGCTATCAAGGGCCCTGCAGTCTATGATCTGACACAGGGAAAGACCCATATAAATGAAGGTTGTGACAATATTTAGGCTGTGTTTGAAAATAGGTCCTTGGCACAGTATTAGACAGATGAAAGGTGTCGGTGAGAAGCTCTAGTCAAAAAGATTGGTGCTGTCACGTCATTTGTTTCTTTTCTGGTCTGAACAGACTGTGACAGTCTACATATGAGAAAACCACCATTCTTTCTGGGATTCCTTTTGCAATACACATTACCCCATTTCTTGGAAGCACTGTCACTCACTGCCTGCATTGACTCAAGCTTCTACACAGGCAATGATTCTTAAAAACAAATTCTGCATCATCCATAAGAAAAATATGGTTTCTAGTTCATCAGTCATAATGTCACAGCTTCAATCTTTATGTTAGCCTCGACCCAGAAACGTGCAGGGTTCAAGACACAGAAGTAGAGGTCAAGGAAGCACTCTGAGGAAAGTAAATGAGCTGAGAGAGGAAAGGAAGGTGATGTTTCTGGAGAAGAGATGATTTTGCAGTTAGAAGAGGTAACCTTCCTTCCTCTTTTGGAAAGTTTCTTATTATTTTCTGTTAGGGGGGGTTAAAATCTGGAAAGGCTCTTCATTTTTCGCCATTAGCAGCTCCCAAAGTACAGGAATGTTTTTTCATTCATGTGAAATGCACTAGAAGGGAGTGCAAATTTTCCACCCTGGTAAGGACTTCACAATAGTTTTCCATGGTTTAACAGGAATTGTTTTTCAGAGGGAGAAGGAGGAGAGTTGTTTGCCTTCAACTTGAAATACAGTATTGTGCTTTACAGGAAAGAAGTCTGGAAAGATTGTTCAGGAAGTGCAAAAATAATACCTACTCCCTCAAGAAACCTCCTCCAGTGGACTCTTAACAGCTGGGTTCCCCACATTGTGCTAGTCACGTACAGAGCTCATTGTCTGCTGATTAGCCAATGAAGCCAGCCACATTTTGGGATCTGCCACCCCTGAAATCAGTCTCTCTGAGTAAATCACACTGGCAGCTGAGATAAGCTAAGGCAAATCTAACAAGCCAGTCCCAGCATTCCTTTCTGAAACCTGCTTTCTGCTTTTATCAGGCAGAGTCACGGTATCTTGAACTTCTGGGTCAAGGTGCAGGCCTCATCCAGTTCCTCTGGCTGAAGAGAACATCAGCAGTGACCGTGCTTTTCTCCAGAGGGATATATTAGGAGCTATATTCAGATCCGGCCCAAAAATCATATGGAAGAGGTATTAAAAATAAACAAATAAATAGAAAGTAGTTGTGTGCAAATGAGGGAAGTAAGTAATAAGTTTTGGACACTTGGTATTGCTCCCTTGAACTGAAGAAAAAGACAACAAATTAAACACATTCTGAACTATTTCTGTATGTCCTGTCTTTGATGATAATATCTGCCTCTGTAATTCAAAGAAAGTATTCAAACTCTTTTTTGTTTAACGGACACTGTGTGGTATGTAGGTCAGCCTCTCCACTGATTCTTTCTCTGAGACTTTCTCAGAAGATGGCTAAGGGTTTTGTTTTTTTCATTTCGCTTTATACCTAAGAGCATGATGTTCTACAGATCCATATTCTGAAAGATGCAGTGATTCACAAATAAACGAACAAAAATGAGAGCAAAAAAATTGCTCTCTGAGACTCAAATATAAAAGCAAGAGAAAAAGCTGGCTTGCTTTTGTTTTAGCAGCATACCGACTACCGTAATAAAAAGGAAAAGAATAATACTGTCAGGAGGATAAAGAGACTTTTATGGGACTTAAGGAAAATTAATTGCATCAATTTAGCAATGCTGAATACTTAATAATGGTGAGCAGCTGAGAGTGACTCAGCATTGCATCAAGTATGCCCATTCTCTCAGGAAGTGTTTCAATTCAACATGAGAACCAGACTGTAACTTTTTGTGATTGACAATGACTAAGATACATCTAAGATGCTAGGGGATTGAGTCATTCTTCTTGTTTTTCTCAAAGTGATAGCAGAAGAAATAACTCAGGGAAATAACCTAAGCAGATTCTTAAGCTGCAGTCAATCATTTTAAAGACTTCAGGTGGTTTTCTAAGATCCTATGTCCCTTTTGCCTCCCTTTTTTATTTCCAGAAAGCAATTACCTGTGGCTGGCACCCATCTCATGAGCTCATTCCACACACCCACAAGCTGTTGTTGGCTCCAGTGCCATCAGAAAAGCTTTGCCTGGCTCCACGTTCCTGTGCAAAGGTGCTACAAGTCTTTGAATGCTATTGATTCCACAGAGTTTGTGTTTTCATGATAGCAAATGTCACTTTTGGTCATGGTTTAACCCCAACTGACAGCTAGAACCACGCAATGGTTCAGCCACCTCCAGGAAAGCAGGGCTCTATCATAGAATCATAGAATGGTTAGAGTTGGAAGGCACCTTAAAGATCATCAAGTTCCAACCCCCCTGCCATGTGCAGGGACACTTCCCACTGCAGCAGGTTGCTCAAAGCCCCATCCAGCCTGGCCTTGAACACTTCCAGGGATGGTCCATCCACAACTTCTCTGGGCAACCTGTTCCAGTCCTTCACCACCCCCACAGGAAAGAATTTCTTCCTAATATCCAATCTAAATTTCCCCTCTTCCAATTTAAAACTGTTACCCCTTTTCCTATCACTACACTTCCTGACAGAGTCCCTCTCCACCTCTTCTGTAGGTTCCCTTCAGATACTGGAAGGCTGCTAGAAGGTCTCCCCGTTTATCCCATTATCATGCATAATGGTTACTTGGGAAGACAAGCACTGTAGCTGTGAATGTCCTCCCCCTCCTTCTTCTTCCCCTAGTTTTATATACTGAGCATGACACCACATGACATGGAGTATTTCCTTGGTCAGGTGGGATCAGCTCTCCCGGCTGTGGCCCCTTCCCAGCTTCTCATGCCCTCTCAGCCTGCTTGTTGGCAGGGTGGTGTGCGGAGCAGAAAAGGCCTTGACAGCCTAGCAACAACCAAAAACACCAGTGCGCTATCACACTGTTCCCATCCCAAATCCAAAACACAGCACTATATCACCTACTAGCAAAAAAATTAAACTTCATCCCAATTGAAACCATGACACTATTATAAAAAGGGACTTAATTTTTTTGCCTTCTTTGATGCCTCTGCCACAGCCAGCTGCTGCACCTTCTTGTTTACCAGGAATTGTGCTTGTCTATCAGCGAAAGTCTCAACAAAAGGAATGAAAAAGCAATGATATCCTGGCTAGGGAAAAAAAAAAAAAAAAAAGAAAAGGCAGAAAAAGTACAACAAGACAGGAATAACTTCTGCTTACTCTGTGAGCCAAACCTGCCCAGTGAGAGACAATTCTCCTAGGATGTCTGGTAGGACATTTCTAAGAAAGTCTGCAATAAATTTTAAAAAATAACAGTTAGTTGAGTAAATATTCAAATGTGCATGCTTGATGTTCTGCAGTCATTTGATTCATATTTCTGCAAAGGTCACAACAAGAGGCAGAGCACACCAGTCACTGCAATTTAAGTCGAATCAATGCAACTCGTTTGTAAAGTCTATCTTAATATTAAACATGAAGACAGGAGTTCTGAGAGCTGTATCTTCCTCATAAAAAAATTAGGAGACAACATCTGAATACACTGCATCATTCATTCTGTTTTTCCAAAGAACATCGAACACTCATCAAAGTATATTTAAGTAAAGACATACGTACTCACATGCATACATATGCAATTACTAGATCCAATGCAGTCTTATAACCATGTGAAGTATGACATCACATCCTGAAGAAAAACCAAGCAGTTCACCTCTTTTAAAGATACCTAAATACCCATAAACAGAAACAATCTGATTTAAAGTGAAAATTACCAGCACCAGCATATTCAGTCAGGTTAGAACTTAGATGACAGTAAATCAACATAAAAACACCCCAAACTTAAAACTATTAGCACTAATTTTTGTTGCCTGCATTGAACACTGCAACTCCTTACAATCCAGACAGATTTAATAATCATTTATCACCCTTTAACTCCTAGAGTTCATGTGTTCATCTGTTTCTACGGTATTCCTAAGTAATGTATATGCTCATGCTTTTATTTCAAAGTCACTGTTCAAATATGCATCTGTACTATCAGTGGTCACAGGTCTCCTGTTTGCAGAGCCAAGCCTATCCTCTGGGCAGATATAGACTGCAGCGAGTTGAGGCTCAGGTGGTAAAGCAGCAATTACTTCTTTGCTGCAAATTGCTCCGTCACAACCAATGCAACAAAACTTAGGATATGTTGAACTTACCAGAATATTTCTAGATTTTCTCTCATGCCCCTCCAACCAATGAGTTATCTTTTTAGTGGCCTTTCTCACTTCTAGATAACTTGCATGCTAGTTTTCAATGTGCCGCAAAGAGCAGGCTCTGTTTTTCTGAATTCAGGATTTTGGATTCATAACAACTATGCCAGATACGTAAAAGAACAGTAAAAGGAGTATTCCAGAATTTTTTTCCCCTCTACTTTTCTCTGGCTGCTTAGTCACATCTGTTCTTTGTCCTGGACATTCACATCATTATTGTTTTTTCAGCATCAATATACAGTCTTTCATTCAGAGGCTCCCTGACTGCACTTCGTCTGCTTTCTCATCTTCTGAATTTCTTGGACTGCCAGAGCACCTAGCTGCAGAGATCTAGTTAGAGGGAAACATAGGTTCCTCTAGTCCTAAAATAACCCAGTGAAGAAAAAAAAAAAAAAGGATGGCTGAAGGCCAACAAGAACTATGTAATATATCTCTAACTGTCAGGGTTCTTTTATGTGTGTGTGGCTGCTCTATCTCATACTTGGAGAAGTTGTCACATGCTGTCAGCACCGGCTGATCTCCAGTTGGTGTTTCCGAGAGCAGCCCTTTCAAGTCATTCCCGATGAACTCAGAGACAGAGACATTTTCCCTAGTGGAGTTGCATTCTCCTTTGCCATATGTTCCTTTCTAGAGAGGTAAAACAAGTCAAAATTGGTATCCCATACTTCACACCTGCAGCCATGCTGAACTGAAAAGGTCTCTTGAAACACAAGGACTTATAATAACGAAGATGCTCCACTACTGCTGCCTGAAACCTCATTGGCAAACAATCCTGATCCTCTCCTATGATGAACTGGTAGTCAGATTGCTGATAATCATTCATGAGCTGCACTGAAGCTTATGAGTCATATCTCTGTCAGCATAGCTACTCTCATAACTGAGATCAGTGCCTATTCCTGATGCTGCCATAAGCCACGTACCACAGTTGATTTTCACATCTCTCACCTGCATACCTGGCTTTTCATATTACGCGTGTCCATTTCAGTGTTCCACAGGTGCAGCTCCAAGCTAACGAGCACAGCAGGGCACTGTTGTGTACATGTGCCTGTTTATAGCAAGTAAAGACAGGCAATAGGCTCTGTAGCCAGAGCTCCAGTTCTTTTATCACATACTCGGTTTCATCCAAATTTGCCATCTTCAGAATCCTTGGTCTTTGCCAACCAACCTCTTCAGTTTTTCAGAGTGCCACAAGCAGATGGGATGAATTCAACCCATGAGTCACTTCAGAGCCTTAGTGTGAATAAATCCCAAGTTCAGTGTAAGCTTGATTTCCCATGTCATTTATGGTGATCAGAGATTACTGACTGACAATTTTTTGCACTTTTTGCCCCTCAGCACTGTTGTTTGCTATGAATTACATTTATTCCAGGTCCTGAAGTGAACTGCTTTGTGATTTTTCAGCCCTCAGTGTCTTCAGAGTTTGAGAAGCGGTCTCTCTGGAGCTTTTCACATGATTCCAACAGATGTTGAAGGTTTCTTCCTTGCATCAAAAAGTTCCTATTTCCCCGTCATTGGGTCTGCAAATGGTCTACTGTTTATAAGGACCATTTCCTCACTTTTGATCGTGAACTGTGTAACACCAGCATGAAGCTGTTAGCCACTTTTTAATAACTCATTCTTGAAGTGTTGCATGTCACAGTCACTCCCAGACTGGACAAT
Source organism: Thinocorus orbignyianus (assembly GCA_013400375.1). Classification (NCBI taxonomy): domain Eukaryota; kingdom Metazoa; phylum Chordata; class Aves; order Ciconiiformes; family Thinocoridae; genus Thinocorus; species Thinocorus orbignyianus. Next base: position 1,559,604 of record VXBW01001336.1, on the reverse strand, counting down.
AATAGCTGATATATTTGAAGGAACACCAATTTTCTATTTATTTCCCCCTTTCAACCCTGCATAAAAGCTGATCTGATCCAGTCTGACATTTTCCTTCATGTATAGGTTTTGAATCTCCTACATTTAGACTACTTATGAGTTCACGATTGTTTTCCTACAGTCACCTCTCTAAAATTTATTGTTTCTATATTCAGCAGAGCGGAGTCTGTAGAAATTAAGACCTATTTTGGGCCTATCAATAAACTGTCTATTGAAAGTTATCTTCATCCATCTAGAGATTGCTACAGCAATTCTGCTTTGTACTAATGTTTTGCAACAGTATGTGCTATCCCGTTATGGCCCTGGTAAGAAAGGCACACAATCTCAGTAAAGTATTTAAAATGCTGCTTATTAGAGCAAACAGTACAAGGAGAGAATAGCACAGACAATCTTACATCCATTTCAATGGTGGGGACCCCAAGTGATGCAGCATCAAGTGGACTCCAATCCATGTGCAGCAATACCGGGCAAAACCCATCCATAGAATAGATTCCACCATTTCAGTCATTTGAGTTATTCCAGGCTTTTCTTACAAGAAAATAGCTTTATTCCTCATTTCTACAGTCAAATAGAAATTATGATCCCATGAGAACTTCTCACTGCACTATTGGATAAAGAGGAGGCCACGCAGGAAGTGTAATCACCAGGACCAAGGGAGAGCTGCCCGGAGGCTCCTCCGTTGCAGTGACCTGGTGGGGTGCATCCTGCAGCCAAAGGGGTTGTACAGCAGGACACAGGCAACTAAGTGCAGCACAACCCAGGTCTGTGCCCACTCAGGGTAACTGTTATGTGGATCATTCAATTCTCAGTGTACAATTGTCTCACAGTCAGGGTCACTACAGCTAGACCTACCTCTTGCCTCCCCTTTCACTTGGGGATTTTGAAAGAGTGAGTTCCTTTTCACAGTAAATCATACAACTGGTTGTATAACTATGTACCAGAGGAAAATGGTACTCTGGAAATACACTGTTTAAAAGGCATCTAAAAAGATTCTTAGGTGATGCTGCTTCTTTCTTCCCATGTGCTCATTTGCAAATATTTGGAGTTTCCATAGACCCCAGTTTCCACTGCTTTGTCACTAAATTTCTTTACAGCGAAAAAAAAATAGTGATTTCACATCCTCAAACCATGGAATATTGGCTAAGTAAATAAAATATATATATATAAATAAAATAAGATACTAAGACTCTGGAAATAACAATTTCCTAGTTCAGAAAGAACTTAACTTTCTTCTCCCTGCATCAAAGACAACATGTAATGAAGGATTTAATAATTAGATAATTATACAATTTGTAATATCTCGTTTCACAAGGGTGTCACTTCTTCATAGACTCCAAATTAATTACAATGCATAACTAATTTGCTGGGGAACTGAAGAAGATTGCTGCTAGTGGTGGTTAGAAGCACAAGTGTATTCTCATGGATGGTCCTGACTCCAAAGATGAGGCTGCAAAGGTCGGACGAAGGGTTTGTGTAACATTTAGACTAGAGCGAACTGGTAGAGGTTGAGATTAGTCAGTTAAGTAAGAAAGTCAGAAAGTACCTGGTCAGTGCCGGCCACATGGAGTTTATCAGGAAAACAGAAACACATTTCAGAAACAACACAACACTCATAAGCAGTGGGAGACCATACTTGTATGTATGCATACAAGTGAGAAAATGTTCTGGAAAGGGTTCAATTTGAACCATTAAAACTATAAGCAAACTTGAGTCAGCTGCAGGAGGAATACCCTGGGTAGTGCAGGAGTGAAACCAGTCACACTGCCAAACAGCGTCTGCAACGTTTTGTTATGAACAAGCGCACCAGCAGGAGATGGCACGCACAGAGCACTTGCAGAGAAGTACTGAAATGGCTCACAAAGCCCTTTCCATACTTACTGAAGATTGTGCAGCATCATAGACTGTTTTCTGCCCCCTCTGTGGTAAAAAAAAAAAATGCATTCACATTCCAAGTAGCACTGCACGGGAGATACAGCAGTTAAACAAAAGCCCGTTCTCTGTTCCCTGATGGATGAGTCAGTGCAGGTGATGCTGGCAAACTAAAGAAAATACATGACTATGTGACAACCCTGTGGCCCTTGGAGAAGCACTGCAAGGAATTCAGTCAAGCAGTGCAAGAAGCATTCACCACAAGCTGACAGAAAGACATTCACAGGAACAAAATACGAAATGATGCCAAGGGCCTTCCCAGAGGCAATGCAACTGCCAAAAACTGGTGAGAAGAATGAGAAACAACTAAAACATAGTAATGCCTTTCTGATCAGAGATATGAGTAATTCACCCTTCTGTCCTCCCGCCCTATCTTTTTCAGAGAATGTCCCCAGCTACAGCATATCACACTTCCCTTCTTCACCCACAGCCTTTGTTTTTTCTCATACTGACCTCACGTCTTTCACTTTCTCTGGCAGAGATATTTTTTGTCCCACACTCAGTTAATGTACACAAATGAAGCCCTAATGTACATAGTTTGGAGGCTGTTATAACGGAAGACTTACTGGTGCCTCTCCCTAGGCACGTTCCCACAGAAAGCAGGTGGATTTAGTCTGACTCAAACTCTTTTTTCATCAGCCCATGACCAAAGCACAGAACTGAATAATTTTTTGGACTTAAAAGCAATTTTATTTTCCCATCCTTCTCAAACTCAAAGTAAATAAAATAATAATAAAATAAAAAAAACCCAGAACCATTCTTGTTCAAACTTTCCAAATAAAATCACATTTGGACAGAAACCACATCTGGAACAGAGAAAAGTTTCTGAATGTTATTATCCATTAAAAGCAGGATATTAGAATCTAAACATGAGGTAACCTCAGCACTGTGCCCATAATAAGCTATTCTGGCTCCCAGAAAAAGATGGCATCAACCTTTTACATCTATAACTGCATGTGCACATATATTTGAGTTTCTGTCTCTCATCCCACTCTGTCCAGAGTCTTGATTGCTCAACTGGAATCTATCAGTTGCTGTGTATGTAATATACGGACAAACAATTACCATGGCAGTTTGTCCATCAGACACATACAGTGTGACATATCCCATGTAATTGCTCATCTTCATCTGCAACCAACAGTCTGGCCTGAGATGGGGTGGTCACAGTGAGACAGTCATGGTGGAGAAGTTGGAGTAGCATCTGGTGAAATGCTTCTGCTCCCACATCCTGGCAGCAGCCTCTTCTTTCTTCCCTCCTCTCCTCATTTCCTGCAGGCCTAGGAATAAGGAATATCTTCCTGTGGTATGAGGACAGCTGGCCAGGCAAAGCCAACTGCAGGGAAGAAGAGAGAGGCTGGCAGTATATAACCCTGTGCGTGCATCTGCACTCTGCTTGGGGTCACTGCTGGCAGGCAGCAAACCACAGAGATCAGGGGGCACTGCAAGATTTATCTTGCCTTTTTGCCATTTTGTGCTACCCTTTCCCCTCTTCTCCCTGAAAACCATGAATTCTTCAGCCAAAACTGAATTTCAGCCTCCTCTGCGGTGAAGCATGGATGCTGGATAACAGTGTACAGCAACTATTGAAAAAAAAAAAAAAAATGAAAAGGGATGCGGAGAAGGATACAGTGACAATCTCTGCAACAGGGTTGGTTCTGGTAAGCTGAGAGTGCATTCTCGTGCCTATATGTTTTTCATTAGCAATGATATCATTAGATTTGTATTCATTTTTTGGACTTGTAAGGAGGGGAGGTCTCAAAGGAACTTTTCCAATTCATATTCTTTCTTCTGCCTTCTCGAAAGAAATGAAACATGGTTACCACCTTCTTTTTCTTTCATACCAAATGAATCAGTCAAACATTAAATTCAGTAAAAGCACCTTTAAAAGGCCTGCTGAAGAGCACGTTCAGCACTTGTGTGTTTTGGCTCCCAGGATAGTTTTATCCTGACTCACTCATGTTCTGAGAACAAACTGGGAAGTTAAATTTATTATGCAATTCCTTTCTTCTTATACAAGTAATTCTTAAAGGTTTTAATAACAAGCAGTTATGGATCATTTCCCCCTGAATAACTTGTTTTCTTTATCCTTGATAAACCTTTTATTACTTTTTTTTACTGCACCAGCTGATTGTGCCTCCTGTTCTACTGAGTCACTGCAAAGCCCTGTCAGCCCAGCCACAGGCTGGTGCACTGCATGTTGTCGTGCAGGAGAGCTGAAGAAACCCAACTAACGTGTGGCACTCCAATAGGTCTAACGGGTTAACAGGCCAAGAGGTTAACCTGTTGTTCCCAGTGCCTTGAGGGGAATGGCTTGGGTATAGTTGGGAAGGGAGAGTAGATAGGGAAAGCCAAAAAGTCCTGAAAAATAAGACTGGGTCTTATTTACAATATTCTTATACATCAAGACAATTTTAAATGTCCCTTTCAACAAAACATAACTAAGATATAACAGGAGCTTCAGAATTCCAGTGTCAATGAGAGGCATAGTAGGTCTTGCCATTCATTTTTTCTGAATATACAACTTTCTTTCACATGGTATGTGTAGTGAAAATTTAAATCAAGGAAACTCTATTAAAGTGAGATCACTAGTGTTCAGAAGATCTAGTTACCCTAGTGCCAATCGGCTTTCTTGCCATCTGATGCCCTAAATTCCCATCTATTCAGTATATGTCTTGTACGGATTATAAAGCTCTGTCAAAAAGTTTGCCTTCTGCAAGTCACAGTCGTTAGACAAGAGTAGTTTATTTGCAAAATAATTTCAATTTTGAAGAAAGGAGACATAACAGAGTCATGTACTTTCTTGGCATCATCACTGATCAGGCTTAGGATGCCCATCCTCCCAGCGTATTGTTTCTGTGACTTTTTACCTTTTTTTATCATTTTATGGTTGATGCCAGTAAAGTATTCAAGTATTAAAAGAGGGAATCTTATTAGGAAATATATTTTAAAAGAATTTTCTGCTACTTTTGAGGAGAAGGTGGCTAGCATTTTACATGCAGTTCTAAGTATAGGAGCAGTCAGTGTCAAGAATTTCTGGCTGCACTTTATTTGACTTTCCTCCACAGATAAGGAGACTCTTAATTCTTAGTAGGCCTGGATGGAGCAGCTGATGGAGCTTAGAGAGCTGCAGATAAAGGCTGGATTGCTAGTGGATGAAACAAGGAGTCAAGGTGAAACTGAATCTCTTTCTCCTTGCCATCCCAGGCATTTGTGATCCTGCTGGCTGCAGCTCCTGGTATGAAATGCTAGAGAACACCTTGTCTGCATTTTTTTCTTCCCCTCCCAGTCTCTTTAATAAAAGTCTTGCTGAAAGCTGTAAGAGACAAAGAGAGGCTCCATTTCAGGATTGGGGGTGGAATCTCCAGGGGTTTTTTTTTTGCATGTGAGCATGACAGATGGAAAATGTTTCCGAGGGAAGTCTGCACAAGTGGCAGCCAAGAACTCCATGTGTAAATGCACTTGGCAAACACAAGAGAAAAATACACCTCAGCCTCCTGCTTAAGAACTGCCTGATTCCATACCTCTCTGAGCACATGACAGGTCTCTTTATTTTGACAATGTCTCATGACAAGCCTGAGTCTCACAATTCCACCAGCACAGGGTACACCTGAACCCCAGGTCCCCAGGCTCATTGCAGACTGCACCTGACTGCCAGATCTGATTCCACACTCTCACCAGCCCGGGACACACACTGAAATATAATGAAGTTGAATTTCTTATTTCGTTATCTGGTACTTAAAATATGGTAGCAGGATCAGGACCTGGATATACATACTCTGTTATTTTCCAAACAGGCTGAAACATTAACTCCAGTGCCTTAGGTTTCCTTCTTAAGCAAAACCTAATCAAAGACATTGCCATCCTGATGATTCCTTAATAAGCTCAAAATTGCATTCACCACTGATCAGTCAAACTTCAGCCAGGATAAGTAAGTGTTGTTTTGTTTATAGCCACCTCCTCATGTAGTGTCACAAAGCAAATGCACCATATTATCATACTTTTACATGAGACTCTGATGTTTGAATTGATAAAGCACAAGGCTATTCTTTCTCCAGCATATCAATCACAGAGCAATCAGTGGTTTTCTTCTCATTTCCTAGTTGCCATTACAATCTTCTTCACTCTTTATTTGCTTTCTTCCTTCTCCCTGCTGTTGGTTCATGAAAGGGACTTACACCTCTTCTTTCATGTCCCAGTTATAAAGACATAAAAGTACCAGGTAGATTTCATCTCCAGCTTCCCATTTTTTTGTGCCTGGCTCCAGAGTTGGAGGTTTCATGCCTTCTGCCCTTTTCCCCTCCAATTTTACTAGAAGAAAATAAAAAAGAAAAAATATCCATCTCAAATTTAGTCTTTGACAGGCAGTATAGTTTATGGGCAGTCAAGGGTAAAGGCAAAAACAGCCCATACTTGTTACGGTCAGTAAATAATCACAGAAAAAGCCTTAGAAAAAAACCAAATGCCTGGTTTGTCGTTGTAGACTAAGGCAGTTCTTTCATCTGACTGTGAGCAGCAGGTCAGAAATCCAGTTTTAATTAGGCGGACTTACTGTTCTTCACAGAACTATCCCTTAGTGCTTATCTCTGGGATAGATGCACGAAAGCTGTTTTAGCTATGCCTCATCTCCATTTGTTCTGTCGTGAGTCTTCCACTCAAAATAATTGTATTGGCACCTAGCAAATCCAAGAGAAGAAGTTGGATGGAGCAAGAGAAATTATTATCCCACATTCAATTTTCCATAATAACTCCAAGGGCAGGCCAAGGAATAGTGTCAGAAAAACTACCATAACTTACAGAAAGTACAAGACATTTTGATAAAAGATGCCCAGTTGGGTAATAAAATAGATCAAGATTATTTCTATAGAAAAATATTTCTCATGTAACATTTCTTCAAGAGAAAATAATCTACTTAAACTTTCAATATTTTTTTGAAAACCAGATTTGTTTCCTTGCATTGGTAAGAAATCTTAATGGTAGGACGTTTATTTTCAGCAGTTAAGTTATATTACGTAGAAACCATAGGCCATTCTAGGTAAAATCAAAGACATCTGTAGCCTCACATCTTGTTCTGACAGTGGACAATAAGAGATACTGAGGGAAGAGTTTAAGAACAGAGGGAACATTCAGCTCTACACCTTAAGGATATTCTCCCAGCTTTTACTGGTTCGTAACTCAAGGATTTCCTGAACAAAAAGTTGTGTCTTTGTGTTTAACACTCCCACAGATATTTTTATCTCATGAATACATCCAGTTGCTTCTGAAATCCAGCAGTTAATTTTTGAACCCAAAATTTTATCAAAGCTAACCCAAGGGGAGTATCAAAACCCTGTTCGTATACACACAACTAAAAAATATTAAAGAAAGTAAAACATACAAGCTGCTTCTACACAATATGTGCATAAACTGAAATTAAAATGCAAAAATTAATATCAGAGATGCTGGTAGAGAAAATTATACAGGACAGCCAATTCTAATTATCAGTATAATAGTTTCTTATCCAACTTTGGATACTATTAGCAGACCGTATTCTCCAAAAGGGAGACTCTTTCGTAATGTGCAATCACACAAGAGATGTGTTTTTAATTACCAGGAGACAAAAGGACCTCAGTTTTACATCTTGCTTGAAAAACAGCACACATAATTATGCTGAGATAATTATTCATTATGGACTCAGCAATCTGACACCTACTGATTCACCCACATCATTTTATTGTAGTGCCCACATTTTCCTTTGAGATGCCAATCTACAGGCTTGATTTCAACTTCATTAAGGCAATGGAAATGTTTAATATAACTTTAAAGGGAGATACAGCAGGACTTGCATTTTAATCAAGATGGGGTTTAGTCAGAAAGATCCCAAAATAAGTAAGGGTGGGAATTAAGCACTACCTCACCAGAAATACTCGTGTCCACATCCTTATTCCGCTATACATGGTAAAAATAAGATTCCAAGGTGCAAGAAGAACCACAGGGTGTTCATGGTGCTTCTGAAACTTGACTTGATTCTGTGTAACTGATTTGCTTGTCCACATCCTCTGTCCTGTTTATTTTGAAAGATGTGTCAAGACCAAAGCCCCAGGGGACATGGCTGCAGATCTGGCAGTGATCCCTGGAATGGCCACTGGTGCACAAGAGAAGGAAAACAGTGACTGGCCAGGAAATTAGAGTTGTTTTTATTAGCACTTTATTCACCCCAATCCACCAAGCAGTTCTTCTCGTATGGATTTAATTACAAACTCAAAAGCAATTGGGGGAAAATGTTAAGCTTCATTTCTTTAACTCATATCTGGGAAACAACCAGACACCTCAGGAAAGTTATTTATTATTGGTACTAAGTGTTAGCAGAGTTCTGCTCACATCACCAAAACAACAGATGTGTGTAATTTTTAAGTGAACACTCTATAAGGACATTAGTACACAAGGTTACAATTTCCCTCCTGCGAGCATATTTGGAATTTACCCGCAGCAAATGAAATGTCCATGGAAAACTTATCCTGAAATTTAGTAAGCAAATGGACTGCCAGTCCCGTTTTAAATTGGAACACGTACTACCAAATTTTATTTGTTTGTACAATTCAGCCAGAAGTTCTCCAGGCTCCCTCTCAGCAGAATGAACACGGAACACCAAAATGTTATGTGGTTTTATGCATCCCAGCATGGAGATGTAAACCAAAAAGCCATTAGGCCTGGACAACTATACACGTGTTATCTCCGATAGTGATCAATGTATCAATTGTATACACTTCCTGTAAGTTGTGTTGAGTAGAGGTTTCTATTTCACACGCACTCTTGTGTATATAAAAAATGTTGCTATTATTAACTCAGATTCTGTTTTAAGTAGCTTTGATACAAAACAATTTTTCTAGTTCATACAGATTTCATTAGGCTTCTTTTGCAAATCCAGTAGTAGACAATACATATTTTTAAAGGCCAGGAATGTTTTTCCTTCCCAGATCACTGAAAGAAAACAATGTTTTGCTGACCTTGGAGAATATAACTTTCAAGAAAATCTTCGTGTCTCTGTTGAAGAGGAAGAAAAACCAAGATAACCCTGGAATTTAACCATATTACTAGATAAAGGATGCAATGACTCACAGACCAATAGAAGGAAAACACAAACATCCCTGTATAGATATGAGTGAATGCTAAACTTAATTTATTGTATCTTAGCTACTTCATTCCCAAAATACATTTCCTTTTCTCTAAGATAAGAATTACTTTGTTTTCCTCTCTTATTCTCTAATGGTAATGTTTGTCAATATACTGTGCCCTTGAGATTATTCATTATAAGAAGACAAAAAAATTGGCATGCAATAGAACCAGAAAATATAGCTTAGTGCAATGTTTTAGAGATTAATTTAATATGGAATATAGACACTGCAAAGCAAATGCCCATTTGTTTCTGTCATTATGATTGCAAATTAATTTTCACAGTACAACTTAATTAGCAGTTATTCACACACAACATATTTAGGCATAAGCTAAGGTCCAGGTTGCAATAGTCCCCAGGTGTCATAATCAGGTTTGACAAGCCTACATGGCTGTGATCCTGCAGCTACTCAGCCCACTTTCGACTCAGGCCCAGCCACACAGTTCAATTTGGTGAAAAAAAAAAAAAAAAAAAAGTGAAAAGGTATCGTATAAAATAGATTTCATATTTGGCAGGTGAATTTTGACAACCGAAACTAGTAACTCTGTCAGACTGCTAGAATAAGATGGAGCTGGAGGTAAGGATGGCCTAGCTAAACACCTGTTTCCAATTAGGTTCATTCTTCTAATTTGGTCTGTGAAGAATATTGCACGCCTGCATAGAAGAAAGTGACAAACAAATTTAAAACTCATTAATACTAATTATCAAGTAAGTTTCCTAACAAAGTCACTTCCTTAGCGATTCATACTTGAAAACATTTCTTGCCTTTATAGAAACTTGAAAAGGACACTTAGTAAGGATTTCTTCTTTGCTTTTGGTCTCTCTGCATATTTTGTCATTAATTTACAAATACTTATGCAACCTATATCCATTGGTTAAAACTTTAGGAACTTATTTTGAATCTAAACTCTTTTACTGACACATTATGATCAGAGTCACGGTGTTATTAAAAACTAACTCTGCAAAAGCAGACTCACTTTAGCAATGACTCCTTAGGAGATTTGAAACTAAAAATTCCCTACCAATAATTTTTAAGGTAGTTGCCTTTATTATTCCCTAGACAGGAATCAGTTGTAGGATTAATTTCACTGACTTTACATATCCATCCTGTAGACATGTACATCTGAGCAAGTGTCCTTGGTCTCTCCTCGAGAGAGAGGATGCACTTTTAGAGTTGCTCAGGTCATATTGTCTAAAGTAAATCTTAAGAATTGTGCTCTAGAAATGCCTGTTTCTCCCAATGAAAACATAGAAATCTGAAAGGAATCATCTTATCCATTGATGTCACACCATAGACCTCTAAGCTAAATAACCCCATCACAAATCTCTTCATACAGCCAGCATTGAGCCAGGGCAAGCTGTCTACTTGTGTTCCTTATTTCTGTTGTGACCTAATGTCTCTGATTTAACGGCAAAGGCCACCATTCTGTGTGTTTCTGCCTTCTCACAAGTGTAGCACATCATTTAAGGCCCCAGTCAGAGGGGCGAGAGGCAATATCACTGTTGTTTTGCCAGCCTGGCTTACTGGCAGTAGCTGGGAGAGGCTGATGCTACAAGCAGTCCTTGAATGGTATTTTTCAGAAGGCAGCAGCCACTTGAAAGCTTGGTAAAAAGGAAAGGCAGAAATGGATGTGTGTTTCAGTTAGATGGCCTGCTTGGTGATTTATTTTTTTGACCTTTGGACCTGTGTCTGCAGATGGCAATGGGGAATTTCACTGAGCGTCATTTGGTACGGCACTGGAGAGACAGAGCTCCGCTTTTCTGTCTTACTCTGCTCTGAATGAGACACAAATTGTGAACAGTATAAAAATGCCACGTGTCTTTCTCTTGAGAGGAGGCATTATAAGGAGGATCTTTATGGCCACCACACCATGGGTGTGAGAAAGGCTCTTGTGGACTGGGAAAAAGAAGCAAAACTCCTGTAATCCCTGTATAACGGGGCAACCATAAAACTGGCTGTTCTCACTTGCACTGAAATGGGAGCAGAGGACCAAGAAACTGAGGTGAGGGTCGTGGTAGTCTCCTGCTTAGTAAGCTGAGAAGAAACTCAGGGCAGCAAAGAATCCAGATCAAAACATACATTTGTATTTAATCTAGTGAAAATAGTAATGTGTTTTTAACATTGTCATTGCACATCAGACACTTTACAAGGTTCTGAGTTAACTGTGGAGATGAGACCTTTCTTGCGTACAATAGAAGTTAAATATCCATAATTACTCTTTAACAAATTATTTAGTCTTTCAATGACTTGTTAATGCAAATGAAAAATTTTAGCTTCTTTGTTAACCTTATTCCAGTTACGGGGTCACCTGCATTATAGGCTGCCAGCTTTTATTCAAGGTGATGTTTTTAACAGCACTCAACTACCTAACATATCAAAAAGAGAAGCTGCTTTGGAAAATATTTACCCTGAATTTAGATTCAGGCTTTGCAAAACCTCCAGTCCTCAAATAATTGGAGAGAAGGACAGAAGATTCAGCCAAACAGAAAAATCATCCAAAGTTATTAATTCACCCCTTTTCTGGAAATAGCCTAGATGAGCACACACAAAAAACCCCAAAATCTCCACAGTCATTCAGAAAGAGAAAAAAAAAGCCCATGAGCAAACAAGTCAATACATACAGTCTGTTTTCCTTGCATAGTGTGCTGCACTTTATAATGACAGAGAGATATATTCAATACTCAACAGTCATCTCAAATAGTTATCTTAACCAGTTCCTAAGACATTTGAGATTCACAGTATCTGGCTGTGGCCAGCTTGTTTCAAGTTAGATGAGTTCAACCTAATGTTCTATTTGTGTTATGTACAGTTATTTGAGGTGGAAGGCAATCAACTCGGGGCAGGCAAGCAAGACTCAGAGCTTCAGTCCTGTTGAAGAGCATGTGTAAGTTATGTCCTTTCCCCTCCTTGTGTCATTCCTACACCCAGCATATAAATATCACTCTGAGTGATGTTAGCGAATGTGTAAATGTGCAGCAAGTTTGGGGATATTAAAGCAGCCCCAACCTACCATCCCAGGGAAATCTGTGCAACTGTGACTAAATGGGTATTTATCATTTCCTGAGCTCCATGCTGGCAGCCTGCCAGCAGAGTGTGTACATTGAAATTAGAATAGATTGGGAGGCAGGACTTTGTTCCAAATTGATCTGGATGACGATAGCAATTCTGAAAGCAGCTCTGTTTTTTTAAAGGTTCATTGTGTGTTTCTAAAAAGGAGGGGGGAGAAACATTTAGGAAAATAACAGGAAGGAAATCTAAGGCCAGGATATATACTTTTTTATTGCTGTTGTTTGATTCTCTTATCGCATTGTTCTGTTATCAACAACGCAAGAGCTAGAGATTGCTAATGCCACATGCAGAAATGCATAGAGCAGGAATTATGAGAATGCTATTTCTAGTCATCTATTTGTTATTTAGTAATTCTTCCTACTGCAAGCACTTGCACTGTAAAGACTAAAAGGTTTTATCAATTGTGTCAATTCCAGCAAGGAAAAAAAAATATTAATTACTGTTAACAGGAGTAACCTAATTTTGTCATGTGGTTGATAGGTCTTTACCTGTCAGTTTACTGTAGAGTTTTACTCTACCCTTGCAAATGGTAGGTGAACACACAACACCAACTTGGCTTATGTTTTCCTCTAATATTCAATATTTACTGTATATAACAGGATACTTTAGTAAATGTATGTGTTACATTTTGTTGTTTGCACTTTTCCATAAAATGATTTGTGAAGCAGTAAGTCAAAAACAATAAAGACATCAAGCAACAGCATTAATTTCATTAGTTTACCAGAAACACTGATAATTTCTTATGCTTTGAACACTTGCCAGAAAGATAGACAGGGTGCACAGTTCACCAGGCATCAGAGTATTCAGAGTGCAATTACTTAAAAACAAGGTCTGATACAATACAAAAAATATAACTCCTGAGATTACATACTTTTAAATAATGCCTGACCTCATGGCACTATTTTTTCATTCCTTATGACTCAGTATAAATTAGGAGATAAAACTAGCTGGAGTAATTCTATTTTCACCAAGCACCAGAATTCTATGTATCCTCAACACTATTCCCAAACTGCTGTCTTCATGTTGCCTGGACAATCATTGACCCAGCTCTATGTTGTAAAAGATATGATGGTAAGAGGATGCTGCAACTCAGAATATAGAATACATAGATTTACATTGCAGATTTAACCACCAATAAAAATACAGTTCATGGTATATATGAACCACTCCCCAAGGACATCTTGGGATTAAAGGGAGCCTACAGGAGAGCTGAAGATGGACTCTTTGTCAGGAAGTGTAGTGACAGGACAAGAGGGAATGGTTTTAAATTGGAAGAGGGGAGATTTAGATTAGATATTAGGAAGAAATTCTTTACTGTGAGGGTGGTGAGGCACTGGAACAGGTTGACCAGAGAGGTTCTAGATGCCCCACCCCTGAAGGTGTTTAAGACCAGGCTGGATGGGGCTTTGAGCAACCTGCTCTAGTGGGAGGTGTCCCTGCCCATGGCAGGGGGGTTGGAACTCAGTGATCTTTGAGGTCCCTTCCAACTCTAACCATTCTACGATTCTATGATCTTGAGAACTAGATTGCCACCTATGACTAGCTGATTTGAACATAGACTTGCCAAAAGCAACATATTCAGTTCACTTAGTGACATGGTTGGCTGTCCTTTGATATGACTCATGTTGAGTTATATCTGCCTCCTGCAGGGCTGGGTTCTCGTTTTAAAGTATTTTAAGTGTTTTTAACATATAGCCTTCAGTCATGTAATTCTGTGCTATCAGAGGAAAAAGAAAAAAGAAAAGAAAAAAAGTGGGAAAAGCTCTGTTCTTTTTACATCAATAAAATTCAGTGCCTGAGTAAGCAGCTATTTCCACAACCCTTTAATGTCATCACCGAGCACTGAAATATTTTTCAATCATAAGCATTGGGTGCTTCACTTCCTTCTCTTTCAGAGCACCACAGAGCAGGGCTTTCATATTTAAAGCCATGCAAGGCATCCGCTAAACCTTTGGAACAATAACATCAGGGCCTAAGCAATTCAAAGGAAACAGCTTCCTCAAAACTGGAATCCTCTTATCATGGGCAGCTGCCTCTCAGTGGAGTATGGCTTCCCGTCCTCCTTGCAGCGCACAAATGCTCACTGCCTTTGATCTGGCTCCCCTTGCAGCTGCTCAGCAGCAGATCTAGGAGCTCCATAAGGATGTGATACAGCTCTGAGCTGTATTAGTGCCTGGCCTGACTTGTCCCAGTTTCCAGAAATGATCTGGCTAGTCTGAAAGCAACAGTGCAACAGAGCACAATATCCTCTTTCTCTGTCCTTTATCTGTCCATGCTAAGCCATAAATCTCAATGGAGCTCTGACTCAGCTGAGATCCTAGGAAAGGGAATTTCTTATGGCTCAGAAAGGAACACAAAATGGTGTTGAGGAAACATCACAGCCTCTCCTGCAAGCAGGTTGGGGTCAGCACACAAAAAAAATCAAGAGAGCAGTGTACTAACCAGATGCTTCGCATAGATTCCCATGGAGTCAAGGAAGGCAGAGTCAAACTGCCTGGCATCTGATCAGCTCTAAAGCTTTGCAGTGTTATAGTTAGGATATTTTAAAACAGAGATTAGCAGGTAGGGAACTAACTACACGTTACTGAGCACCAGATAGCCTGTTACAACATCCACTTCTCACAGATACACAGTTTGCTGCATACTACAAATGAAGTTCCTTTCCTTCTCCTGTTCTGTGACCTCAGACCACATTGGCTTAATGCATAACACTATGGAAGAGAAGGGGAGGGGAAAAAAAGCCTTTGAACAGCAAAATCTTCTCTTATGAGCCAGTGAGTTCTCTTTACAACCAAACAGCTGAATGGTATCAACTAATTTTCAGTAATCCATCCCTTTTCTTTGTTTTTTTAAAGTCTTTATAAGAGCTTGATCAACATGAGTGATGCCAAAATACTGATTGCACTCAGGAAGGACCTGGTGAGCAACACGTCACATCCCCAGTGGTGAATTACTGATAACTACAGGAGGGTACCTCTCTCCCTTGTTTGTTACAGGGCAACCGCATTAACTTTAGTCTCCATAAATTTTCTCATTTACTGCTGATAAATGGAATATGCAGAAGACACAACACACCAGGTAAACTGCTATTCAGTTGGAGCTAAATAAACATACTGTCAGTACCTTCAGCCTAACAGTCTTCTTTGGTGGGCCAGCCTGACTTCCTTCTCTTGTCTCTCAGGTAGAGAACATCAAGAATATTTTTAGCTTTCTTGAAAGCAACATTTGCATTCCAGTACCTGTTACGCTTTTAGTAAACATCCTTAAGACCTTCTCAGTCAATTTTTAGAAGTGGTCCCTGAAGGAAGCATAATTTAGTTGCAGACACCAGGAAGAAACCTAGTAGGGCAATATTTCCAAAGTATACTTTGTTTGTTGTCTGTTGCTGTCTGGTTGCCAAAAGAAACAAAGATTATGTAATGCCAGTGTCTATTAGTTCTTTCAATAACTTCTGAGTCCATTGTTGATTTTCTACCATCTTAGTGGATGGCAAAATATCCCAGATTTATTAAATTCTCAGAAAGTAAGTGAAGACTGAGAATCTCAGTGACAAACTCACCAAGGAAAAGGTTTAAATGAGAGCTCATGCTTTGTTTGTAATCACAGATGCTACCCATGAGTTCAACTTTATCGTACAAATCCATAGGAAACCAGTTTTGAGTATTATCACTGCTCACCAACTTAACGTCAAAGGTATAAGAAAAATCTGTATTTTTATGTACAAAATAACATCTGTAGAAAGGGAAGGACTGTCTCACATAGTTCTGCATAAGCTTTTTGTGTTTGTTTGAATTAACTGAACAGCAGAATACAAACTGTGCTGTGCTATGTAGTTTCCGCATGACTTTGGCTTTCATTAAGAGAATTTCAAGCAACTGTAAAATCCCTTTAGCAACATATCAGCTGGATGATTTCTAATTACCTGTATGTATCTCAAGCTGCTCTTCCAAACTTTCAGCAACAAAATATATGAGCAGTGAAAGAGCTGGAGTAAAAACAGAAAAGAAAATACGGTAACCAATTAAACTTGGCAAACCACCCCCAACAAATGATCCCTTAAATGAATATTACCTCTTTTTTCTGTACTTAGACTGCCCATGGACACACTGCAGCTTTCGTTCAGTATTCACAATTATTTTAATTATCTTTTTTTTTAATAATCTGTGACATACAGTGGTTTCTTGTAGGTATCGATTATTCAAAAAAGCTCAAACTACACTTGTAGTTCTATTGCACAAATGAGCCACATCCTTGGATAACCCATTCTCCTCCCTTAAGAATGACCTCACTGCAATCATCACCACGATATCTGCTGAGTGGATGTACGTATTTCTTAGGAAATGCCAAGATTTTTTGGAACTTTACTAAATCAAATATCTTTTTAATTTAAAATTTGATGATCAAAAAGTATCTCTCAACATTTGCTTGAAAGCAGCTGAATCTAAGAACTTTCATGAATATTGGTAGGAAGCAAATCCCACAAAATGTGCAAGCACAATAAAACAGTGGAAAGCTTCACTTTGATAATATATGAATATTTATGGACTTTCTTACAGTAACTGTGTCACATGACATGTCTAAACAGCTTCTTAAAACTGTTATTCATCTATAAAGGTTTAATATAGGGAAACATAATTTATTCAATCCTTTGCTCATTTCAGTCAATCCTAGATCCTTTTGATAGTTCCCTTTTTCTAACTCCCTCCATGGCTCATGCTGCTGTCCTTGCCAATGGCTTCCCTCAAGTAATAACCCAGGTATCCTTTGATGCAAGGTTACACAACGGCAGGAGACATAAAATCTGAAGTGTTATGTCAAGATGTATATTAGATTTTCATTATAAAGTTTCCTTCCTTTGAAGTTCTAAGGAAACTACAATTTCCTTTCTCCTGCCATAAGATATATATTCACTCACAGTTAAATACATCTTCCATAACAATTCATTTCCCAGGCCTCACCAATACTTAGGCGCAGTTCAAACAGCACCTCTGATCTGCACACAGTTCCTCAAAATATCTTTACCCTTCTATTCATGTGATGAGGAATCCTACCAAGAAATGGCTTCTTGCATCTAACTAAATGAGACCGCATAATAGTTTAAGCAATACCATATTAATATGCATATGAAAAGTCCACATCAGTAATTTACTTGCACAATGTAGAACACTGTGCTTGGTGAGACCAGTAGAGAAAGCAGTTTTAAAATCATGAATTCAGTTCCAACACTGTGCATCAAATAAACCCTTGTTTGTCATTCTGTGTCAGATTGTACTCCACAACAGTGGTGACTGCTCTTGGGAGCTAGCCATTCGTCATGGGAAAAAAAAAAAAAAAAAATTTCGAGGCCAATGGGCTGCAGTAGCTCTATATAAAAAGTAGTTGTATTTTTATGCCTTTGCTAAGTTTTGTGGCTAAGTGGCTCACCTCGTAAGCACTATGCTATGTAAGCCGAACACAGTGTGACTATTTATGCAAAGCATCCCACTGACTTCAGCGAGGCTATTCGTGTACGCTCTCAAAAATGCAAGTGTGCTCTTCATACAGCATAGCCCTCGGCGTGTGTCTGAGACTGCACAGAGCTCAAAACGCGATGGCCCTGCAATCTGCTGGCTGGAGCTTGCCGGGGAGACAAGCAGAGAGCAGTAAATTAGAACTGCAACTTAGAGCTGTGCCATCATCACTTACAAGTACTTATAAATTGTTTATCCTCCCCCTTCATGCTGTAGCTATAGGCTTTCATGTTCCTACATCTGCTAAATATGACTGCTCTGCTTACTTACCTGTCTCCCAGAAAGGTACCAAGGCTCACTTACAGCCTACATCACATGCTAAGAGGTGTGCAAAAGCACAAGCTTTGTGCTGAGCGTTATCATCTATCTTAATTTTGACTGATTGATATCTTAATTTTGATTGATTTCCTCTTGCCTGTGTTTGATCAGATTACAGAACAAACGTGGGTTAAGAGTCACAGCTAACATGACAAGGCTGAATTTTTCCTCCTCTGTGGGTAAGAGTCTAACAAAAAAGAAAGTATAGAAGAGTCATAAGCCAGTATTAAATGGCTCAGTTTTCATTCACATACCCACTTTGACATTTCGTTACAGCACCCTCCTTTGGCATGCCACAAGCCACCCTTTTCCAGAAGCAGCCACACACAGAGCAGAGCCTTTTTCCCCAGACAAACAGTCATCTGAAAGATTTGGTTTTACCCACAAATGTAATGCTGGTCCAGTTTCAGACAATACCACTCAGTCACTGTCATTGCAGCAACAGGCAGTAA
Organism: Thinocorus orbignyianus; assembly: GCA_013400375.1. Classification (NCBI taxonomy): domain Eukaryota; kingdom Metazoa; phylum Chordata; class Aves; order Ciconiiformes; family Thinocoridae; genus Thinocorus; species Thinocorus orbignyianus. Next base: position 1,541,136 of record VXBW01001336.1, on the reverse strand, counting down.
CTAATATCCAGGGCCATTGCAGCATCCTCGCCTCCACGTGGAGGTGTGAGTGCAGATCAGCCATGGATCAGAGTAATCCTACCACCTGGTTAACAACTTTAAAAGGGAACAGAAGAAAGTAAAAACTCATACTTACCGTACTTTCGTTGAATAAGCACACCATTCTTTGCTGTGCATGTCATTCTTAATGTCACCGTGGCAGTCTGATCATCTAAGATGCAGGAGGGGTTTGCTTGATGAGCCCAGCTAAAGGGTTTGTGGTAGAACTGAGAGTTACGTACCTTTGCTCCCAGCCCTCTGCTTTCACCACTAGATGATGTTGATGACTCGATTCTCTGAGGTTACATGAAAGCTTGCTCAGACACATCTGTTTTCAGGCAATATCATGGAGATGCCTCCTTTCTTTAAAATTGACTGTGATTGAAACACTACAATAAACTCCATTTAATATATTGCCCAGCTGACGGATAGCTTCAAATTCAGTCTGTGAAGTCTCATCGTTTCGAGAGTAGAAGCTCTTCAGTCACTGAAAAAGACCTGAAAAGCTCCTGCAGCCTCATAGGGAGTATTAACCTCTGATGGGGATCTGTCTTAATACACCAGAGAACAAGGGTGAACGTAGTCTGACAAGAAGCATGGGGGATTAGCGGCGGGAAAAAGGCCTTCTAACATATAAACACGCTTATAAGGGGAATCTGTAGTTTTGCACAACAAAATTCAAGCAAACGAACCAAGCTGCATTGGGATTTTAATGATGTTTTCTCTTCCTACCAAGGACACTGTTCCAGAAGCCCTCAGGCCTGCCTGCAGTCATATTACTGTACTTACAGGGCATACTGACCCCAAAGATGGTGCAATCTATTTCTGTCACAGATTAAGTGACCTCTGTGCTTTTTGCGTCTAGCTGTGGAGAAAGCTGCAGGTGGAGGAATGTTCATCCCTCGGTTAAGCTAAACCTTTGTTTGCTGTGTTCCCATGAATAACTTATAGGGCCTTGGCATCATGAACAGCAGCGCTGACACAGTTGACATGACAGCACTATAGACTGAATCCCGATCTGCCCTCCGAGGAGAAGATGGGATGTTTGCTCGTTTCACATTTCACCAAGTCGGGCTGTTCAACTATTTATAAGTTGAATAGAAATTTCCACTACTTCAGCTGACACACCTGCCTTTACCTAGCAACTGCTCGGAGGGAGCCAGCGGAGACAGAGGAGGCTTTGAGAGGTGCAGCCCGGCGGGAAGGCTGCTGCCAGCCCTGCCAGCCCTCTCCGTGCCGGCTCTGTCCTCTTGGCAAGACATCGGCCCCTTCTGCTCCCCTCAGCAAGAGCTATTTATATATACCAGAAGGGCCTCCCTGCATCGCCTTCCCCAGGCAGCGAGTGGCGTGAGAGCAGCGTGAAGCTCTGCAGACACCCTGGGACACATGGGGATGGCATGGGGAGACTGCCCCACCTGGCATGGGGTGACCACTACTGGGTGGCATGAAGTGACCTTCCCAGTGACATGGTGTTACCGCCTGTCTTATTGCAGCACAGGTCCATGGGCTCCCCATGCCATATGGCCCCTTCAGGGTTCCTGGTGGTACCTGACAGTGTGGCTGGAGCCCACCCAGCACCAGGCACAGGTCATTTTCACCCAACTCCAGCCCCATGGGAATGTCTCCACCACCTCCTGGTCTTCTTCTTGTTTTGATGTGAACAAGGGGGGATGAGGAGCATCATACAACCCAAGGCACCTGCCCAGAACTTGGTTTCCTGCCAAATTGTCACCTGGCACAGACGTAGTGCCTCCTGTCACTGAGATTTCATGTTTGTCCCATATATCTTTAGAGTCTCTGAGGCATCCTGTTGCCACCAGGCTCCCAAGAGCAGAAAGGACAGGGTCTCATGACATAGCTACATTCTTGTGCAGCATGTCTGGGGGCCCCAGACATCTCAGGATGATCTTCCAAAGAAGCCTCCTGGGGGGGGAAAGCCACTTTAGCAGTGATTAAAATATAGATGAGCTAGTACAATCAGGGCATGAAAAATGACACTTTCCTACTTTCATGCTGTAACTGCGGAGGGGGCCTGACAAAAGTCTGTGGTAACGGGCCTGGAGCTGGAGGAACCTGAAGACCTGCTTTTATAGTAATGCCGAATCCAGCCCTAGTCAGGAAAAAAGTCCCATAGTCCTGATGGCTTCGGACACACAAAAAATAAGGAGGGGAAGATCCCTACATGGGATGCTGTAGCCCAATTCAAGGCAGGAATTGACAAGGACATCGAACAGACAAAGAGGGGGTGGTAGCAAGAGGAACATGTGCCAGCACAGATTCATCATGCATACCGTTGCCAGGCTAAGCAAAAAATAAAATAAAATAAATTTAAAAAAAAAAATTATAAAAGGATACCATGAATCAAATCTGTTCGCGCTTACTAGGTGTCCCTTCCATGTTCGTTCTCAGTAGGAGGAACATGGGGATGTAACCTTCAGCTGTGTCCAGAGCCAGCCAGGAGTACAGGCTCAGGCATCTGGGGACTCAGATCTCCCTCTCAGTGGGGAAGGGAGCTCTTGAAGGGGGCTGCTTGTTTTCTTTATTCTGATATCTTACATGTTTACCACCAGTGTCTGATGGTTTTAGAGAGGGAGGACTATAAGTAAATGTGAAGTTGTTCACAATATCATACCCATACGGCAGCTTTACAAATAGGATATTTGACTACACAGTTCCAATGCTAAGGATGAAAATACCATAACTGCTGCAGTACTGTGAATTGTGTTAGTGAAGGAAAGAGTTTACCAAACAGCAACCAGGAAAGAAGATAAAGCAGAGTAAGTTTTATGGTTAAAATTAGATTGACCTGAGTTCAGATTATAAATGTCAGAAAAAAAGTAAATCTGATTTGGAAAGAAAGGAAGAGGTGACATAGGAGACATACTTCAGCTTCAAACTATCTCGTACTTTTTACAAAGAAAGTCTGTGCCCAAAATATTCAGCAGCTTTTCTCCCTTGTGCTTGACAGATGCTCTTATACATAGAGCTGAAATCAGATGTGAGGGAGGGCAGGGGAAAAGGTTCCCAGCAGCAGGTGAAACTGAATCAACAGAGTCATCCTTTTGTATTTCAGTAAACTCAGCCAGGGACTCTGATGGTAATCTGCAGGCTATTTCCTCCATCCCTCTTCTCTCCCTCCCTTCCTTTCCCCATTCCTCCTCCCCAGCACTAGCACTGCTGTTCAGCTTGGTAGCGAGCTGTTCAAGCTGTTAAAGCTGTTCGCTAGAGTTCTGGGTGCTCTCTTTAAAACTGAAAATCATCCTGCCACCATCCAGCTTGCTTTAACACCCACCCACTTAGGAAATCTGAAAGCCATGTATCTCCTCAGAGGCTGCTAATGCTATGAATTCTCCTACCTTAACAGTCTATCCAAAATGTGAAAGCAGGTTTTCTGCAGATTCCTAGGCTGTAGCACATTCTGCTGCATTTCCCATACACATTTCAATGTCTGTTTCCCATGGTTAAAAATAAAAAAGCCTGATTCAACACTCTCTCATTTCATTTTTACATGACTGAAACACCATTGTTTTTTACCTGCATAGCACAAGCCTGCACTCCCTAAACCTTTATGTGATTCTTTCCCTTCTTCTTGGCAGGCTAAATTACCCTCTCTAACCACAACCAGACCATTTCCCAGACTCATGGTAGCTGATTTAAAGATATCCTGGATCTCTCTAGCTTGCAACATAGACATACCTGTGTAAGGGGCACAACCACTGTTAAATGTATGATCCAGTTGCCATGGGTGTCACACAACAGCCTACCTAAGCACTGTTAATGATTTACCTATCAAATCAAGGTAATTGCTGAATGATCAATGCTTTAATTGCCCTCTAGATTTTATCTCCCTGCAACACTAGGAAGAAAAGGTCTTAAGGTACCAAATTTAGCCCCTCCCCAATATCATTAGCTACAAATAGAGCAACACCTACCCTGCTTTTAGAAGGTTTTCTCTCACAGCTTGATATTTCCTTCCATAAGGCTCTGTCCTCCCAGGGGGATACAGCAAAGCATGTACTGAAGCTGATTTACAGTCACACAAGTCTCTTGCTGTTGAGCCCTGGCTTTTAAGAGAGCAAAGAAGGGGACATCTGATTTCTATGAAAGCAGTTTCAGCCATGCTAGGTTCTATACAAGAGCTTTGCATAAGTTTAGTCCCCTAAGTAGAGGAATATGAGAGATCCAAGGGGGAGCCAGAAAGAGGATGCAAAGGAGCAGGAAGATTCTGCTCTCTTGGTGACACTTTGCTCCTCAGGTGTGATGGGGATAGAGAAAGAAGACTGTGCTTCAACACAGAAAAACTCAGGATGCTGTAGGTGTAAATAAGGCAGGTAGGCCTTGGCACTGCTTCAAAAAGACCTCAAAATGGACTTACAAACCCGGCCGGGTCTCTACCTCTTCCCTGCCTGTTCTTGATTCAAAGCAGAATGTCTAGCCTGAGAAACAGAGCATGGGGCCAATACTCTAATGCAGATACAATACAGTATGCAGTCAAGGGTTCCGCTGCATTAACTGCATAAAAAGAGGTCAAAATATTGCAAGGATTTGATTGAGACAGCTTTAGCAGCACTTGCACTGTAAATATCCTCAGTCCTAGAAAAACAGCACATTTGACAATAAGGCAGAAGAGACTAAATCGGGCTCCGCATCTGTGCTGCTCATGACATGGCCAATGACTACTGAAGTGAGAAAGCTGAGAAGAATTGCATTAGGTGAACTGTCATCATGATTGTTCTGATCAAGGGAGAGACCTGACAGTATTGATCCAAGTTTGTAAAACATAAAATGCTAACTAAAACAATAAAATGACCAGATGAAACACAATAGCATGGGAATGGCTTAATCTTTCCAAAAGGTTTAGTTAATTCAAAAGGTAACTAAGACTCAAGTGTCCCTTGGGAGCCAACACTGTAATACTCCATTTCATTCCACGTACTATGACTGAGACAAGATCTAAGGAGGTCATGAGCAGCATAATAGGAAAGATCTTATTTTAAACCTCAGCCACCGATGGAAATAAAACTCATTCTTCTTTGGAGGAATGTTAAAAAGTAGGTTAGAGGTTTGTTTACAATGAAAGCTTTTTGTTTGTTTTACCTGATTTCCAGTTATACTGCCTTGCTTTGTGTTGTAATAGCATGGACCGTTCTTTCCTTATGTGGTAAATTCATTTAAGCAGCATTACTCGGTTCAGAGTAGCTTTACAGACAGGTTTGATGTACTAGGACTTCTTCTTCTATACATTAACAAAGTGGAAGCTACAGAGTACAGGTGTGGAAATAGTACTAGACTGGGGAGGACCAGCATTGCTCCATGAAGGAGCAGCAAACCAGAACTGGGTGGCCAGCAGAGCAAGAGCACTGTGTCATTGTTTCTATCATGTCTCATACACTGCAGCCCAGCACTAACTAAATTCACTGCAGACCCATCACTGTAAAGAGGTCTGAAGAGTGGATGTAAGTTGCTGTGAGAGAGCTAAAGTGATGAGAGCTAAAGCTTATATTTTCTGACAGTCAGATCAGAGTCTTTTTTCCCTTTGTACAGCTAACTGTGAGGAGCTTTCTTAAAGTTAATGATGTAAATGACGAAAAAATTAGGCTCAAAAAACTCAGCTTTTTTGCAGCTACAGATTTCAAAACCATCCAGAAAATCACGATGAACTGAACTGCAGCATTTGGAATATCAGCTGAAGACACACATGACTGAAGAAAGCAGGTTGAGTAGCTTGCTTCATAGTCTGTGTGACAGGTGTGAGATCTGAAAGCTAATGGCACATCTACGCTAGCAATAGGGTGGCAACCAAGCTGGATTTGCAACAGCCAAGGTGGTACCCAGCCCTGGCCCCACAAGGACTCCAGAGCCACAAAAACATGTGGCAGCAATGTATCTTATAACGGAGCATGAAAACAGCATTATCCGGAGGGTGATACTCCCTCTCTCCTAATTCCTGCTTTCACTTGCCATCTGTGCCTGAATAAGCTGGAAGCAAGATGGTCTCCAGAGGATATCTATCTGCCTTCAGCCCTGGGCTTCTTGCTGGCTGCACTGTACTGTGTGTGCACCAGCCTCAGTCTGCCCTAGCTCAGGTGCAGATACACCCTAATTACTCCTCAGCTTGCACCATCCCTTTCATGCCAATGGAGCCACACTCACAACCTCATTAGGGGTTGAACAATGTGGCCATGAAAGAATAAATAATCCCAAATTTGCAGTTAGGTCTAAAGATGCTTAAATAGTGTACCTTGTCCAAGATAAGGTCTCTGCTTTGGTCTCAGGGTCAGGCATTCACTTCTGAGTGCCGAGGAACAGTGCCAGAGCTGGGAACAGATACCTTCCAAATGTCATTATAAGCACCTTGAAATGCTGACAAATCAGAAATCCACACAATTATAATTTAAATATTTGATCACTGGCAGACGTATACATGCATCCTGGCAAACATCAGTCTGTTGTAAAAACAATCTCTTCAGGTAAGCCCTCTTCATGCCCTAAGTCCCTACTTACTCTTATAGAGTGTTTTGGAGTGCCACAGGCTCTCCCTGTGCCTAGCTGGAGCCAAGCTGCTGAGTCACAATGTTCAACGTACCCATTTTTCTAAATTAAAAGGCCTCTAATCATCATCATCATCATTATCATTGTACTTAGTCTCTGCCTACTCCACAAGGAGATCATTCCTCTTTCCCTGTGGGATAGAGATTGATTTTCTGTTTTTTTTCCCTCCAAGGGCTGAACAAACAAACCCACCCAAATGATAGGGACTATTATTTCCCCAGAGAAAGCCTACCACAATTTTATTCTTCCTTTTCTGGAGAGTGCCCAGTGGTCCTCCAGGTTATTCTCTCCTCATCCTATCTTCTTTTACAAATACTTCACCAATTGTTTTGGCTCCATGTGTTGACCTGTAAGGTAGGGGTCTCTAAGGACAAAAAGATGGCAACTATTTGAGTATAAAGGTAGTTTATCTCTACATGCAAGGGCAAAAATGGAGATGGAAATGAGATCAGCAAAAGCACTGCAGCTCTATTTCCCTAATGAAGCAGAATTCTCACACCGAGCTGGGCTTACACACTGTAATCAAGTATACTTCTCACAATGCTGAGGTTATGGAGAGCCCTGCACAGAGCAAGGTAATTATCAGCTGCCACAGCTTAGAAGGGCTCCATCCCCCTCTCAGTTTTGCTCAGTTGTCAACTTATAGTCAGGAAGAAAAGGGGAAAAAA
>VXBW01001336.1:1486101-1533739 GCA_013400375.1 Thinocorus orbignyianus | reverse complement strand
AAAGAAAAAAAGAAAAAAAGAAAAAAGAAATAAAAATAGCATGGGAAAGAGGTAGATCAGAAAACGTTGTTACTTCAGTCATGTTTTTGCATGGATGAGGTAAACCTGGCTCTCAGTCCCGTTTCTGAAGGTCTGCTTTGTGGAAATTACTTCATAAGTGATCGATAGCACTGAGTAACTTCAAGTGTTTTGAGAAGGATTTTTCTGGTACTGAAAGGCAGGGGCTGATGGACAGCCTAGAGGAGAATGAAACTGATGGGGAGATAAAGTGAGGCAGCACAAGATAAAATCATGGACCCTCAGAAGGCCTTGAAAATTTTACTGCTCACTTCACCAAGATTTTATCTTGCTCTTTAGGAAATCTGTATTTTCACTGATTTTCTTTCTTTCTTTCTTTCTTTCTTCCTTCCTTTCTTCCTTTCTTCCTTCCTTTCTTCCTTTCTTCCTTCCTTTCTTCCTTTCTTCCTTCCTTTCTTCCTTTCTTCCTTCCTTTCTTCCTTTCTTCCTTCCTTTCTTCCTTTCTTCCTTCCTTTCTTCCTTTCTTCCTTCCTTTCTTCCTTTCTTCCTTCCTTTCTTCCTTTCTTCCTTCCTTTCTTCCTTTCTTCCTTCCTTTCTTTCTTCCTTTCTTTCCATCTTCCTTCCTTGGAAGGTGCTTCAGAGAAGGAGCTGAGAATGACAACCACCCACATAAAAGTTCTGACTTCTTCATAAGAAATGAACATTGGTACAGACACAGGGATGGTTCTGATGACATTTAGGTAGCGATGGTAATACAGACTCATTTTCTTCTGTCCAAATGTGTAGAACGTGATCTGTGAAGAATTTGTTTGGAACTTTCTGTGGGGCAGCAGGATGTGAGACAAAGTGATGCTGTGATATCTGTATGTATACAACTTTCTAAGCACTGCATGCCATAAAATATAGCCAGGCAATGCATACAAGCAAAAGGAAATGTCAGTGAGAAGCAAGTCAGAAAATTGCACTGAGCAAATTGTTCTGAAATAATGAGACACATTCAGTCCAAAAACCTCCAGAAAGCTTGGTCAAAAATAATTTAACTTTTATTTAAGAGAATAAGCAGATGTGAAAGAACAAAAATCACTAGGCAAATTGTTCTCAAGATGTGACCTGTGGTAAAACAAGAGGCTTGTTCCAAATCATACCAGCATGTGATGTACATACAAAAGCTCTTCAGCTGAACTGTCTCAGAAAAAGCAGACCATGAAGGCATGAAAAATGAGAAAAAAAAGTTAGGTTCTTATAGAAGTATGAGGAAGAATTTCAGAACCACAAAATGGTTGAGTTTGGCAGGGGCATCTGAGGATTATCTGTTTTAACCCCTCTGCTCAAAGTAAAGTCAACTATAGCAGGTTGCTCAGAGCTGTGTCCAGTTAGGTTTTGAAAACCTTCAAAAATGGAGACTCTACTACCTGTCTGGGCAAACAGATCCAGTGTTCAATCACCCTTACAGTAAAAAATGTCTATGTTTAAACAGTTTGTGCCCACTCACTCTTTTCCATTCATTGAATGCCACTGAGAAGAGTCTCACTCTGTCTTCTTTATCCTCTCCATCTGGGATTCATACACATTGATAAGATACCACTGAGCTTTGTCTTCTCTGGTTAGAACAGTCCTCATTCTCTTAGTCTTTTCTCATAAGAAAGATGCTTTAACACCCTAAACACCTTTGTGGCCCTTTGCTGGACTCACTCCATGTGTCCATATCTCTCTTGTGTTGGGGAGTCCATAAATGGACCCAGCACTCCAGCAGTGTCTCACCAGGGCTGAGTGGGACGGGGGGAATCAGACCACTGACTCAAAGGGAAGAAGTCACTGGCAAAATATATGATAATTTGAAATTGGGGATAAACTAAAAAAGATCTGACAGTAGAGTGCTACAAAAACCAAATTCCCCGGTGGACAATGAATCTGGTTGATGCCTAAAGGATTCCAATGGTACCAAGAGAAGAACTCAAGATCTTTGTACTTGTACTTCAGGAACTTGACCAAAAAAATGAACTGTTTCTGCACTTTGTAAATGTGGTTTGCTCAAAAAATTGATGAAGGAGCATGAAGCTATTACAAAGTGAAGATTTCTCTTCTTCTAATCGGATTGTCTTCTAATTGTCATTGAGCAACTCTTTTAGGGCAAGTTGCACATGTATGGACGCATAGGCAAAATATGTGAAAGCACACAAAAAAATGAAAAGAAGTTACTCTGCCTGAGCTTCTCAGTGACCTGGAAAGTATGTTCTCAAGAAACTTTTTCCCCGATGAAAACATTGCTTACTTCAATGCTTATTTCATCTTTGGCAAGGCAGGGTGGGTAAGTGGGATTTTCATTCAACTGAGCCGTGACACACTTAATGGTCAGGAAACTACTCTCACAAACACACAAATACATCTCTCCAAATCAACTCCCATCAGAGGATACACACAAGTTGTGACCTGAGAGTCTTATAAGACATTAACAACATATGCAATTGGTTCCATGTGGAAATTCAATACCTTTGTCAAAAAAGTATTTATTAGTTATGATTCAAATGTTAAGATATAATTTTTTGTATCTGAAAACTGAGCAAAATTAGAGGCATGAGAGGAGAACTGAGGTCATTAACCTCAGGCCTCCTCTTTTAAGAGGCTAGATGGAGTTCTGAAATTACACTGAAGTTCTGTATTACACTCATTACCCTATAATACATGTATTCACAGTCCCAACCTTCACCATATGCTCTTAGAACATCTGTGTGCTCCTGACCTCCCATGTACTTTCACAGTAGCCTGATTCTACAGCTATTTCTTAAAAACTTCCTTTCACTGGCAATTAATGTAGCTGATTTTTTGCTTTGAAAAAGAATGTTTCAATGCTTTTTGCTTTTTTTTTTTTATTCAAATGCCTGCAGAATCTAAACCACTTGCCAGAAATGAGAATTTGGTGATGAGTGGAGGAAATGAGCAGAGGCCTGTGCACACAGGATGCTGGAGGCTGGAGGAAGGAATCCTGCAGGGAACAATTTCACCCCACTTTGGTTTGCAAGTCAAATACAGCTCCAGATCTGAATCATAATTAGACTCCTGCTGAAAGTTTAACTCTTGGTTTCTGAATTGGGCAGTGAGTACAACCAAATATGACTAATGATACTTCAACACATCCCTCACCAAAACCAGCACCAAGTAGCCAGCAATACTGAGGACTCAGACATTTAAGTGATCTTAAATAAGTATTCTCAGACCTTGACCAAACCTACCTGGGCATGTAGTAGCAAGGCCATATCATCTTATATTTTCTTTGATAATCTTGGAGGAATTTATTCTCCAGATATATATATTCCTCAGAAAAACTATTAGTATTCTATTTTTATAGAAAACAATTTATAGCAGGATTCCAACAATATGAATATTTTTGTAAAAAGTATGACATTTTGAGTTTTCTGCCAAAGAATGGTTTGATAAACATTCAATCTATGTTTCGAGTTTCCAAGAAGTTGTTATATATAATTCAACAGTTCCCACTAATGAGACACAGCAATAAGAAAAATCAGACTTAGTTCTGAGTGGGGAGAAGCCCAAACTAGGAAACTCTGAGGATCTGAGTTGGTGGAAGTGGGCTAAGAAGGAGCTAGCAGCAGCCCAGGAGAATGGCAGAAGACAGTCAGAAGGTGGGAAACAAGGAGACAGGGACAAGTTGCCTGGGAGCAGCAGGATATCCAAGAACTGGAACAAAAAGGAGAGGAAAGCAGAAGGCATAGGAGGTGAAAGAGTAGGGAAGGGATGAGGAGAGAGAAGATTGAAGGAGGGGGGGTACACAACGTAAGAGGAAAAAACAGTGGCAATGACACATAACTATAGAAAGGCAGGAAATAGGTAGAGTAGAAGAAAGTAGAATTGATTTTAAAGCTTCAGAGCTTAGAAAATAGTACTAATTTCTTAACGAAAATATAAATCTTCTAAACCTCTCCAAAACATCTATATCGGGTGAAACCCAAAAGATAAGCACATTGTTAAATTAAATAAGATTTGCATAGCAATGGTATTGAAGGTGAATACCAGTCTTGTAAAATGTAACAAGTGGTTATTAAGAGCACTTAATAGTTTTTCTGAAATGAAAGGTAAATGTACTTAACATTTCTTCCTGTTGAACCATCCACTCTATCCAATCAGGACCTCAAAGAACTTGATTGGCTTTTGCTTTTTTTATTTTTTTTTTTTTTAAATTATTGTATTTCCTCATAACAACCAGAGGGATGCATTATTTCCATCAATGTGTAGGTTATGATGTTAAAGCATATGGAATCATGGCTTTGAGGGTTGGGAGAAGTGGTATTTTTCTATGATAATAACATCATTTCTGCATAACTAGCCACTGACCTTTGTTCTTCTCATCAGCAAATAGGCCATCTTTGTAACAAAAGTAAAGCTGAGGGATTTGAAAATGTCAAAATAGCAGAGCAACAAAGAGCCCTTGGCCCATATAAATATTTACATTTGAAATATCCATTTGCTGAACTGAATATTTCAGCTGTTGAGGGTAGCCTGAATCTCATTACATCAGCTCTGCAGGCCTATTGGTGCTCTCGCTTTGAACACAGACAAGAGCAGCACTTTTATTGTGTGATATGCACATTCCAAGCACCCAGCACACTTACAAAGTGGGTTGTATTCCAGCAATGCCATGTCTCTGCTTTTCAATTTTTATGATAGCATCCAGACTCCACAGCTGTGCAGCTTTCTACTGTTGAATACAGATCACTCTCAAGACAGCTGACTTGGCTTTTTTTTTTTTTTTAACAAGGAAGAAAAAAAAAGAAAAAAAATCTTCCAAAATCAGCCTCAGCAACACGTTGCTGAGTGGAAAATCACTAATTTTAATTCACTAATTATTCTGATCTGGAGCTACACTGAGTAAAATACTGTCCAACCCTTTCAAATCAGGAAGATTAGCGCATGTAACCCTTCATCTAGATCCAGCCAGCTCAGTCCCCCTTAGGCCAGTCTTCCTCATGATTGACACATAGAGAGGAGATTCTGTGTACAGACTTGGTCCTCCGTCCTGCCAGAGATCCTTCTACCCCTGTGCCCCTGTGAGGCGCCAGGTCTTTGGGAAAAGACTAGAGGAGAAGAGGGAAGAAGGAACTTTAAGGTATGTCTTCTCCCTTTTGACCTTGCCTTGCAAAGGAAATCTAAGCAGGCATTGTCACCCTTGCCTCTTCCTCTGGAGGCAGCCTGCCCCAGGAAATAAAACAGAAGCAGCCCAGGAGAGGACTACAGATGGTATTTTTCTCCATTACAGGCGTTTACTTGATAGAAATCAATCCAAAACAGCATTTTTCATGTAATACAGTGTGATTGCTGTATAGTTCTTCCAATTTCAATGTCTATTTTGCATTGAATACTTCAAAATATATGTGTATGTATTGTTCCAGCTCATTGGTTCTGTATAGGTTGCTCTGCTGCTTGTACAGATCTCAATATGCCAAATAAATAGCTGAGATGCTGCTATGGGCCCCTTTTTAGTATCTGCCTGTCTGTTTCCATACACATGCTAAATATCTTAACTCCTCTGCCTTCATTTCAGGAAAGGCTCTAAATCACGCATTACTGGCTTGAGTAACTTGATTCCTCAAAAGTCCTGCACTTTCGTTTATTTATAATAGATTTTATTCAATACTTCCTGAATATCCTGGTAAAAGATGGAGCTAGAGAAGCTTCTCAATCTCCAGATCTATATTCCAATTTGTTTCTATTTTATCTAACTTTCTGGCATTTCTATGACAAATAAATTGTATTGCTCCTATTCACATTTTTATGAACCAACAAACAGCTGTAAAATGAATCAAACCCAAGTTTAGTGAGTCTATAAATGGTAAATTGGCAATATATGTAAAAGTTGGCCTAATAGTGATATTTCCATCTTTTTCTAGAGCTCTTTGTAACCAACATTATCACTGAATACATCTTAAGGGAACTCTGTGATAACGTAACGATCCTCAGAGACTTGTGGCTGCAATGATGTGCCAGAACACGGAGTACGTTTATGATGAAAGCACCATTCTGTCTTGGCGCACATAACTATTAATGCTTTACAAGTATGCTTTGCTTGGGATGTAATGGACTACAAATAATTGCCTGTAGTGTGCTTTGCTTTAGCTTTGTCCAGGTCCTGTGAAAACACTCTCTTCCTTTAACTGAGCTGATTTTTTCTCATTGCCATAGATTTTTTTCTTACCACTACCTAACTGATTGAAAGGAAACATACACTCTCAGATGGAAAAACACAGTGGCTGTGATTAGGACTAAAAAAGCAATCTACAACTCACTCTTGTCACCAATAGATGACATTCGTAATAAGGTTTACCACTGTTTCCAAGTACTTTTCTATTAAGCCACTACTTTATTGTCTATGTTTAAAAGTATATGGTTATATAATGGAAAATCCTTCAAAATCAAAGTTCAAGCACACAAAGTTGCCTTTATTGGGGCAATTAAGTAAGTTTTATTACTTATACCAAATGCAAAGGGGGTGAGAGCTAAAGAAGAGCTGGTAATAATAAAAACGTACAGAGAACTGTTGGTAAGTGTTATAAATTATTTTTAGCCAAATAAAGGAGCAAGCACCTAAACACACATAGGCACATATACATCAGCACACATGGGGCTACTTGCGTACTTCAACACAAAGGACAATTTTGCAATTCAAAGGCTAACATTTAGGCGTCTGCAAGCCACTGCTTGAAAGCTGTGTGTCATGTCTGTAAAACCCAACAGCTGTTTGCAGTTCACACCTTTGGCAAGCCAGAGCACAGAGGTGTGCACACCCATTTACACGCATTTTTACAGCCCCACTTGTGGAGGCCCAGAACAGGCCAAAGTGGAACTGCAGGTTCTTATGTGCATCATAGTCATAACCACAGCTTCATGATGCAGAAGCCACAGCTTTTACAGCTCATTGCCATTAACAGCCTGGGTTATGTTGTTCTTGACCTTTCTGTGTGAGGAGGTATTCAGGACACAGTGAACTTTTTGTTTTACCCCCTCAGACACTTCCTCCAGGCCAATTTTCTCGTGTCAACGGATCAGGAGTCCTTGCCACTTCCCAGCTTCCAGGTGGGGAACCGCAATGAGTCTTACGTCTTCCAGCCTTCCTATCTGCCACAGAAGGCAACAACAGCATCATCTCAAAGTAGTGCTTCATTACCAAGGAGGTAGTAATGGAGGAAATGGGCCTTTTGAAACACCACCTAAGGGGAGGTACCTGCACAGCACCTCTAGCAGGAAGCCAGATTCAAGGTACTACTTAGCTTGCTCCGTCCCTCCTGTCAAGGCACTGAAAGACACGTTCAAGCCAGCTACAACAGGATATCTCATGTATTGTCTGGAACCTTCCCCTCACAAGGACTGACCCAACCTCACTCTGATTAGCCTGAGAGATCTGGTGTCACATGTGTACACGAAAAGCATCTAGGCACTTATTAAATATGCATTCCCCTTCCTACTAACATCGTTCCATCAATATTTTAATGCCATGTTGCCTTTTAGATTGTGTTCCTACTGTAACATGAGGTCCCTGCTGGGGCAGACGGCCACCATAGAAGTGGATGTGTTTATGGATGACATTTGTTTCAGTATGAAGATTTGTCATCAGTGGTGATTTTCTGCTGCAAATGCTTACAGTTATTTCATCAGGAAATACCATTCTATTCCCTTCTACCAATAAAGTCAATGGGGCAGCGTGAAAGTGTACAAAGCAAGGCTGAATGTATTCAAACAGCAAAAGATAATGATTTATTGCCAAAGAGAGTTAACTTGTGATCAGACTCAAGTTAAACTTAGAATAGAATCATTCAGGTTGGAAAAGACCCTTGGGATCATCGAGTCCAAGCTTAACCTAGTACAAATGTACTGACTTTATCGGTATATGAGAGGAGTAAACTTGGATCGTTGACTATTTCTGTAGTGAAATTCATTTCTATATGAAGTTTGTCTGTGGGTTTTATCTCCTGTTTTTTACAAACCATTTCTCATTTTGTTTTGTGTTTTTCCTCTCCTCTGGTTATAGACTAATCAAGTCTCAGTCATTTGCTTGAAAAACAATAGCTGGCAGTCATTGTGCTAAATAGCCCATTTTGTTATCCTTGCCACAATCCGCGGTGTTTTCAGTTATTGCACTTGATAGGCATCGTTAAGGTTTCCATGTTGTTAGTCACTTTCCTGATCTTTCATGTTTCTTCTGCTCAGGAAGCAGCTTTTCCTGGAAACATTCAAAGAGAATAAAACCTGATTACAGCCAGCACCTTGGGGTAATGGCATCTCAGACCCAAATCCAACACATTCCTTTTTTATTTTTTTTAAGTTGATAACTCCAATTGTAAGTGTGAAAGGCCGGATTATGCCACTTGTGTTCTCACTAAGTCCTTCTGCAGAACTAGTTAGGAGAGAAACATTGTTCAGTATGAGTAATTTTTAGGTAGTGCAGTCTAACAGTTTGTAGCACACTGTATTATCATGATCTGGGATGTATTAATAGGACGTTAGGCTGGCATAGACTTACCTATCTCAAATGCTGCAAGGATATTCTACCCATCCGCAAAAAATCAGTGGAGGTGCTGTGACTGTCTGAAAGGTCTCAGACAACTTGAAAGTTCTGTTTAAGGAATGGATGTGCAGCCACCACACAGGGAAGGAGACCTTCCCATTCATAGGGTGCTCTCTTTTTCCTCTTGGTGTCAAGAAGGTCTCTAGCATCCCTTGTGCAAAGCAAGAGAAAGCAGTATGAGGGCTGCAGGACATTGACATGCGTGCAACGACACCTGTGTTCACACAGAGCCAACCAGTCTGCACTGGGAGCCATGTGCGCATTGCTTTGTCTCGGCATCTAGCTTCCAACCTTGAAACCTGAGATTTTCCAAATCAGCTCAAATCTGAAGAGTTTAGAGAACATGAACCAAGCCGCCTTCCCTTTGGTGGGAGAGCACTTAGTAAAAGGAGAGTCAGTTCCCTCAGAAAAAAAGTTTGGGGTCACAGGGAAGACGAATTAGGTTCATATCACTTCAGCAAACACCCTCTCTCCAAGAAGCGCTACAGGTTTTTAATATCAAAACAGGAAAGGCAGATGGTGGATTAGTTTATACTGTTTCATCTAAGAGCTTCGCACACAGTAAACAGGACCTAGAGTAACAAATGCTACCGGTTCAAACTAAAGTTAATTTGCAATCCTAAAATGAGCAATCTGTTCCCCAGCAGAAAAGGATCACAACTTTAGTTAGGGTCTTTTTGATGATGGAGGCAGAATATTGTGATTTGAAAAGAGAAATTCCAGGCAGCTGAGGTTAATTCTTACCTCATATATTTTAATATGAATTTACAGGTCTCGAGAGTGTGAGAAATGGCAAGTGTATGGACAAAACTTTCGTCTTTGCTTCAAGGCTGAGAACATAGGCCATTTTTAGTTAGTAAGGCAATAATGAGATCTAAGTGTTTTCATTTCTATTGCAGTTTATATCCCAAACAACAGTGGGGTGCCGAGCACTGTATCAGCATGCACCATAAAACAAGTATACATTTCCTGTCCTCTGCCATTGATACTCAAAAACTTTTTCATGTTGCTGTTAATTTTTTCATGCCTATTTTTTGGGGAGATGACATTTGAGGAAGACTGAGGGAAAATCCATGCCATAGTTTTTTAATTAGGCAAGACCATCAAATTAAAAAAAAATCATGAAAACTCCCCAGGATGAGAGAGTAACACCGGATCTTTCTCCTTTGAGGCACAGATTCCTCCAGAAATGACATAGCTGTGAAACTAAAAGCTCAGCACAGAAACAGTTCCTGGACACCTCCTGCGTATGCATATATATAGTACACACGCAGTTAGGGACATACTTATGGGTAGCGATATATAAGCAGCAGAGTCACCGTCAGCTGAACCAGTAATTTCAGAGAAGGTGAAATACTTTTCCAGAAGGATAATATTTTTAAGGGAACACATAGGCTCTCTATTGGCCTTTTCACTGAAAGAAGCCTATGTGGGGAGCTCAACAGAACAGGGATACGCTTTGTATTTCACCAGAAATAGAGGAGCGAGTGGTGTGGCTGTGGAAAAATCATAATCCTACAGGCTAGGGAATACTCCCCCAGCTCCTCACTGGTTAACACTCTTTTTTATATNTTGAGAATCTGCCAGTGCATTTGCTGTTAGGAAATGACTAAAATAAGCCTCTGCACATATGTCCTTAAAAACACTTTGACTGCATTCCCCTGTAATTATTAAGCTTCTTCAGAGTCTGTAAGCCAGTGAGAAAGGGATTAGAGGGGTTACTTTGTGCCTCTGTGCCCATAAAAATCCCTTGGCTCCTGCAGCACGCTGCTCGGAGCGTCCTGAAAGCTTTCATATAATCCCTGCCTCCCAGCCACCGCCACCACTGCATTCCCTTTATTTAGACACATTCAAATTTCATGCTGTAATCCAAAAGCACTCCAACACGGAAACAAGATCCACATTATAAATCGCATTTAAAAACTAACCTGCCAGTTAGAGCAGAGCAGCAAGGCAACTGCATGATAAAGCTTCCCTCAGTTTTATGCTGGAAGGAAAACCAGGAGATGTAAATTGGCAGTTAGCATCTGCTGACATTTCCTATTCTCCCACTCGCTCGGGACAGGGATCCTTTTCTATACCTGTCCTTGTAGGAGAGGTCACAATAGGACACCAGTCCTGGACTGGAGTTGTGTGTGAGTGTAAACACAGGACAGCTCCCTGTAACCATTCGGGAGGGGGGGAGGATTTTCACGTCAGGAGAGAACTTGTTATGCTTAGTGGTGTTGCTCTGAAAATAAGTCATTGTATCATAGGCAGCAGCAGCACAGGACTGCGAGCTATCTTCTGGGTCACAGAGTCTGTTTCGAGCACCAGCATGGCATTATATAACCTCTTTCACCAGCTCATCTCTAAGAACCCTAATTTTATTTACTTATTTATTTATTTATTTCAGGCGACATTTCCCCTCAATAAATTCGGGGAGGAATTCTGGGCTGCGGCAAGGTTTGAATGAAGCGCTGCTGTTAAACCCAACAACAGCTGTAAACATCCCAAATGAACAGCTTCCAGATGATGAAGGCTAAAGCAGAGAAACAACTGCCAAATGTGCATTAAAACGGCATCTGCAAGACAGAATCGACAAATCTCTCTTTCCTGTGGAGCCACCCAGCAGCAAATACTTCCTGGGTAAACAGGAACCGGGCACTGCTGGGTAGAAATCAACAGGGAGGGCAACAGCGGGGTTGGAGCGGCTGGAAAGGAAGCTGTTTATCCTTTATTCCTGCCTGCGAGAGGAGGAAAACCCGGCGGCTGTCAGGTTTGCAGCCCGACGCAGGGAGGAAGAGTGGTCACGGTCAGGGCAGCCTGGTAACCCAGCTCCAGCGCTTGGCTGGCTCCCTCCCTGCCCCCTCACGTTTGCCTTTATCCCTTGGCACATCATCCCAGTGTATCTTGGTCACCATCTGTGAAGTGGAGATAATAACACCTCTTGTCTGCATGTCTATTTAGGTTGTAAATGCCTTCCAACAAAGACAGTCTCTTACTTTGTTTACCCACTCTAGATGGGCTCGGTCTTGTATACAGATCCTGGTCACTAATAATCATTATTTTAATAGTGGTGATAAACATAGTAATTATCCAATATGAATCTGACAACAGCAGTCAAGCTGCTTTGGTTTTCTTTTTATCAGCATTGTTATCCTAAGCACATGAAGCCACAGGAGTCAGAAACACTGAGCAGCTTTGCCTGTTTTGGAGGGGCTGCTGGTGATTTTAGGATGCACCTGAGAACACTGTGCAGATACACACACGTGCAATGAATACGTGGGCATTCAGACATTGACCACGTCTGACTATTAAAACTATCAATTTCTATGCACTGTCTGTTTGCAGAATGACCATGGAATTTATTCCACATGGAGCTCTGCAAAATAGGAACACTGAAATACTATTTTATGACAATCTCACAGAGCAAATAAACAAATAAGTATTACAAACAGTATAGATCGTATCTTCTCCTGATTAATTAGGTCACCTCTTTCACTTTAACAATAGTAAATAACCAGGAATAACAATTCTTCCTCATTTCAAATAAAGGATTTGACAGATCCATGATGCAGAGCAGAAATTGAAATATTAGGTAAAAACTGCAGCCTGATACTAAAGCCCTCTAGGGTTTGAACAAACTCTGCTGACAGTGCTTGGCTAATTTTAAAAATTGCTGCAATTAATTTTTTTAAATAAATGAGCTCCCAAAGTGACGTATTTCAAACACAGAATCTTAGTATTCCTTTCTAGTGAATTGTGTGCCATTGTTCATGGGGAAGGAGAAGGAAGCTCTGAGCTAATTGTTAAACCCAGGGGAATATCGACAGCCAGCCAGCTGCTAAGGCTTTTGCTTGATCCCTTGCAAATTCTCTTCAGCTATTCATGGCCAAAATGTGTCATGTGCCAGTCTGAAATCATATTGGGGGAACTAGTGGAAAGGGTCTCCTTTTCACGCTGCCAGCAGGCTTATGTCAGAAGGCTGTGAGGGATAACCATTGCTATTTATAGGTAATCCCCCTTTTGAAAGGTCACCCTTCATTGTGTGTTCATTTCGACTCATGTCTATCCAAAAATCATTCACTTGCAGCTCATCGCTAATAAATAGTCTTTAAGCAGATAAAAATTAAATAAATCATGCAATAAAGCAGAAGGTAGTCTAAGTTTTACAGCTGACAGCCCAGGAAATGTATAGCACTCACATTATCTCCTGTGGCTTTAATTACAACGTAGGCAGGTTTATTTTGTTTGGCTTTTTTTTTAACAACTTCACTATCTTTGTCCAGGCTCTTACTTTACATGTTGTAGATTCTTGATAAGAGGACATTTGGGCACTGGATCTCTTCTCTTATCATGAGCTACTCATGTGCAAGCACCGAGCCACTTACCAGCCCAACAAACTGCAGCTCGCAGAGAACCAGAGAGCAGAATGGTGCCTGCTCTGCGTTTCTCATCACTTCTGAATCTGAGAAAAAGAACAAAACAGTTCTCATGTTATGAAACTAAGCTTTAAATCCTTTCATATATTTGAGTGGTCATCCTGAGTTGAAAGCTGACTGCCTTTCCCACTTTCTGCTGCACAGTGAGTTGGAGGAAGCAAGTAACGTGATGACAGCACTGAGCACTAAAATAACAGAAGCGTTGAATAAAAGAAAGAGAAGGGTGTATTTTTATGGAAAGTGGTGCACAGCAGTACACCAGCACAGTGATGCTTTCTGTATTTTGACACCATCAAAGTTCAATTAATGGAACCGAGAGGATTGTCACTGTGGCAAGAGGTCAATGCAGAGAAGGAGATGGGAGGGGAGATAAAACAGAGTGAGGTTTTGTGAAAGAAAGAGGCCAATGTCACCTGAAAAGAAATGGGCAGAGGACTTAAGAAGATATGGCTCAAAAGCACAGACATAACGCACAATATTTCTTTCAAAAAAACCTCTCTCGTGCTGCTGTCCTTCTTAAAAGAAAGAGTTAAAGGTAACGAGTGAAGCCTTCTCATCACACTTCTAAGAGTGGGTAGACAGGGATGTGGGATGGCTTTCCTCAGGATTGACAATGCTGCTTTTTGCTGAGCTTTATCATCATGTGAAGCAAAATGGAGCACGCTACTGCAGGGAAGGCAAAATAGCTTCAGGTTATGCAGGGCCCACACCAGAAGTTGTTCTCAGTGGTGATACTGTGTCTTTTCTCCTGATTAAATTTTGAGTATAGATGGCGGGATTTGTTCTATGGAAAATAACGGCTAGACTGCAGAGGTGGACAATGAATTGGTGATCTCACCAGGGCCACCACAACGAGACTAGTTCTGTAACATATACTGCAGCTTCTTTGTTCTTGCTGTTCATTAAATAGGGCCTGGCTTAAAGGCAGTCTTTATGTTTTCCAACTGTTTAAACAATTAAATCATTAATCAAAGCAACAACTGCATTAAAGAAAACAGAAAGCACAGAAGTTGTTCCTCAAAAGAAATAGAGAGGATTACAGAGATCATGTTTGAACAGGAAAAATAGGACTATAGTTCTTGGACTATTCATATAAATGACTCATCTGCAGGGGTAAAAAAAGACAGCCTGTAAATATCTGATTATAGGATGGTGAATTTTGCCAGCTTCTACTAGGTAAACCGGTATTTTCAAAATTTCTTTATGGATCTCCACACCCAAATCCTATTTTATTTCAATAGTCATGAAGATTTAACTCAGTCACTTTTGTGGTTTAAAGTGCTCTTCTAGATACTGTGTGTTTCAAATTTCAGTTTAGATAGGGTTCACCTCACCTGACTGCAGTCCTGTAAAATTCAAGCTTGTAGACTGAGATTGTCATCTGGGTTACCTGAACAGACAGTGCAGAGAAAATTGTTCCTCTAGAGGATTCATCCCATCTATTCTACACATTTAATTTTTGATGATGTGAATCATCCTTTGGAAATGCCTGTACCTTTCAACTAATTACAGAGGGCTCTTTGAGAAGACACTTGTCTCATTGAAGGCTGAAGTCACATCTCCTGTAGCCATTATTAAACCAATACACCCACATAAGACTTGCCTGCATTTTGGATCCAAGAAGTGTCCAGTGTTTTCCATGTCTGAGGTCTCAAATAGAGATGACAAGGGAGGTGACAAACACTCCCATCTGCAAACTACCCGTAGGTGTCAGAGGTCAGCAAGAAGATGTGCTCTGCTATACTTGCAATTTATCTTACCTCCCTGCAGGTGAGAGGGAGGGAACAAGCTAGTAGTCTCTGAACAAAACATCAGTCTAGTTTTCAATTTCTCTGAATTAGTCTTGATTTTAGATAGCTCATTATTTTGATGATTCCTCAATGTTAAGGGAAAAGTATAGTTGAAAACTGTGTCACAAAATGTGCTGTCACCCAATAAGACACCATGTGACTAGCTACAGGGCTTTGCTCTTGCACTTGCTAGTATAAAGCATGTGGAGGATTTTGTAAGACAATTTAAATAGACAACTAAAAAGTCATTAAGTAGCACCCAATCAAGTTAATTTAGACAAAGTGAAGCTTCTCCTCTCATTAACATCACCGTCTCTCTCTCATAACGAAAGGATTTTTTTTCAAGGTGGATGCCAGACACAACTTCAGGAATTATTTCTTCATCTTTCCTTTCCCTATCAGGAGGTTCTTACAGATAAGGCAACCTTCCTGTGAATAACCCTCAACTAGTCCCCCAGGATGAGATTGCCTGACTAGCCAGGAACTTGCCCTACATGGTTTTGCCTATGTTTAATGGGTCAGTAGATATTTTCTTCCATTGGAGTAGTGGAAAAGCATTACACACATAACAGCTCAGACTCTCAAGGAGTTCTTAGGGTATATTCCACTATTTTTGTATCCTTTTCCACTCAACTTTTAATACTAGTAGGATAAGAGACCCTTTCTTTTAATATTGCTTCCAATTTGTTAGCAGCAGCATCACTTAGAATGAGGTGAGGTGATTGTAGGATTTTTATTTGTCTTTGTCTGATGGAAGAAAACTGTCTCGGAGACCTGCAGATGGTGGTTGACTTTGAGCTGTAAAAGTGCCCAACAGGGAGCTCTTCTCATCAAGAATCCAGTTTTGGTTTCCTGGTGTGATACAGTAAAGCCTGCTTTCACTTCAAAATGAAGTACATTTTCTCCTTATCTCTAGCAAATGGAGAGGAGTATTTAACTGAGAAGAGCATGATTTCTGGTTAGCACATGAATGTTTCAAATGGTCCAGAGATTTCCATACAATTGTACTCCTCAGCAGGCAGACAAAGCATCTGTCACTCTTCCATTACTGTCAGTTTAAGCTAGAGTCATCAATGCATAGTAGGCCTTGGCATAAGTAACAACCAAATAGGCTGATGGTCACCAATTGAGAAGGTACTTGTAAATAACAGCTGCGTTTCTTAGTATTTTGGAGAAGACTGCTTGGCTTCTTTTATTTATTATACTTATTTATAAGTATTTTAGGCCCTTAGATTCACCTGTTTTGAGATCTTGTGCAACCTTCTGGTCAGAGACACCATGGACTGTCTCCCCTTCCCCATGTCCAGTGAATCAGTTACAGTCTCAAACATGGAGTATAGTTTCTTAATGTATTCTTTGGAGCTAAGCCATGATTTGGTCTTCCTGTTGAGCAAAACATAGGGATTTCCCCAAGTTTTTGGCCTTTTCAGCCCCTGCCCTTGTGTGGGCACCTCACATACCTGCTGTCATCACATGGAAGGATACACAAAACATGATTTTAAACTCATTAAGTTGTCCCTATGTGCTATAACTACTCCATGATACAAGGTTGGCTTTGCCTATCAGTGTACCAATGGGTGGATAGTTGTTTCCTTCCAGTATCTGAAGGGAGCCTACAGGAAAGCTGGAGAGGGATTCTTTGTCAGGGAGTGTAGTGATAGGAAGAGGGGTAATGGTTTTAAATTGGAAGAGGGGAGATTTAGATTAGATACCAGGAAGAAATTCTTTACCGTGAGGGTGGTGAGACACTGGAACAGGCTTCCCAGAGAAGCTGTGGAGGCCCCATCCCTGGAGATGTTCAAGGCCAGGCTGGATGGGGCTTTGAGCAACCTGGTCTAGTGGGAGGTGTCCCTGCCCATGGCAGGGGGGTTAGAACTTGATGATCTTTGAGGTCCCTTCTAACTCTAACCATTCTGATTCTATCATAAGAAAAATTTCTGTTTAAGGGAAGAATTAGAGTACTTTAAATCCCAGACCATTTTAATTTCAGGAGTTTAAATCATTCACTCTGCTGTCCAGTGCTGAAAACAAGCAAATGAGAAAAGCTGTCTCTCACCTCTGTAATTGCAAACATTTTCTTTTGATCTTTTAACAGACAGGAAGGTTAATAGATCTTTAACAAAAACAAACAAGCAAACAAACAAACAAATACAATTAAAAAAAAAAAAAGACCAAAAAAAAAACAAAACCAAACCACAGACTTTCCACGGTCTACTTGGTCTGTACATGAAGATTTATTTCATCTCACTTAATTGTCAATAATACTCCACAGCATCCCCTACCATGGAAATTTATAGCTTTGGTTGTTTTCATATTATGTCTCAGAATGCCTTTAGAGTGCTGGAAATGTACTGGCAATTTTTCTAAGTCTCTACAGATCTTCTTGGAGTGCTTTTAGAAAATATGCTGGAGCTTGGGGGATGATTCACAGATTTCTGAGTGTTTTCTTTAATATGTAGTCTCATGCCTGCACAAGGCTGAAAACTGCCCATGATTCTTCCAATCTCTGCTACCACAGGCAGCACAGAACAAAATTTTGGTATTCTGCCTCTCTATAAACAGTACCCTCCACCTTTCTATAGATCACTATGAAATGAAGGCAGGAGGAGAGCGAAAGTTCTTACATTTTGTGCTGGCAAAAAGTAGGAACATGCAGAAGCTGACTTACATGCAGCCCTTAACATTTTGTGCAACAGCTATAATTAGACTTTCCCAGCGACTTGATTTTAACACCCCTTGTGATTATTTTTTTTCCCCTCCGGGTTCTCTGCATAACATTAAACAGCTCTGTAATACAATTGCACCGCTACAAAACAGTAGCTGCACTCTGCCTCTGTATGCTGCAGTTGCCAGCCACCAGCTAAATGTGAATCTGTTGTGTCATTCCTAGCTCTGCACACTTGGAAGAAATACTGAGTTCAAGTTTAAAATGACATTATTAAGACTGACAGGTCCCATTTTTAACCATCCGTTCATTTGAGGATGCTATTTTTGTCCACTGCCCTACAGGACAAAGATTCCCCCCTGTGACAAAGCTCAGTACTGCTAAAATTCAGCTTTCCTCGTGGCACTGTGGCCACAGCAAACTCAGAGGAATAAGTGGACTGTTCATAATTGTCTGTGTAGATATATGTCACGCTGCCCTGCCACTCCACTCCTCTCCCTTGCTCCCATGTGCAGGTAAGGTAGTGAAGTATGCAAGACTTTCCCCTCCCTGGCACTTTTGGGGAGCACAACACCTAAAACCTGTGCTTTAGTGTCTGCCTACATAGGAGAACAGAGCAGACAGGCAGAATGGAGGGGTGGCGTGACAAGCACATATACATTCACAAACAAAAAGCCACTACTGATGGATCTAATTTTAGGCTTACCAGCAATCTCTCTTTATCATAAGAAGAACAAAAAGATGTTCAGCTCACTAGTAAATGGAACTTTAACTATACGAGGAATGCAACCATTCTTAATAGGCATGGCTCTGGATCAAGACAAAGAACCTGCTGTTTAAAGTCTGATCTTATGAACCACATTAAAGCAGCTGAGAGACTGAATAAGGATCTAGCCCAGATCAAACAGAGTCATACTGACCCTCCGTTGGCTTACGGTCACATTAAAACTTGTTATCCTCATTGAGAAAGTTTTAAAACCAGTGAATTACCAAAACATTATACTATGCAGAATAAGTCTCAGTGAACAGAAGTCATAGCATCTAAAGTTACACATGCACATGTGAGCCATGGAAAGCAGGAATTTACATCCTTGTTTGTCAATAGAGAGCCAAAGACAAACTCGTTCATCAAGCCTATTTGAGTTTTCTGCTCTGGGAGGAGATGAAGTGATCTCTAAAACTGCCTATGGCCCTCCTTTGACTATAAAGGGAATCTGGTTACCACCTAACATGTAGCCTCCAGCACTTGAAAAGCAGGGAAATTCCATTTTTAACATCAAGGGGCAGGTCTCACAAATGTAAACCTTTTTGGTCCACAAAGTTCTGCAGAGCTAGGTAATACAGGGCATCAGAAAAGAAAATAAAGGTATATATTCTAGCAGACTAAGCAATAAATAAATAAATAAATAAATTAAAATAAACAGGAACGTAATTATTCCCGTGGAAAAATATTTATCCCACACCTTTGTATAATTGTTACTGACACTGGGCATATAGCATTGGGACACTATAAAAAATACCAGCAAGCTTCTCTTGAAGTCCCTGCCAGCTTTTTGCCATGGAAGGATGAAAGAATAGAAGTATCTATACTTTACAGGAATATAAATCCTTACTGGAAACAGAAATGAGCATCCCATTGATTTTTAATGATACTTAGTCATGCAAGTACTTGACATCAGGTCTATATCATCAAGGGATCTCTCAGCTGGGAGATTCCTAGAGTAATTCCATATAGGTTGCTACATCTTGACAGAATGGCACATTGCTGTGTGAGGATACTGGCTTAGGTCCCCAAACCATACCTGAGGTGTCCCTGCACAGGGTGTCACTGCATGGAATGTGCATGCCCCAACTCCCTTTAAAATTAAGTTTTATGATTGCCAAATTGCTGAGACAGTCTTATAAACTTGTCTTCACACAGAGAATCACATGAAAACGGAAATGAAATTTTACCACTCAGCATGGATACCTAAATGGCTTCAGTGTTTTGTTTTTTTTTTCAAGTTTAATATATGATTCATATTGAATGAAAGAATTAGAAGCTCTCCCAACTTACATAGTCTCTTGTTGTCATCCAAGTGGAAACAGACCCACTCATTTCCTAATACAAATAATGACAAAACAAGTTAAGTGGTTAACTGCTAGCGTAGATAGATCTAATCACCAAGAGAGAGCTGAAAGTAAACCACACATATTTATTGCCATTTAAGTACACATTTTGCCAGCAGTAAAGAATAAGACCTTGCCAGTAGTTCCTAATTTTTGTTTAGGAAAGATGGTGTTACTTAGGATGTTACAGATAACTTGTCTTATCTTTAAAATAATATATTCTTTGTGTAAATGCAGGTGGAATAATTCTGCTGCTTTACAGTTAGAGAGTTTTAACTGGAAATGTTGGCTTCTTTTAAGAGTTTGTCTTAAGTTAGTCTGTATTTCTGAACCATACAAAATAGTCTGAGCAATATTACAGAAATACAGTCTCCTGTCTCTGGAGATCTGGTTGAAATTTCACATGTAGTTTCAATCACAGCAATAACAAGAGACAAGCTAGAACAATATTCACTTGGTGCAGATAAAAAACTTACCATGTGGAAGAGAGACTTTGCAAAATACAGACAGGAGAGGCGGAGGGCATACAATCACTCAGCCCCCATCCCAGCAAGGCAACCTATGTAACACAGGAGCAGCTGTGTCACAACCATTGCTGTGGCACTCTAGATCTATTGCTTTTGCCCCCAGCAATATTCAGGAATGCACAGCACAGGTTTGCAGCAGTATCACTACAGTACTTCAGGGTGGTTAACATTCGACTGAACTTCCTAGAGCAAATAACCTGATTGAAGAAATATTGCAGTATGGACTAAAATACTACCTCTCCTTTTTCTTTATTGTTACGATGATAAACAGTGACAGATATATAAGAACGCATCTGAAGGAAGGAAAATGTTGTGCTTGCACAAAACTTCATCATTCTCTGTAGACTTAGACACCAAAGAAGGAAAATCAGAAACAATGGAAGTGAGTGCAGCTGTTGTATTTATTTAGTCTCATGGGCAGTGCCATGATGACAGACACTCTTATCGAGCAGTTTTTGCACAATATTTTATGTTTCCCATGGAATCTATCATTTCCACACAGCCTGTCCGGCATTCAGTGATTTTCAGAATCAGATCCTTACCCATTTTCACATTATAAATTATAATAAATCCTCTGTAATACAATGTTTTGTTAACTCACTAATAAATAAATTGAAGTATGGTCTGCTTCCTTGGTGAGGTGCTTGATGCATTCAATGCACTGTGTTCGTATCAAGCTATTCCTCCATCTTTATGCAGGTGGATGAATTAATGAACATTGATGCTTATACAGAAGTCATTTGAAGCCTCCTGCAAAAAATGGTAAGAGACACAACTGAAAATATAAAAACTTAAATGTGGCCTAGGAAAGTTCATGTGAGGTTTTCTTATGATTTGTGAACCCGGGGTTGTGTTTTCCATATACATGGCTCTAACTGTGATGACATCTGCAGTGGTACTGGCCTTAGCTAAGTTCACTCCCTGCCTCCTGCCACAATGAATTTCTTGTTAACCTTATAAAATACTACAAAAAGAAATTGGTCATTCTTACCAACTGTTCACCACCTGTTGGCAGTAACCTCTCATGACTAATGTCTTTGCACTAAGTTACAAATCTGCTAAATCTGGCCCAGTGAAAAAGAGATAAAATGTTAGAAACAATACTTGGAACATTCTAAGTATGTAAAACAGGGATTGCATTTATTAGAGCTAGGACTGATTGTACCTGTCAAATAGTAGGAAGTCTTACCTTTTCTGGAACCCCTCTATACCTAGTAAAGAGAGGTACTCTCAGAGCAGTATGCTGCCAAGATAACTTATACACTCAGTTTAAAATAAGACAAATTCCCAACTAGACTTGCCTCCTTTCATTTGCAAGAGAGCCCATCTGCCCACATTTTTACATTATCACACATAATTTTATACACACTTGAGTTCATATAAGGTGAAGTTAGTTAAGATCACTCCTGTCTTTTGTGAAAAAGGCCTGAATTCAGAAAATTCAAGAGGTGCATAGATCTATATGAGACCTAATTTTCTCCCAGAAAACTGATTAAAAAAGTGTGTATCTGTGTCTTCTTCAAGTTTTTTTGCTAGAGCTTAGGAAATGGCTCTAAAAAGAGCAAAGATCTTAATCTTAGTTTAACTTGTCCATGCCATTCTAAATTTGTAGATGACATGACACTCTCAAACACTGGAATATTATGGAATGTTACTGTAAATATTCCTAGTGATATTTATGCATAGCACGCTGAACCAGACATTCAATGCCCTGTACGAGCATCCTATTGGAAGAAACTTTAATGCCTCTATTCAAACACATGTAGCATGGTGAATAAACAGGAGTTAGAGATATGCTCACGCTTGCATGGCTATGACCTTATTGGCATCATGGAACCATGATGGGACTGGAACATTGGAATGGAATGAAACAGGCTCTTCAGGAAGGACAGGCAGGGAAGATGAGGAGAGGGTGTTGCTCTCTGTGTCAATGACCAGCTGGAGTGCGTAGAGCAGTAGACAGATAAGAGCAGTCTCATGTTCACAAGCCTCGGTCCTCATGTGGGACTTCAACCACCACAATATCTGTTGCAGGGGCAACACAGCAGGGCATAAGCAATCCAGAAAGTTCCCAGAATGTGCCAATGATAACTTCTTTCTCCGAATGACAGAGAAACTAATGAGGAGAGGTGCTATTTTGGACCTTGTTGCCACAGTCTGACACACAAAGCGCAGGAGATTTTATGGAGGATCAGAAAAAAGTTGCACCACAAAGATTTAGTGACCATTTCTGTGGTAGCAGAAATTTTCTACATAGACCCCTTATATGCTTTCTGTGGAGGTACGGTCCACACAGAAAGAAATGAAAGTAAGAGAGACCAGGAGAGAATATTCCTTAAAATTGCTTTGTCTTAAGTCTGAACATCATTTCTTATTCGCTAGCACAGAAACTACTGGACAAGAACCTGGAGCTGTGTTCATGAGTCTAGGGAGTTTTCTCTGTGAAGTCTTGGGCAGCGTGGCTGCTTTAGGAGCATGTTGGGAATCACAGGGGGGTTGCCAATGCTTCAGAACCTCCTCATGAGGGGCTGACAGTTGATGCTCTCCTGGAAGCCCACCTGGACTTGTGAGGTCCACAAGCTCTACGATGCCGTCCACCAGGGCCCGCAGCAAGTCTTTCTCTATTCTGAAACATTGATAGAGCAATCCAGCAGCAAGAACCTCACAGAGAGGCTCGTCTCTTGTTTATCTACACCCTTCCCTTCTGAATTTGCAGGTAGGACAGATGGTGGTTGCACAGGTGACAGACTCCGCTCTGCACCTCAGGAGTCACTGGTGCCAAATTGAACCAACCTCCAGCAGAAAGAAACAAAAATAAGACACCTGTACTATTAACACCACTAGGGAACATGTCTCAAATTACCTGCTATTATTGCTTGTGTAAGAATGATAACTTGGTCGTAAAAAGAACAAATAAAGTAGAAATGCCTGCACTGAGGACAGTGTCAGGAAATATCGGGTTAGAGTCAGCAGAAACTATACAATCAAAATCTGTGCTTCTGAAGGTGTGATCTCAGAATAATGAGCTCTGTTTCTAGGAAACAGACAATAAATAACCTCGTGAGGTAAGACACAAGCTTGGATACAAAGAGTGTTCTGATCATGCTCTGAGTAAGTTTGTTCTGCTATTTTTAAGTCATAGTCCTACCCTGAATATAAATGCATAGATAACTCCAAGCCTGTCAATATTGTCCAAAAGACATTTTCTGCCTGAGTAGAAACCTAATAGAGGAAGAGCTGGGAGGCAAGTAGAGCTGAATTTGAACACAGAACCTCTTTCAGTGGGCCCTCCTTAACTTGGCCCCACCTACACTGTGGTGTTGATTTTAGTCAGCAGACATGTGAGAAGACAAATAATAGAATTTGCCTTTTGTTTAATGGAGGGAATAATGAGTTTTATGTCACCAGGGAGGGGGATTCTTGAACTTTCCCATATTTTTGAATTTACAGGCCATTGGGCAGCAGGAGTTCTGAGATCTTCTTGAATGAGATATACAGCAAGTAAAATGTTCCCCACGAATTATTATTTCATCTAAATCCTGATTAGTTACTCATTTTGAATGTTCCCAGGCTTGAGCAAAACTAGTTTACTTTTCCTGTTCTTGACTTCCACCATGGTCTCCCCATATACTCGATGATTCTCTATATTTCCTCCCAGGATTCAACAGCCTTCTCTAAACTCCCCTTAGACATGTTGAAAAATGTTTCTTGAACTCAATTATGATAATTTAGATCTAAGAACAAGAGTTCCCATCATCTTTGGTGAAGTGATAGAGCTGTTTGTCTCATCCCCACCAATGTCATTGTTTCCCATTAAACAATAATGGTCTCTCGGGGGGAAAGGGCTAAGAGTTATAAAGGAAGTTTGGAAAAGTGTCCCTACAGGACGAAGAATGGCTCCCCTTCTTAAAGCTACCAGTGAGCAAAGCAGCCGCCCAACAGGCTTGAACTATATAGGGAACCTCAGAACTTGTGGAATGCAATCCACCAAACAACCCTTCAAATCTCTGGCCAGTGTCAGCTTCTTGAGCTTAAACCCTTGGAGGCCTGTGCCACAAGGTCAAGAGCATCCAGCCTACGTCAGCAGAAGTCTATAAATTTTACTCATCTGCCAAATTCTTCCTGTGTAAGTCAATGAGTTCTGCAGGTTTCTAAGCATCTTTCAACTTGCTTACCCTCACGTTAAATGCATGATATCTGACTGCTTAAAGGTTTTATAATCAAGACATAAAACTTTTTCCATATTATTGTCTTTTATTTTCCAGGTTGTAAAATGTCCAGATAAACAAACCTGATTTGATTTTACCTTTTTCTGTTGCTCCATGACTAATTTATTTTTATTGCTTTATAAATGAACTCCATGGACATTTTACTCTTACTTCCAAGTGCATTTTTTATGAAAGTACTCCATAAAGTTTTGTTTGTGGAGCGATAATTCTGAACGTGTTGGCATAAGCTACAAAGCCCTAAATGGTCTGGGATCTGGTTTTTTTCCTTTCCTTTATCTTTTAAGCCACTGAGTTCACCTGGAGCATTTCAGTTGTCATTTCCAGTTTCAGTAATAGATGGGAAAATATTTGCTGTGAAGAACACTCAGCTCTAGAACTTGTTTCCCAGCTGGACTGCTAGTCCTGCTGGCCTTTAGGGCACAGAGCAAAGCTTATCTGTTTACTCGTGCTTCTTCCTAAGAAAATCCATGGGACTTGTTATCTTAGCAGACTTAGCAGACTTAGTGGGGAAATTGGTTAGACCTAACTTTTCTAGAGGGCTTTTGTGCTCTCAGATACTAATTAGCTTCATGATTCTTTTTTCTCTAGCAGTTGTTGGTAATATGTTTTGAATTATTTATTAGGCTTTTTGTGAATGTAAATCCACCCAGATGCTTGGGCAGTGGGCACATGTTTTATAGATATGAATGTCAATCAATAAATAAATAGCTGTGAGTGCTTCTCTGTAGAGGAGAGTCAGGAAATGATCGGAAGAACAGGAATGAAAAACAGAAGGAGTGTTTTGACACTGTGAGCCTTTTTTGGCTGGTGTCATAGCTTTTCTTTTTCCTCATTATCCTCCAATTTCTATTGTGGTATTTCCTAATAAACCACATCAGCACTGTAAGGGGCA
Source organism: Thinocorus orbignyianus (assembly GCA_013400375.1). Lineage (NCBI taxonomy): Eukaryota > Metazoa > Chordata > Aves > Ciconiiformes > Thinocoridae > Thinocorus > Thinocorus orbignyianus. Next base: position 1,508,510 of record VXBW01001336.1, on the reverse strand, counting down.
GGTACCATGGTGCCATTTGCAGAAGAATTTCAAATGGATTGTGTTTTGCAAAGTGATATGAACATATTGGATACGCCCAAAGAACAAAAGAAGTCATCTCGATTCAAAATGTTTTACCTTCACAGTCCAGGTACAAGACCTTGAACTTTATAAAGAATATTTTATACCACAGACATAGCCTTCCTTTCTCTGTGAAAACAATCCAAGAGCAGTTATGGGTACTTTTACTCATCATTTACAGCTGTCCAACAAATATTCTCTGTGAATATATTTCAGACTACAGGTGGTTCATGAGCTATTCAACTATTTTTGACTATGTGCTTCTCTCAAGGCTCTGACTTACATTCACTAAGCAAACAGCTGTGGTGGCTAAGACCTTACTGCCTCTTCTCCCCCATCCCAGCTGTTTGCTACTGACCCTTTGCCAGAAATTCTTGCTCCTGTTCCAGATACAGCAAAACCTGCTGCACCTCAGCTGCTACAGTCATAATCTGTTGTCTTACTGCAAGACAACTTCTATTGCTAAGTTAAGCTTATGTACAGGACTGTAAAATGGAACAGCTGAGGAGCAGTAAAATACTCTATTCTGCCAGCCCTGCGACTGGGGGCCGTATCTTCTAGAAAGAAGTGCTGATTTAACAAGTTCGGCATGACCTACCAGAGCTTGTCTGTCAGTGTTTCCCCTGACCATGTATTGACTACCACATCACTTTCAGGTGTCTAAAAACATTATAAATAAAGTTAAGAAATTTTGATGCTATATGCATCAAATGTGCATAGGCCAAATATGGTGACATCACTACAACATTTGACAGCTTTTGCCACCTGCGTGGGTGTAACATATGAGTATTTTTGCTTAAAGGGTAGGAATTCTCTATTCTTCAAAGAAGCAAGCACCCAAAATTCACTGACAAGCAAAGATGTATTAATTCATGAACATAAAATGAGGAAACTGAATCAGAATGTGTTCTCAGTTACCCATAACTATCTCACACTTAAATGAAATATAAACTGATTAATATTGTCTAAGGGAAAACTAGCAAATTGAAAGAATAAGGTAGAAACAGAAAGGGCGCAAATCCTAGCTATACTCTAAGAGTAAAGTGAAACTACGCATTTCTTCACATCAGGTTTCTGAATATAAAATAATAAAGGACTAGGAAGCCTGCCACGTGAGGAGAGGCTGAGAGAATTGGGTTTCTTCACCCTTGAGAATAGAAGGCTTAGGGGTGACCTTATCACCATGTTCCAGTATTTAAAGGATGGCTACAAAGAAGATGAAGACTCCCTTTTTACAAGGAGTCACAGGGAAAAGACGAGAGGTAATGGGCATAAGTTACTCTTGGGGAGGTTTTGATTGGACACAAGAGGAAACTTTTTCACAATGAGAACAACTAGGCATTGGGATAATCTCCCCAGGGAAGTGGTGGATTCGCCAATACTGGATGCTATTAAGATTTGTCTGGACAGGGTGCTGGGACATCTTGTCTAGACCATGCTTTTGCCAAGAAAGGCTGGACCAGGTCATCCTTGGATCCTGGAATCCTGGTCATCATCCAACCTGGAATTTTATGATATGAAAGCACACAAGAAAAAAATGTTGGCATTGTTATACTTTCAGCATCAGCGAAACATGTACAGAATGTTTGCACAAAAATTACTGTTCTGACTTAGGTGATTATTATGTATAGTAAATATTTTCAGGGATATTCTGTTTAGATTTGTCCAGTAACTACCTGTGCATGAGGGAAAGTGATATGCAACACGTATCACTCTGTCCCCTTAACTGGATTGCACAAGGAATACAGTAGCAAAGAATTTGCTCAGATATATGTTTCCATTGGAAGAAAATACCTTTTATTCTAACAAGTCAATCTCTTATTACACTTCAAAAGGTGGAGATTGTCCAGACAGAGAATTTCCAGGACAGAAATGAGTCATTCTGTATAAATATGACAGCAAAATGCAGCACTATGTTGAATTAACACTCACCAGACAAACAGGACAACCACTGAAACACCGCACAATTTGCATTGTTTTACAAACATTAATGTACTGTGAAGTAGACTAAAGCAGCTGTTACTTAGAATCAAACTAAAGAGAAATTCAAATGATTTATAGTGTTAGACCTTTCTCCATTAACAGCTGCTTCAGACCTTTGCCCTGAGGGAAAATACAGATGGATTTTGCAATACAAAAAGCACGATACATTGGACTTCAATCATTGGAAATAACAAAGTTTTTAACAGGGAAGGATTAATACCGATAATGCAGCTTAATAAGATTTTCATGAAAACAAATTACTTTTTCTAACATGCTCCCAGCTTGGGATGTAGGCAAGTTGGGTATATAATTACTCTAATTACAGGGAAAATTGAAGGAATTTGACTATAATTGCCCATTAGCTAGTTGTCCTGAACATGACAGTCACCATACCTATTTTTGCAACAGCATATTTCCGAAGGGCAGTACAATAATGGTAACTCTCCATTCTGTTATATGGTTATTGATTATGCTTTCAGCTCACAAGAATTAGTGCTTTCTGGATGTAGTTCTATCCTCTAGCACTGAATTCCTCTTATGCTATGCCTTTTACTTTGACTGGGAGATCCAGGAAAAACCGAAAAGCTGCACCCAAATTTATTATTTACCGTCAACAATTCTTCTGGATTGTGTTATTGCTGCACTTCATATTTACAACAACTTTCCATGCAAAAATCTACAAAGCAATAACCTTTGTTTGTTCCTGGAGCAAGTTGGAGACTTTAAAGCAAAAGTTTTAGAGAAGGGTATATTTTATCTTTTCTTAAGCTTTCCTTTGGACCCTGAAGTTACAGATTCAGAGAATCATAACATAGATGAGATTAGCAGAAAACTCTGGAGATCATCCAGTCCAACCTCACAGCTCAAGCAGTTTGCTCAGGGCCATGACCAGTCTAGTTCTGACTGTCTCTAATGATAGAGACTCCACAACTTCTCTGGACAACCTCTTCCAGCTGTTTTTCAACCATGTTATGCATATAGATATTCACAGTGAATACAGTTTTATGAAAGCATGTAGATTCCTACTGTTGTTTAATGCACTAATCTTTCTATTGAGTTTTATTTTTGCTTCTACATGGCTTATGGACTCAACCATTAATCTTCTGTTATTACCCTCATCTATATCCCTCAGTGGATCCAGTAAACCCGATTTGAGACATTCTTGCATTTTAATCAATAAGAGTGAGATTTTGTACCAGGGAAATAAAACCTACAGGCACTATTCTGGTTTTACACTGCCTACAAATAGGATTTGATACTCCTATCTAATCTAACACATGCCTCAATTACTATCAAATTTTTAGCATCAAAATGTGACATGATTCACAGAAAAAATATGCAATAACAAGCAAATATACCTGGCTACGGTAAGTTAGGGGTCCTCCTAAGGTCAGTTTGGGGAAAAAAAGTACATAAATAATGTATTTCTGTAAGGAACCATCTGATTTCCTGATTAAGTTTTCAAATCACTGGAAGAATCCCATAAGGAAATTCTGGTCATTGCAACAGCTTTGTTTACTGTGTAGCTTTTCATAGCATCAAGCAATCCAGACAGGAAAACAAAATCAGGCCAGTGGAAATGCCAAAAATCTCATCTCTGTTATACTAGACTTTCCTTGGAACAAAAGAATTTGGGCTCTCAAACTGACTTTCCACCATGTAGTATGTGTCATCCAACACAGCAGGAAGACCACAGGTTAGGACAGGTCTGTGAAATCCTTCTATGAGCTCAGAATATGTGCCATCACTGCTGTTCTGTCTTTTGGAAGGAAGAACTGGCAGTGTGAATACTCTTGTACCTTCCTAGAGCCAATATGCACCATTGCCAATTCCATGTTGCCCAGAAGGGATCTAAAATTCACCATCAAAAAAGCTGGATCACCCTGATTACAACAACTGACATTTATTTATTCAAAATCTGGAATAAGATTCAGTGCCTATCAAAGCTCATCAATGTATCTCCACCGTCTTTTATGGAAGAAGTACAAGATCTTAAAAAACTCTTGATGAGGTAGACTGCCGTCTGGAAAAAATAAAAATAAATAAATAAAAAAAAAATTAAAAAAGAGAGAAAACAAACAATCCAGAGAATACCTGGACTTATTAGACAGCTACAGCTTGCTATTTCAGAATGTGTTGCATTTCCAGAGATCAGAGGGAGAAACAAACTGACCCAAGAGATCCACTTCGACAGGGTTGTTGTGACAGAGCGGCATGGATTTGCAGGCACCTGTATATACAACTGGCATAGGATGTGTTTAGAGTCGGCACACTGAAGGGGCACACAAAGGGTGAGAAGGCAAGGTGGTACTTGGTTGTGCGCTGGTTTTCTCCAAAAGAAAGGCAAATGTATGAAGAGTGTACATATTTATACAGCAAGAGCAGCTAGGGAAGCCAGCTGGCAGCTCTACCTGCATGTCTGCTCCCTGGGAGAACACAACCATCAAGGCAGCTGCAGGAGCCTGGCAGGCTTCCCCACACACACCCTATCAACACCATTCGGAGAGGAGAGGAGAGGAGAGGAAGGAAAATTGGATGTAGCTCTCCTAGTCCCCTGAGCAAAGGGATGATACCCCTCTGCCTCTTCTCAACCTACTGTTTCTCCCTGGAGAATCTCTCCCGGGTCAGCAACAGGCAATGCCATCTGTCTACCCTGGCTGGGAAGAACAAGGTTAAAACCCCAGAGAAGCAGACATATCCTGGTAGGAAGCAAATCTGCTATGTAAAAGAAAAAGGGGTAAGATCTGGCTTGAGTTGTGAGCAGAAGGACAAGGTAGACCACCACAAATGTTATTAAGGCAGCTACATGCACAAGGGGAAGCAACCAAAATGCCATTTGCGGTGTCACCCCGCCGTAACACACCTGGCCAGTACTTGCAGGCCAGTTTCACAAGCAATGATGTCTTTATCATTTACAAAGCCTGCAAAGTACCTCCTCTGAGCACTTGCCTCCTAGTGCCTTGAAGGCATTTAAGGCACTGCCACTTGGAGGCTATGCACTTTTACACTTGCGCTCTCTTCCTTTCACTTCACCTCTCCCCACTAGATCTCAGAGTTATAATACAGATATTTGTTTTGGTGTTTGTGTTTAGCTGTTCTAAACAACCAAGAAAATATACCTGAGTTTTTAGCAGCATGACTCGCTTGAAAGCCAGTTTTCATGCCCAGCACAACAGCTGAAGTCAAGATCCATTTTGCATGTGCTGTGAAAAGGTTCACAGCTACTGAGCTGTAGGAGGATGGTAGGAGAGCAGGTAATTAAAGCCTGCACATACAGGTATCCTCATGCCCTGCCAAGCTTCTGCAGAAGCCTTTCTCTGGGATTTCTGCAGATGGGAATGACTGAGGATTTATAGCAGTCCCCAGGAGAGGTAGGGGCTTGAGGATTTGGAGACATAAGGGCAAATTCTTCTCTTGAATCCACCACGTGGATTCAAGAGAAGAAATTAGCCTTATGAAATAAAGCCAGGTACTGTGACTCTTTCTCATAGGTAAATATTTCTTTAATCTTTTTTTTTTTTTTTTTTCTGAGGGTTATTTTTTGGTATATCCAGCTGTGGCCTGTAGCAGAAAGGAATATCTCATAATGAGCTCTGTTATAAATGGCTCTGAAACACAGAGTGTTGGAATGCCACTAAAAATATTTTGTCTGTGGCTTTTGCTAAGGCTCAGCTCCTCAGGAAATACTTTCATTGTTTAATGCTGTCATTTTGTACATATCCAATATTTTCTTAATCTGTCACTGGGAATAGTTTATTTATAACAAGCTTATTTTCCAATTGCATGTTGTAAATATATCTTAACAGTCTTGCCAAAAACACTAACTATTCACTATAACTACTCAGTTATAGAGATTTAACCAGTTTATTAGCTTTTAAAAATACCAGAAGTATGTGTCAAATCCTCCCTTACCCCCCTTTTTTTCCACTGAAATATTGGATGTACAAGCTTGGGTCAGGAGTCACTTTGTTGATTAAACACAGTTATAAAAATGAAAGACCGATTGTGTCTCAGATTGAGGCCTGTCATTCACCTCTCCCCAAAAGTAATTCCAAAAGGCAGTGGAACTTAAGGACACGTACTCCATGTTTTTCCCTTGCTCCTTAAAAATTTGCCGCTAGCAATTTATGGCAACTATAACACAAGAAGCCCAGCTACTCCTGGGGAGGAATTTTTTAGGGAGACCCTAGTGCTGTCGTTAGGGCATCCCTTGTTCTTCCCTGGAAGATGTGAAAGGAGAGAAAAAGGCCCTCTGTTTCTTAAGTCTTGGGGTTATTACATAGATTGTCTGCTGAATTTTACAGCCGTCAGCCAGGTAAAGCTTACAAAATGTGTTTCATAAGCAGCACATCCCATAGCATATATTCTGCAATGGGATCTTGTTTGTTTGGGGGAGTTAACTGATCCAAATTAGCTCCCCTAAGAGTCTTGTACTCTTTAAATATTATTAAGTCTATATACACGTGTGTGTGTCTATGTAGAGAATAAAAGCGAAGCTATGTGGAGTACAGAGAACTTGTTGAAACATTCATATGTCTGCCAGCAAGTTTGCTGACAGTTTGGGGTTTTTTAATATATTTACACAGCTGTAATATATATACTTTTATGGGGAACATTTTCCATCATTAGCTTTCCAACAGGTTAAGAAGGTTATTCATAGATATAGCTACACACAATGAGCCAAATTCTGGTCTCAGCTGTAACAATGTAAATCCAAAGTCACTCCATTAAAATTGATCATTTTTGATTTGATTTTTTTTTTTTTTTCCTTTTAACTTGTACCTGGTAACAGAGAAGAATTTGCCCTCCCTGTATTCCGAGATCCCAGCAAGACTGCTGACCTTCTGTACTCAAGCAGATAATCTGCTGGTCATTTCTGTGTCATAGCTGTGGAAACGGCCTGCCGGGCTGATAAGATGATAGGAATCAATCTTTCTGAAAGCAATGTCCAAAGGCTGTCTCTAGGATGGTTTTTAATTCACAAGTGCTGTCTCTGTCTCACAAGTGCCTGAAAAAAAGTCTAGAATTTCCTCAAATTTTTATTACTCCCCCCTAAAATCCATGTACACACTTCGGCCATGCCTGGGGCAAATTGTCATTAAAATGTCATTAAACTGTGGCTCGTGATATGGGCCTAAAACTGATTTTGCCTCTGCAAGTAGAAACCTTTTTGGAACTGCACCTTAGTCATTAGAAAGTAATTCCAAATTTCTGCTGCCTTCACAGAGACTGGAATTTGTTCTTCTTCGTCGAGTTGCTCTTTTTAACTAATATGGTTAGACAAGTTTTTAGAGCAAACATTCTTTTTCAGCTGTGTCAGGAGATTTTTAAAAGCTACCTTGTCACTTGTCTTAATGTGGCAGCTTTATGGCTGTAGGGATGCTGTCTCCCAGCAGCTCCTGCACTGCCATTTCTTTCCACTGCAAGAAAGTCGATGGATGAAAAGGAACTGGGAAGGACTAAGTCATGCTGGAGCTTCAAGGCTTTCCACAGAGAATAAACTGCGCTGTTTTCAGGGTTGCATTAAATTAATTATGTGGGAGGGAATAGTCAAAGTCATCTGAGGAAGTTAGGACACGCTCCTGTGGCGTATGAGCAAATTTAGCAGGCTGTAAGGCCTGAGTAAAATTTGGATGCTGCCTAAACTGAATGTTATCTCTGTCAAAGCAATAATTTTTTTGCAAAAGCTAGTTACAAAACTGTAAATTCCCACACAATGCAGCATTCCATCTCATGGCAGGACAGGCTGCAAGACAAACACAGATATCACTGAAGTGAATTAGACTGGAAACTCTCTTCTACAGGGGCCAAATCTTCTCACAGATTTCTACTCTACCAGACAGAATTAAGCTCTGACCCCCCACTTTAAGTGTCTCAGCAAAGACGGAGAAGCCCCTAAATGGTTGCTAGATTTCTGAATTAATATGGGACTTCCTTTCAGTACAAGTACATAGGCTGAAGTATGGGGATGTTACCCATTTCTGCATTTGCAATGCATTTTTGGTAGGAATCACTGAATTGGAGACCAAAGTATGGAGAATCCTTCAACCTCCTTCACCCTGCCCTTTCCAGTCTGCTTCTTGCAATCTCCAGCCACCCCCATCTGACAGCAGCAGGGACAGTAAGGGGGACACAAGCAAGGGGACCAGCTCTGGGAACTAGAAAACTGCCACTGGGGAGCTGAGGGCAGCACCTGGATGGCAGCAGGGGAGCAATGAGTGAGAGAGAGGATGGGGTCCTGGTGGAAGCTGGATCTGAGTCATCTCATTTGCAGCCCCCTGGGCTCTACGTGCCGGGCTGCTCCCCAGGCTCCACTGCATTTGCCACCCAAAGATGGGGCTACCTGCAAAGCCAAGCTGCCTTGGAGGTCTGTTAGAGCTCACCGGAGCAGAATACCCTGCGCAAAGATATCTCTGTGGCCTGGTTACACACCTATTTCGGTCACATACAAAAGAAGGGGGAGGATTTCTCAAGGAGAGGTTATTAAAGTCCATGATAAGGCACTAAGAAACCCAAACATAAACTCCCTCAAAAATAATAACTGTGTGAGAAATTCTTCATTTTAAGTGTTTGTATAGTGTAGCCTCATATAATGTTACAGACTGCAGTCCTGAATGTCGTAATCCTAACCATACACAAGCATGTGTTTTTAAATGTAATGCGTTTTGATGTCCTGTTTGCATTGGACTCACTACTGTAGGTCTCTGCAGGACGTTCTGTTTACAAAAGAGATTACCAAAAATAAAAATTACAAAACAAAATGGTGTAAGTTACAAAAAGGAGAGTAGGAATGCCTCACTCCGGAAGTTTTTGCCACAAGTCCAGATATAAACAAGGCCAAAACAACTCAGTATAAATCAAGTTATTTTCCTATTGCCTCAGGAATAGGACAGGGGCTTAACAGCTATCCTGGCCGTATTTTACATGCTATAACCTGGAACTAGTTTAAACCTACATTAATTCAGTTTGTAGTTCATGAAAGAGCTGTATCAAGATGGGAAATTTTCGTGTTGAGTTTTTTACCTTCTAGATGTCAAAAAAACTCTCTTGTAAAAAGTAGATCTTGCTTATGAATCACTTGTCTCTGCCTTTCTACAAGCCTAACAAGAAAAGGCATCTTTTGAAAGTGTAGCTCCTTCCCATGACATCAAAGATGGACTGAGCTCTGGCTTTTGCACTGACTTACAATTAAACATATTTTATCAGTAGGGAGAACATTTTGTTTTGCTCTCTGTGTCTCTCTTTTACTCTCTCTTACTCTCTTCCCTCCCACCTCCAATTTCCAATCTATTACACTACAAGTTTGCAGTTACATGTGCTGCACTTGTTTTACCCTTTTGTATTCCTTTCTTCTCTGTTTAGTGACTCGCTCAAGCTTAAATGCTCCTGGGCCATGAAGGTGTCACATTTGGCATCCAGGGTACTGCTGAACACTTAATGCTGTTCACCGTATTCCTCAGCACTGCTGTGAGTAATTTGGGCACCACTCGATAATGGCCTTAGTTTAGATTATATTAATGTATGATACTCCCAGCCAACATCAAGGTCCCTTTAGCCTAAATGCTGTTCATCTAAATAGGCTGTAGCTATATGGCACAGCAGAATGCAAGGAACTTGGAGACAATATAGTTTTGCCAATGTGCTATTTGCCTGGATTAATTAGTTTCCACAACATTTTTAATGGTTGAACACCATGCTGGTTTTACCATAGCAATTCCGGTTTGGGGGCACGTACAGAGCTGGAACAGACTAGTGCACCATGGCACTCTGCATACCTGCAGAAACAATCCCTGCCCCAAAATTGCTTACAGCCTGAGTAGACAAGAGAGACAAAGGGCACATGGAGAACAAAAGGCACAGAAAGGAGAATATCTCCACAGGCCTGTTCCTGAGACCAAGCCTACGCACTCAGCCTGAGTACCAATTTGTACTGCCCAAGCAGCAGAGGCAGACTTGAGCACACAGCTGAGTTGTGAAACATAACTCAGTCAAGAAAGCTCACACCCTTCCCAATTAATTTATGCAAATAGTCTTGTAAGTGAAGTATTGTTCACATCAAGCCTCGAAGGAAACAAATATAAGCCCTTCTTGTTTTGACAGCTCCTGAATAGAAGTCTAACATTATATGGCTTTGCGCAGTAGCAAGTCTATGTTCCCTGTGAGGTGTCCTGCATTGCTGTGTTGCCACAGAGCCTGACTACAGGGAGGAAATGAGCAAGAGAAAAGATTTACCACCCCAGGCAGCTGATGCACTGTGGTTTATAGGTAGCTGGTTGTGGATGCCCCATCCCTGGAATTGTTCAAGTCCAGGGTGGATGAGGCTTTGAACAACCTGCTGTAGTGGAAGGTGTAGAGGGCAGGAGGGTTGGAACTTAATGATCTTTAAGGTCCTTTCCAATTCTAACCATTCTGTTGTTCTACAGAATTCCTGCAGATGATAGGAGAATTATTTTGTCCCTCAGCCATAATACAGGTTGATGTGTCCTAGCTGGGGTCTACTGAGCTATTTGCTGATGTCTGTAAGGCAGCATGGTAAGTGGATCCTGTGCTGCCTGACACTATTGCAGCAGCAGATAAGTACCAAGATAATCTCAAAGGGTTGGATAATCACCACTCTGTTATGTTGCCTCACTGCTCAAGAATTAATTCTCTTCAGATTAAGGAGCAAACTTTACTGCTGCCAAATTCCCTGGTTTTGTGCTGCTCCAGACAGGATTCTGATCTGAATCTTGTCCCACAGATATTTTTTCACAAAGTCCGTAATGATGCAAATATGTGAAGACTACACTTCATTTTGGAAAAATTGGCCATCGAATGCAGGTGTTCAGATCATCTTTAAGGAATGTGAACCACAGATCAACCATACTTAATGTTTCTCCTTTATTACCCTATAATGATTAGCGCTGTGTGACATGACTAACTGCACCACTGGGATTTTCACAGTGACTGGAAAATCTTTTTGTAAAGGCTTAACGAATAGTTATCCACAAACACACATATGTTAATCTAATGAAAAAAACTATAACTTGATAAAGCAAAATACTACTTTTTTTGTGGATAAAAGTGCTCAGTTCAGGATATATGCAGCAGCAGAAGAAGAAACAAGCAGCATACAAGTCACAAAGCTGCAGGTACTCAGCTGAGCATCTGGAAGAATGGTCCACTGTGTGTAGTTAAAATGCAAAGGAGAATACAAAAAAAGGACAGTCCTGTGGGAGTGAATAAGCAGTTTCTTTGAAGCTTGAATCTGACACATATTTCAGAGCTCAACAGAAGCAAAAATCAATTCTCAGATTACTCTTCTTTCTAGCTTTGGAGAAACTTGAAAGGAGAGCTGACATCAGCATGTACAGACAGGTCCACAACTGTTTCTGAGCCCTTTGCATTTCCAGGAACAGGCAAAAACAACTGACACAGAGGAATATCCTGGAAAACAGAGCCAGAATATTACTTCTATTTTCTTACTCCTCTCACCTATCTCGAGGGACTGACCCCTGGGAGACCATTACCGCTTTGTAAAGCTCCCGACTGAATAATAGTACCCTAGAGAACATTAACTACAAAAATATTTCAAGAAGAACAGAGACAATGTGGCTCTGTCTCCCATGCCAGCAGCTCCAGGATCAGAGAAGCATGGAGATGCATGTTATCCCTCCTCTTCTCATCTGCCCTCCAGCCAACACACCTCTCTGCACTAAACAAGTGAGGGAAGGAGGAGGAGGTGGAGAGGCAGGTGCAAAAGGAAGAGCACTTCATGTCTTACCTGGAGAATTACCTCCCACTAGAGTAAGACCACCAGATCATCCTGTTCAAGCAAAACCTGGGTCTGATATCTAAAGGTGTTAAACCACACGGTCAGCCTTGCAGGTGGAGCCTGAGGTTCTGCTGACACCCTGGGGACCTGCATACACCGAGGAACTAGTCCAGCATGTTGTTCCACAAAGAGCCATGGAATCCACTGGCAAGGGCACAGCATCATCTGCCCTTGTCCATGTGACACTGAGGGCAGGATCCTGTCTTTATCTATCCCATGGGCCATATATCCAGGAACAACACCTACCGTTCAGACCCAAGTTCTTACAGAAAATGTTCATGTGCTTGGAGGCCTGTGAAGGCTGTGGGGCAGCAATTTTAAATACGGAATGCCACGCTCTGTACTGGAAACAGTTTTGTGGAATGTTTATTCACAATTATTCCTGTTTAACTGAAAAAGAAATGTACAGTGTCATGTTTTGATTACCTAAGTGCTGCAGCTGCATTAAGAAGAAAGATATGCCCAGCAGCAGGGGTTTCACAGGCTCTTCCCACAGCTTTAAGTTCTGCTTTGAGCAACATCCAAACTGAATTCAACACTTGTGATCCTCTTCTTAGTGTTGTTATGAGGTAATGGTTCTCTTAATCTAAATCTTATCTGCCCAGCTGCAGTTTTTATATTTTCCTCTGACTGCACTAGTCACATGAGATTGAAGGACATGAGAATTTAGTAAATCTTTTAAAGCTTAAGATGATAAAGGGTGAAATTTGTTTCATCAGTTGATTTTATTAATGCTCTGCAGTCTGAACTGAATTTTAAATTGAAGTGAGTAGCACTCACTAATAACAGGAATAAAATGTTCCATGAGAAATATTTAGTTTATTAATGTCTATTAATTTTCAATTATAATAACAGAGATAGATGAACTGTACAACAAACAGTGAAGAAAAAGTTATGTCTGTTTATTTCTCGCTTTCTTTTAGGTATATATTGTCATAAAAAAAATTTCATTATCTTTATTTAAGCAAAGTTCCAATAAAGGCAGAGAAATTAAGTTTTGATCAGTGGCTATAAATAAAATATCTTTGATTCGTATAGCTCTATCACTTTTCATGTGGTGTCAGCTGTGGGGTTTATTAGTGGCTTTGGTATGAACTCTACCTTTGCAGCACAAGGAACAGGGAGGTCTCAGTCGTGGCTGACATTTCTATGTGGTGTGTGAGTGAACGTGTGTACGGATGTTTACAGACACGCAAGTGTTCCTCTCTAAAACACATCTTGCCAGAGTCTTTTAAAAGGTTTAGGCAGCTGCCCAACCTCTGCAAACCTGTCATCATTTGCCCAGCCTCTCTCGCTGCCATCCAAAGGGAAATTTTCTTCCCAGGAAATAGAGCACTAATTGCTTGCCCAGAAAGGAAATTAATGACTCAACAATTGTGACCGACAGGCTGCATTTTGGAGATAGCCAATCCAGAGAAATGTCATCTTTGTCAGGCTATAATTTCCATTTTCCACTTGAGGGTTTTTTAGTTCGGGTGGGTTTTTTTAATGGTAGAAACATAAAATGCTACGTGGTTGTGAGGCTGTATCATCGGGCAGCTCACTACCCTCCCTGGTGGTGTGGGTGTACTGGGACTGCTCATGCTGGGAGAGAGGCACCACTCTGGCATCTGCAGTCCCAGCTCTGCCTCTGTACCTTGTTGAATCCACAGTGGCACTAATTAGAAGCCAGAGCACAATTTCTCTGCCATGGTATGTCAAAACTCCACTTTGAAAACATGTCCCTGCCAAGCAGTGTTGCGCTGCTTTGATAATTCTTTACTACGCATAGTTTCAGGGAAACATCAAGTGAGGAAGCATGTTAGTTTATTGCTGTGTGTTCTTTCCTTTGTGAAAAGGATAAAGGTTTCATTTCTACCAACCCTCCTGTGGGTGGAGAAGGCCAAAAAGGCTGTTACTTTCCATCCACAACAGGTAAGTCATTAAACATGAAAATGTGTTTATTGCAGAGGTTTTACATCATATTTAGTCAGATCAAATAGCCCATTGTTAAGGGCTTAGGCACAGTCACAAGTCACAGAATTCTTCTTTCCACTTCTCATGGGAGTGGGGTAACTGTCCTGTTTTGTAACAAATTTATTTTAAATGGGCAATTTTCTATCAAAGATATTTCAATATTTGATCAGCACAGATCCCATTCTATTTATAGCACCAAATGAACCTGTAGCCTGGAGTTGCAATGAAGAATGTTGCCTTTTGCATGGCCCTTTCAGTCAAGAATGGTTCACCATTACACCTCTGTTTTCCAAGATAACTGCCAGTAACTGAAAGGAGACAAAGCATACTGCTCTGATTTTGTGCAATCTGGAAAGAAGACAACATAAAACATAGTTGTGGTGGATTGGATTAAATCTCTCCAAAGATAAGAGAAGTTGCAAGCTTTCTTTAGGGTAATGAGAAGTAAGTTCAAGCATCTCTGGATAACTACTTTGGTGAAACCAGAGTAGTGTCCACATCAAAGGTTTCTATGACTATATCCAGCTCACTTGTCCATGGCAAAATGTCTCTGGTTGTGATTATTATTGTATGTATTATAGAAGAGTCAGCAAATCAACTAAGTAGGGAGACAGGAGAGAAGAGATCAATGAGGAATCAGAAACACAACCACAACAAGTACTGGTAGCTATTCTTCAGAAATGCCTTAAAAGACTTTTACAGGTTGAGTGCTCCCAGAGGCCAGCTTAGAAGTGCCACCAAACAAGTGATTTCTAACAAGTTTCTGCTGCATGAGGGGAAACAGGACTTTGCATATTCCTTTTAAATAAACAGGATGGCAACAAAGATACTCAGTTCCACAGTGAGCTGAAATTTATTTTCCTATTGGATCCTTTCCAAAAGCTATTTCATGCCATGGAAAGATTACCATTGATTTCAGTTCCAGTGGATGTTGTCCTTAGGCCCAAGCCAGAGGCTTTCCGTTGCACCCCTCTTAATGCAGTGTTTGCAAAGGAAGATGTAGCCCGGCCTTCATCTGCCCCACTGCACTTAACAGCAGTGGCTCCCAGAGTCATAACACAAAAACATAATTTCTTACTCATCTTTTGCCCATAAAGATGAATCTAGTTCAAGAATTATTTTCCATGCAGTCTGTAAAGTATTCTAAGGCACAGATTTTGAAATCAGTACATCTCTGTGTTCAGTAAATACAGTTTCCTATTTACAGCTCTACCCAGAAATGTCAGAAAGTTAAGTATTTACTTGCAACTTTAAGCTTAATAATAATTGCATTGAATTAAACACATATATAAGTGCTTTTACTGGATTACATTTGTTTATGTACTGAACAGAGTACATAAATTATATATATATAAAGTATATAAAGAAATAATGACAATATTCAAAATAATTTACTCTCAGGCTCAGAAATAAGCAAACTTAAAAACGTATGAGGAAAATAATTCCTGGGTTTGACTCACCTTTTACTGGGGATTAAAATCCTAGTAACACTCAGCCAGTGATGTAAAACAAGAAACACGGTGTCTAATTTAGGAAAAGATACCAGATGTAAGGAAAATGGTTTGAGGGAATGGTGTTGAGGAAGAAAAGGTATTGTGACAGATGACTTTGGATCTTTTTGTGCATGTTTATTTTTTACACTTATGGCTAAATTGAATAAACTGCGACAATCTCTGTTAGCCCTCTGCCCAACAGTGCACGAAGCAGCTGCAGGGGCAGAGGAGCGCACACCGAGCTCTGCATCCACCACAAGATGAGAGCCTGCGGCAGGAGCAGCAACATCAGAGGCTGTTATAGCTCCAAAGGGGCAGCTACATCCCTCTAGCCCACACATAAGTATGACTTATTTATATGGTCAGCCCTCACAGCTCCAAAGGATATCCCACGTAAAACTCACCACTTAAACTCTTCGATACATATGCTTGTTGGAGGGAGTGTGGTCCATTGAAAGGAAAGGACTGGGAATTGCTTATTGTTTGGAGGAAGGGGCTCTGTTTCTCAAACAGCTCTTTTATGAATGTGAAGACAGACATGTAAACCTCAATACTGTGCTGGTCAACAACAGCTAGGAAATTCAAAGCCAATTCTGCCACTATGTCCTCGGTTGGCCCTTTGATGCCCTGGGATTGCGAGAGCTTCAGTTCAGTGCATGGACTTCTGTATCATATGCGTCATGGTACTTATCAAGAGGAGTGCAAATTCTGCCTGCCTGCAATGCTACTGCTTTACCTGGTGTGCACCCAGGCTGAATTTGGCCCAAGACACAAGTGAATGCCAGATTCCTGCCCTTCGTATTGCAGGTTTGCCATCTCATTACCACATGTCATACTGGAAGTGGGCTGCGCAGACTGATTTAAACCTTCTTTTATCATGTGACAAGAGACACAGAGATGATCCAAAAGAAACCATAAAGCAAGTGCTTACCAAGATGCCTGCTGCATCTGACCTACATTTCACTCATCTGTTACAAACCTGATTTATGGAAAAACTGAAATTATAACACTTCCTGGAAACCTAAACACTCGTAACTTGGCCTTATTTTGTCCAGTCACATCCTTTTTTTTGATACCTGTCTTCTTACTAACCCAAGATGCTTACACATAAGACCTAGAATGGTAACATTTGTAAGCCACAGCTGATTATCTTCTCTGATGTCAGACACGAGAGACATATAAGAGCTTAGAAGTCAGGATAAGGGAATGGTGGAGCAGCACCAAAGGGGAGAAATTACAGGCTTTGCTGTGTGATTGCCAGCTAGGAGCCTTAGCAGGTCAGTAATCTGCATGATTATTTATGCAGAGAAGATTTGCAAGGAACCACACACATGTCTTCATGCTAATTTCATTGTCAGAGCCATATGATGCCCTATCATGTTAGGAAAAGGAGAGGAAGGAGAAAAAGTGCTACAGAAAAGGGTCTGGGAAATGCAGCTCTAATAAATTCTGCTGCAGTACGCCATCTGTTCCAATGGGAAATACATGCTGTCATAAATCTGAGTGTTATGGCTAGAAAGACTAAGGGCACACGACCCAAATTTGGAGATACTGTCTTTTGAAAACTACAGAATAGAGCTGAGGGATTAATGTGACAGAGTTGGATTCTTTTCCGTTTGGGAACACTTCTCGAGAATGTTTTTCTCCCCTTTAATTAATTCATTACATAAGCTCTGTAGGTGACAAGGTTTGTTACAAACAACAACCACAAATATTGACAAAAAAAATTGACCTGCCATCAGTTTGTACAGTAATGTTTTTTACAGAGTAGAATAATGTGTTTTCTACTCCTTCTGGCAGGCAGAACTTTTACAGAGGGAGGGGTCTGAAGAAATCACCAGACCTTGGACTCTTTCTTGGGGAAAAGCCAAGAGGGAGGCTGAAGATAAACAGGACTAATGTACCCAGGGAAAATCTGAATCTTTCCTCTCTGTACCTTTCAAGTTCTACCAGACTGAGCGAAAGGCAACAGCAACAAGAAGTGACGTGATTAATTATTTTTTTATTAAACTTCCCATTGCCCACAAATCACATTCATGGATAAGGACTCTTTAATGTAGCAAAAAGAGACAAAAAATGAGTCTCTGTTCCATGAAGTTTCTAATATAATATCTTTATTTCTATTTTTTATTATTCTCTTGTGCACAAAGTACTTGCTAAATGTTACTTAGAACAAGGATAATCACATTGCAAGCAGGCTAATTTGCTTGCTCTGTGACAGAGCTCTTTTGAAAGGGATTTCTGTCTTTCTTTTGTGTCTAGCAATTCCTTGTCCAACGTAACACAAACCAGTACTAACACAAATACCAATGGACTGTCAGCTTAACATTTGCTTTTTGTCAGTAACATTGATGTACAGTTCAGTCACAGAAATGCCGTGGAAAATTCTGATATTCTTGCAGGATTTCAGAAAAAAAGGTAACCTATTTTTGCAGAACAACCACTATTCAGAAAATGCAGCCCACCTAGAACTGCAAGAGGAGCTGATGCGTATAAGGCATGTTAAGTATGCAAAGTGTCCCAAGCTGCCTTTAAAAGAGGCTCTCCTATTCATATTGTATCAGTTTTCACACTTTGCAGATCCATAGCTTGAAAAATCTTTTATTCATCCATGGAGAAACCTTTTTTTGGACTTCTTATATATTCATATATGTTTGTCAGAACAGTAAATAAAATAGATAAGCTGATTAAAAATCAAGCTGTCTCTAAGCAAGCAAGACTTAAATAAAAAGTGTGCAAGATCAGAGCCTGTTCATAGCTAGTGAGATAAAGTAACCATGTATTATATGTAACTTTTAAAGCACAGATAACTGCGCATAAGTGTGCATTAAAATCCACTTGTTCATTCACATAGGACAATTTTTAAATGAGGAATGTAGAATTTACTGGAGGCATAAGTCAGTTTCTTCACATATCTGTGAAAAGTAGATAAAGTATACATTGTTCAAACCAGACATGGGCGAAATTTTCTCTGTTTACCCTCCCCCCAGAAGGTACTTTTTCCCTCAGGCAGAAGAATGGGGAGGACCCTGTAAGAGGTGACAGTATAGAAGACACCGGAAGGTCCAGCAGTGCTCAAAGGAAGGAGGGTTGCTGCAGCAGGGAAATGCTGTGGAAAACCATTTGGGCTGCTCTGCTGCAACAATAATCTGAATTTACTGTTTCCTTTGAAATGTATTTGTGAGCTGAACAATCTGCAACAGCCTCATGGAGTAATTCAGACGTAGGAAGTTGGAAATAGCCACTGATTTTTTGCTGGAATCTTACTAGGATGTTCTCATACTGAGCAGGAGACTTTGGCAAGCACACAGTGAGCTATGACAGAAATGGTTCAAGCTTTTGCTTCATTCTGCAAAACTCATGACCTCAAAGTAAAGGCTTACCGTGCTGAAGCAAAGAGAAGGAATAGATGCATGTATCCGGATTCCCAGTACACATCAGTTGGTGTAAACAACACAGTGGCATTGCAATAATATACCAGACCTGACAACATTCACACAGATATTTCACCTAAAGAGCTGAAGAAAGTTTAAGAGACACATAAAAGTGTCTTACAGGAACTTTATGATACATTTTCACTGTTAAAAAGTAGACTTTCTCTAGGAGTTAAGTAATAACAGTCGTACTGTCCTAAAATCTGAACTTGAAGAGGATGATAGCCACTGAGGAGACTGTGCTTTTATCATTTGTATTGTGTAGGAGAGACAGAAACAACAAAAATAAAGAACTCTACCCTGTTCCTTCAAATAAATGTAAGCATTTATCTCTCTGAGGTGAAGTTGCTGGTGATTGGAAACAGGAAAACATTGCATCTATTTTTAAAATGAGTGGAAGGGAGCAGCCTGGGAACTACTGACCTATCAGTCTCACCTCTGTGCCTCGGACGATCATGAAACAGATCCTCCTAGATGGAGATAAGTGACAAGTGGTGCTCCTCAGGCATCCATATTGGGGCCAGTATTGTTTAACATCTCCATCAATGACATAGACATGGACAGTGGGATTGAGTGCACCCTCAGCAAGTTTGCCAACAATACCAACCTGTGTGGAGCAGTCAACATGCTGGAGGGAAGGGCTGGCATCCAGAGGGACCTGGGCAGGCTTGAGAAATGGGCCCATGTGAACCTCAATGGAGTTCAACAAGGTCAACTGCAAGGTCCTGCACATGGGTCAGGGCAACCCCTGATATCAATACAGGCTAGGGGATGAAGGGATTGAGAGCAGCCCTGCCAAGGACTTGAAGGTACCAATGGATGAAAAACTGGACATGAGCCGACAACGTGCTCTCACAGTTCAGAAAGCCAACCACATCCTGGGCTGCATCAAAAGAAGAGCGGCAGAGTGAGAGAGGTGATTTTGCACCTGTACTCCACTCTGGAGTACTGCATCCAGCTCTGGAGCCCTCAGCACAGGAAAGACGTGGACATGTTGGAGCAGGTCCAGAGGAGAGCCACAAAAGTGATCAGAGCGAGAGTACCTCTCCTGTGAGGACAAGCTGAGAGGGTTGGGTTTGTTCAGCCTGGAGAAGAGAAAGCTCCTGGGATAACTTATGACCTTTCAGTACTTAAAGGGAAAGATGAGGACAAACCTTTTATCTTGACCTGTTGTCACAGGACAAGGGGTAATGACTTTAAACTAAAAGAGGGAGGAAATTAGACAAGATATAAGGAAGAAATTTCTTGTGGTGGTGGTGGTGAAACACTGGCACAGATTGCCCAGAAAGGCAGTAAGTGCCCCATGCCTGGAAACATTCAAGGTCAGATTGGATGATACTCTGAGCAACCTGATCTAGTTGAAAATGTTCCTGTTTATTGCAGGGGGGTTGGACTAAATGATCTTTAAAAGTCCCCTCCAACTCAAACTACTCTATGATTCCATGATTCTGTGAGAGAGATTCTGGGCACTACTTGAATGAATGGAGGTTTTTACCTGCCACCCTGACTCCAGGGTTGAAGGTCTAAAATACACTCAGGTGTGTAAGTCTTTGTGCTTATAGGAAAGCTATTTTATATCTCATCTGTAACAAGTCACTTCATAGGTAGCCTAACTACTACCAGAACAAAGCTCTGCACTCTGTACACCTGGGTGTTGCCTTGCAGGGCACTGAAGTCCTTTGTTGGATCTAGACTTATCCAGTATCCTGGAAGACATGACTGATATCACAAGAAATTTAATTCAGATGTCCTGAGTCCTAAGCTAATACCTTAAAATCCTATTTCTCATAACAGAACTGCAGTGGCTACTACACAGGAAAGGAACATACAGACTGCTGTTGGTAGGGTTACGCTGTTCTACCTGCCTTCCTTAAACAGCAGGCTTAAATTCATATTTTGAGGCCACCATCTGCACCTTTGTTAGAAAATTATTTCATTCAGTTGAAAACTGGAGACTGCCTGCAATTTGCTGAAGTGACAGGACAGTGAATATCTGTAGTATGCCTAAGGAATTGTTTTGATCTTCAAGTTTTGATCTTCAAGCAGTCTGGGAACACAAACAAAGGCTAAGTGATTTACACAGGGCAAGAAATGCACCATTGATTGGAAACACTATGCTTAGTGTCCTGTAGCAATTATACAACAGAAATTATGAAAAGAGGGGATAAATATCAAGTTTTTTGAGAGCTATTGTGACAGGCTGACATCAGATCCATCAAGCTGTCTCTTTGGTCTACATAAAGATTATAAAATAGATGGTACTTCAAAGTGCTAATCCCTGCCTAAGTAATAAGCTAGTAGCTGTACTGTATTCCTAAGAGAACAGTCCTTATTCCCAAAGAGCTCAGGAAAGCATCCCACTCTTGTGGGATATTTTCATATTCTTATGTTGGACTTCTTTTCTTTTACTTTTATTGATTTTATAGTCAATGTTGAAAGCCTGTGCATATTTCCTTTTAACCTCTTCTGAAGAATTTTGTCTGCAGCACCTACAGAGAAGGTCAAAGGGAGATTGTTACATCTGACTCAGGGGGGAAAGACTGAATCAGCTATGCAAACAAAAAAAAAAAAAATCTGTATTATGGAGTAAAGGATTGACCTTTAGACATAGCAATGATAGCAGAATGGAACAGTCATAAAGCTGTTAACCAGATTACTTGGTCTGACAATCTCGAATCAAAACGAAAGAAACCTTTTCATCTTTTATTTTTAAAACTCATTGTTGCTGAAATAAAACTGTCCTATGTGGAAAAGTTTTAGTTAGGAGTGTATACAAAATGAAAAATCTGACATTTGTCACATAACAAACCCAGAGTTGGTTTGGGGTTGGTGATCTCCTGGACTTTATTTTTTGAATATAAATATTAACAATAAACCTCAAAATTAAAGTTTTATAATCCTGGGTATTGTGAAAAATGATTACAGGCTTGAAATTGTGAACTTTAAGTTGAAATTAAGAATTTTCTATATACATAACAACAAAAATACCCCAGTAGCTGCAAAGCTGGGCCATAAAAGCCAAATTTATAGTTATTTAGGCTTTTACAGAGTATCAGTGATAAATGGACTGCAGTATATTTCCAGTGCAGACACACCTGAGTTGGTTCCACAGCACTAAAAGCATTGTGTAGACTATCCCCTGTAACCTGCTGCATGCAAGTCACTTAAGATTTGAAAATAGCATGAAAATGAACAAGGAGTAAGGTCTGAAAGTTTTAGGCATTGCACAGAATCTTGCTAGATAACATCTTTTACTGTAAGGAGTATGCAATGCAAATAAATAAGATAGGAAATGACAGGAGGAGACAGCATGGAGGAAGCGATTTGTCTAAAATAACAATGTCTGACTGCAGTACAGCATCTGACTCCTCTCATTTTGTAAGTTCAAGTCTCAAGTGTTTTGCCCATTTCACCAGCAAATTATTTGTCCAAATTCTGATATCGATATTAAAAGTAATATCAAAATATGTTATTTTTAGGTTCCCAGTGAGGTTAAAACACCTTTAAGTGGTTTACGTCTCAAATCTTTTCACCTGCCCACAGTGAGGAAATCACAATGTTTATAGATTCTTGCACTCCAGACACCATTGGACTGTTTTTATTCTGTCTGCTAGTGAGTAACATATCCTGTCACATGAAAAAGCTGTGGTCTTTAAAAGAAGAGTACCA
>VXBW01001336.1:1415163-1486086 GCA_013400375.1 Thinocorus orbignyianus | reverse complement strand
TAGACACTATTTTATTTGCCAGAATGCTGGAGGGCATGGAAACACAAAGGAGATACAAAAGGAGAGAGAGAGCATGTAGCCAGCACATTGAGCTAAGACACCTTGTGTCCTCTTTCTACCAAGGTGCGGTGCAGGATGCTTTCAGGAAAGGTGCCAACACTCTCATAATGGATAATTATTTTAGACTATTCTGTTGTCTACCAGTGCTGGATTTCATCTTAATGGCAGCTTGAGAGATCTGTGGTCTGCTACGTAATAGGGCATTATCTGAAATGTTCATTCCTCTGTTTGTAAGCTCAATAGGCTTTGGGGAATAACAGATGCAGCCAGCTGACAGGCAAACTTTTTACCTCCTTTCCCCTCCTTCCACTCCCAAAAAAACTGCTGGGAAGATATCGATTATCTCAGTCTGCAAACATGCAAGATTTTCTGTACCCAGACCAGGAATGATAAGACGGTCAACTGAGTGAGATGAAAAGAAAACACGAGGGCAGCTCAGGATTCTGAAGCATAAACTGCCCTCTCATTTGCTAGTTACTTAGCAGAGGTGAGAAGCTGTCTGAGACAGGAGTGATATCTCAACACGATGAACTTTCTGATCATTGTCACCACTCTAATGAATGTTTACAATGCATGCTGGAAACCTGCAGTCAGCGATTGAACCGGTAGGTTTGGTGCAATGGGACTATTTCTGAATTCCTGGATCAAATCCAGGAGAGAAATATTTCATCCTGAACCTATCTCCTCTTCTTAGCCTCTTGCCTCTGATATGCTTTTAAGTTGCAAAATCCTTCTGAGGAACTTCTTCTAGAAAAAGCATGCACAGTGCCCAGCACATTCAGGCCTTGCTCCTGGTTAGGACCTCATTTTTTTACCTCAACAGAAGATCCAACACTACGAGTATTTTCCTAATTCAAAGAGAATTATTAAGTGTTAGTTGGTTTGCATTTCTGAGCATTCTATGATCCTTAAGGAAAGATGTCAGAAAACGTTATTGTTATAGGAGTATTTTTCCTAATGCTCTAAGCTTCCAAGCTGATTAGAGGTGCTGGAGAACATTGTGGGCATCTTTAGGGTAATGCCAGCAGCACCAGGGAAAGAAGCACATTGTCCAAATCAGGAGACACTGTTAACCAGACACCTGAGGTTCTTAACTGTGAGGAATAAAGAGCTGGGGACACGAGACGTCAGAGGTGAGAAGTCTACTGAAGGCATCCTTGGGGATGATCTTTTGTATTCTCCTAGGAAATAAAAGACTTCCAGTGAGAGGAAACAAAAGACCTGAACAGCAGGAATATTTTGGGACTGGAGCCAGGGAAAAGAGTCAGTAACAAAGACTGGTAATTTTGCATGAATTGCTGTTTTGTGTTGTTGAGCACCAGGACACAGCTGGTGTACTGGCGAACCTGAGGATTTGTATTAACTGTATTGAAATGATAATGAAGTTTTTATTTTATGATTGCAGATGTTGGTGGATTATTGTTATTAAGCCTATTAGTGTAATAGTACAAATATGAGTTTCCCTTTTCTTACAGTCTTATTTGTTGTAGGTTTGTGAAATTAAATTTAGATAGCTATTACATAATTTAAAAGAACATAAAAGGTCAATTGAGGAGATAAAAGCACAAAGACAAAGGTAAAGTAGTTTGACAGATTCAAATTCTTGAGAGTTTGGGGTGAACTCATTGCCCTTCTCTGTCACATTGCACTTGCTAAGTTCTGTATGGTGATCCCAGATACAGCAGAAGCAAGAGAGAGATCTGGGGTTGTTTTATGAGCCATTGAAAGAGCAATGGTCTCTTGCACATCGGTTTCTCCCTTTGCCTCATCTGAAAAAAAAACCCACAAGAAAGAAAGAAAGAAAGAAAGAAAGAAAGAAAGAAAGAAAGAAAGAAAGAAAGAAAGAAAGAAAGAAAGAAAGAAAGAAAGACAACAACACCAAAACCAACCCACAAATCAAAAGACAAAACAGGCTGCCCAGAAAGGTGGTAGAGTCTCCGTTTCTGGAGACATCCAAAACCCACCTGGACACATTCCTGTGCAACCTGCTCTAGGTGACCTTGCTTTGACAGAGTGTTGGACTAGATGATCTCCAGAGGTCCATTCCAACCCCGTATCATTCTGTGAAAACCACCAAATATCTAATTATTTGGGACACCAAGCTTTCTGACTGCCTAGCATTGGACATCTCAAAGCTGACCCACTTTCAGAGGAAGTTCTCCATGTTCGTGTTTTCAGTGAACTTGTCTCAGTGTCTGAGCATCTCAGCTGGACAACCAACATATTGACCATGGTTATAAATATTAGCTTACTACAAAAGAGATGTATTTTTCAGCTTATTCAGTATAGCAACCAAGTTGTTTCTTCTTTTTCTTTTTTTTTTCAATATAAAACACAAAATATGTGTACTGGGACAATTGACTTGTTATGTATGAATTAAGTATTTAATATATTTATTTAAAATATTAAGTACTTTAAGACAGTTCACTACCCTTATGAACTTGAAATTGCTATGGCCATTAGACAAGTTAGGGGTTTCCCCAGGATAACCCAGTGCTTGTCGCTCCCTAAGCCATGGGATTTTTTGAGACAATACTTACTGCCAAGTCATAGTTACAAATGAGGAGCTCTAGTTTTTTAATATACCTCTCCAGGCTGCGGTAAGCAGCCTTTGGCAGCTAACCAACCAGCCAGTGACAGGTGGTGGGGTGCCAGAAGAAAGCCATGCCACAAATAGAGTAAGCACTGTGCTCTCACATGAAAATCTAGCACAGGAGTCCTCAAATGAATTGAGAGTGAAGAACGTTGCAAAAAAATCATTCTGACCCACTTGCTTGGCTGCAGGCGGTTGGATATATGCTGTGGCTGATCCACTGCCTGCTGATGCCCCTGAAGCATTGGCTAGGGCACAGCTTTTAGACAATATGTAAGTGTTACAACCAGGCACTCTCTCTGCTTATGTGTGTGATCGGCCAGCTCAAATACAAAATCAACTGATTTCTCTTAGAGAGTCCCAAGGTTTCTGCCCTTTCTCTGTGCTGCTCTCAAAAGGAAAAATGAACTGCTGGGCTTGAAGACCTTGGGAAAGAAGTTTAACCTCTTGTCTGTCTATGTGCATACTTTGGGACATGTAAACAAAATAGCCATTGAAAATCCAGTCCTTGGAAATCATAAAATAAATATTTTCCACTTCCTTTTAACTATAGTAATCCCTCAGACGTTCTTTGCACACCACCCTCTCATGCAGAAAATTCATAATGATAAAGCTCTAGAAAATATTTGACTAAATAGAAAGTTTACAATTCTTAATGTTCCTACCATTTACATTATGAGAGGTTGTATATACGTGTTGCGTATACATGCTATATACAATTGTGCATTTATGCAGAGGTGCACACACAAACTTCCAGCCATTCTTCAAGAGGCAATATCACAGTTTCCTACTTGAAGGCAGTCAGAATAAAATAACCATTAATCTTCCAGCACAGCCTAGGCAGTGACAGGGTAAGCTCCCGCATTATGCTGCCAACAAGCTTCCTGGGCTGAGAAGTCCGTTCCTTTCTTGTCCTCTTGGCTGAGCCTACCATTAGAGATGCCAACAAGCATTAAGAGTTATAGTGCTTCCTGTTATGACACCTGACTCATCAAGGTACTAAACCACCTGCTTGATTTTGAGCATGGGGAATATTTAATTATACAGGCACATTCTCAACTCCTGTAGCTGAACAGGCACCGGATTAGTCAGAAAATGTAACTGGCAGCACTTACTGTCTCATTTCACACAGACTACCAAATGGTGACAGCAAACAGCCACTGCTTTCCTGGCCTCTACCTGAACTGGTGCTTTGGAACCAGCAGGCAAAGAGACATTTTTTCTAAGTCCTGTGCTCTCTGATTTTTTAACACATTCGCTTTAATTCAGGACAAATTTCTGCTTCCCAGATGCACAGGCAGTTCTCAATGCTTTATAAAAGATTATATTATTTGCAAATGGAAGAGCAGTGTTTAACCACTGGTATTTTCCATCTCTTCATTATCCCTGATGTTGAAGCCACACAGTTAGGGTTAGTTCCACAATTCCATCTATTTTATAGTAACAAAGCTTACAGCTGTTCAGCACAGTTCCAGGCCAAAGTCTACCAGTAAAGTACTGTAATATACTGTGAAGATCATGTTAAAATGCAAGCGGAAATGAGAATGACTTCTTCCTTCAAAGTACAGGAAGCTTCACAAAAATGGCTGACTTGACAAAAAAAGGTGGACAACCTGCATCTTCCCCTTAAGTATATGACTATCAAGAGGCAAACCTGAAAAAGGTTGCATCAATTTAAATCTTTCAAATGACTCAGCACTGAGCGGTGCAATGCTCAAAATGATTTCACAACTGAGTAGCTTTGTGTCCCCAGACTCTGCACAAGACAAAAGTAAAAAAATTTGCAAGAGGAACTACAAATGAAAATGAAGTGCTTCTACTCAGTACTTGAGGTGATCCTGCATTTGTATCAACAGAGTATTGTTGATTTAGCATGATTATGCTGGTGTATAATTTAGTTAATGGTAGCTTGGAGCCCAAAAGTGCCTTGTGATTTCAAATGCATGTCAGAGTATTGACGTAAAATCAGCAGAAGATTCAGATACCAAGCAGCTCTGAAAGATCAAGTTATATTGGTTCTTTTTTGATGCCCATATAGACATTCAGTGAAAGTATGAGGACTGCTTTTTGATGTTGACCTTACATAACCAGAAACAGCATGTATCTACCTTAATATCAAGCCCATGCAAAGTTTCTCTGTCACCATTTAAAATTATAATGAAAAGCTTAAAAATCGAAAACCTACAAACAATTCAAAATAAAATCTTGACACAAGTATATAGCTATTTCACTATTCAGCTGATTTGGTGTGGTTAAAGGTACTAGGACAAGGATGTGAATTTGAGTATCTAGAAATATATATTTCTTCTTATTAAAATAATAATATAAAATATTCACAGAGATGGTTCTACAAGGACCTCACCCTGCCTGGATACAATCTTGACTTGGGCACATATCAAATAATAACTGAACAAGAAGAGGATCTGCATGAGAAAAAACCTCTGAAAGCAGAACTTCCACAACTTTATCCTGTGGCATATAAATCCAGAGACCACCCCTCAGTTATACGTGTCTTGACAGTTCTGCTCTACCTTTATCATGAGCAATGACTTCTTTTCTGCAAAGGGCATCTGTAAGGTTTTCTGAATGGTTGCTTCTGCCAGAGTTCACTGCATAATTAACAGAATTATCTTCCATACCAGGGATGGTGCATATCAGACCCTGCATTATTAACTACTCTGCCCTCAGAAGACCTGTTCGAACTTCTCAGATTGATGTTACAGCATTGTCTGATTTCTACTAATTGCACTGGAATGATTTGCTTTACTAACACTGCAAGAAGTAATTCAGTAAATTCTAGCAAATTGTACTTTCTGAACAAAGCACTTTGGGGGTCAAAAAGTTATTTTATTATTTTTAATGTGTAAATAAAACAGGTTAAGGCTGCCATCCCAAACGGAAGTCAAAATTGTCTTACTTTTGAAGGGATATATATTGCACATTGAAACAAATGCATGGGAATGTTCTATTACATGTATCCCTAACAAGTGTATCAAAGGAATATATGTTAATTATTTTTTGAGGTTGTTTGAATCATAAGCATATACCTACCAGAAAGTTACTGAACAGCAATATCAGCAATCCTTTCTGTCTTTCTGAATAGAGATTTCACACTGGATATGAGTTGTCTTCTTAGAAAGCCTTTTTATTGAAATGCCTTTTTATTGAAATGCTTTTTATGGAAATATTTCTATCTTGGTAAATTAGTATTTTCCCATATAAAAGCATTCCACTTACCTCTCAGCAGTTCAGCAAGGTTTCTTACAAGCCATTCCATCACAGTGGGATAAAATCGGCCAAATAGGTGGCCACCGTATTAACATGGCACCAGGAAAACATTCCTTGGCCCAGACTTCAGCCAGCAGCTTATCTGAAGTCACCGTGACATCTAATCTTTCTTCTGAAAGAACACCTGAAGTTGGAAAAATACAGAAGGTAGTATTCTACTCAACAACACGACAAAATCATTGTTCTTCAATTTTTAATTTCCAAGTTTTTGTATAAACATCTTCATATCACCAATGCTTTGGAAATTTTTAATTTATTTATAGGTATCCTATGTATTTTCTTATATTATTTGTATTTCTTCAAGAGGTGATGCTGACATGGAGCTACTGGATGTGTGTGAATTTACCATGTTTTCATTGAGCAGTTTCTGAAGGCTGAGTTTATTTAGTTAGGAGCAAACTGAGCATGTGCAGGTATTCCTGCCTTATTTGAATAGCAGTTTTGCATCGTTAAGTCTAAATCCAGTTGGGTGAAGGATACAATGAAGACAAAAGAATATTACTTGTTGTGGTTTTTTTTCCAATTCAGTGCAGGAAAATTGCTACTGACCCTGAGAAAACCATAAGAAAAATGAGTTCATGGGAAGTCATTTTTATTTATGCACCCTGTGTACTTCTGCTTACACTGCTGAAGAATCCTGTGAGGTAGTCAACATGCGCCAACATTTAATACACAATCTGTGAACTATTAACATTTAATTTAGGATTATTCAGTATAAATACATTTTATATCAACAGTAATGGATGCTTTTTTTCAGATTGTGGCAGTATTTGTTCTTCACTGTACACTGACGGTAGGCTGATCGACAATTTCAAACTAAATACCAGTAGCCCAAAATAATATACTCCCACTCTCAGCTTGTGCTTGAATATTCAAATCTGCAGATGTAGGAGTAAAATAAAAGACAGAGAGGGGGGGTGGGGGGGGGAGTGGGGGGAAATTAAGTCTCACTGAAATTCCAGGTGTTGGATGCTTGAGGTTGGCTGACCTTAATGAAGGCCCTTTCTTTAGATAATTGGATACTGCTATCATCTCCACAGAAAAGTTTCAAATTTAAGATTCTAGTCTTAAAAAATTCTTATTTAATAATAATTCCCACAGAAGGGACCTACAATCTAGTAAGCTTCTCTTAGCCATTTCAGCCTTGTTGGATTAAATTCTGAGTATGTATTTCAAAAACATTCTTATAAAAATAAAAGTTCTGATTCTTAAAATCAGATTACTCAGTGAGCTTGATTTCTTCAGTATGCGCTTTTGAAGCAGAACTGTATCAGTGAGCTACTTTGTGCATATGCCTCCACATGTCCAAATAGCTGCAATCACAATGTTTAGGTCATGTTAGTATGTTAATATTAGGCACCGTATATATGTGCAAAAGGAGTTTACGGGTCTATTATCTCACTTGCTTAAACAAACAATTTGCTGGTGAAACAATTTAGCAGTTGGCTTTACAGTGAGTATTAATTATTCATTTCATTATTGCATTACTGCTATGGATAAAAAAGGAAAACCCACTTGAAAATGAAGACAATTCCCAGTTACAGATTAACAGCCTTACACTGTCTTCTAGCACAGAAGAATCTGTGATGCTTAGCACTTCCCTTGAGTAAGATGGAGGCTAATCAGAATGAGAAAAAAAAAAGTGTTCTCCCACCCTTTATGTCAAATCAAGGCTGATACCTGGAGAAAAGGCTTAAGAGGCTTAAATTTAATCATTCATGCATGTGGGACATCAGTCAAAAGATACAGCCTTCCCCACTGAAAATTAACTAACAGATCTTTTTCACATATTCCGGCTGTAAAGCTTCATGAAAGACTGCAGAAATAACATCAAGTGGCTTCAGAGATTCTGCAGACTCCATGGTCATGCAGCAAGTATGGAATATTTAGGTCTTTCCACTCCTTAGTTAATCTCCTCTCCAGGCAATAAATGCCACTCTGAACAGAAAGCATAGGATTCAGGAGGTATACTGAGGTTGCCATGGTTTGCTTCTCTGAATTGCTTTAATCATGGTATAGAGATTAATAAGGCGATGAGAGTCCCATAAAAATAATTTCCATCAATATATTTTTTCACTGCGATAAAGTATTGCACCTTTATGATTAATCCCTTTATCACAAAGAATAAAACATTAAAATGCTGACCTGAAATATACTCTTAAGAGTTACTGGTTTCTTTGACATATCTGTATGTGAGTAGAATAAAAATTATCTTGTGCTGTAAGAGAAATGCCAGATTATTTTTATTTCCTTCCCACTTTGGTCTTTCATTCTAGGTGTAGGGTAGGATAAGTGAATGTTCAGTATATAGAGAACGAACAAATTACAGGTCAGATTATCAATATATGTAGGCTGACATAGGCCAGCAGAATCAAGAGTTACTCCAGTTTACACTAACATAAAAAATCTGTCCTACAAGTAGGAGTATCTAAATGATTGATATCTCTGGGTCAGTGACAGAGCGGAAAATAAATAACACATGAAAATGGATTGGTTTTCAGACTTTTTCTTCCATGTAAAGTTTAGTGAATTTAAAAAGAAATGTATCAGGATATAATTTTTTTTTTTTTAGTTATATTACGGAGCATCTCAAAATTTGGAAACTGGGCTAGAATTACAACAGAGCAACAGAATAAATGAGAAACTTAGAACAGGAAGGCAGTAGAACTGTTGATGTTGTGATGACTCCTCCTCTGAAGCCATGTTGAGAACCTAAAAAACATTCAATCAGGAAGTGGTTCATGACCAATGACCTAGATAGCCCTATGTAAACCCTTATGTACACCAAGGAGCTCTTCTTTTATTATAAACATGACTAGTACTTCCTTGTTTCACAGGTATGCCATGATTTGCATGATCGAAGTATGAGTAGTCTGGATAGAAAAACAGGAGAGAACAGTCAGGTTGATTTTTCTTAGGAAGAAGTTGTGGGAAATAGGGAGATTTAATAAAAAAGCAATGGTGTTGCCATAGAAAATACCAAACAGACGGAAAGTTAAGCATGAGTCACAACACGGCACAGCACGCTTTACAGGTATAGTAGAAGGAATGCATTCCAACTCTTACAGACGCGTGTAGTGTAATTTTAAACTTTATTTCAGGTCCTGACCTCAGTGGTAGAAGAGGCAGCTAAAGCTTAATAAAGACTGCAAAATCTGCCCAAAAACCATATCAATACCATGGCATCTAGCTCAAGCTGCCATGGCAATGGTGCTAGCAGGTCTCAAATTACCCAGCTTATAGAAAGGTCAGTTGTTTGACCACAATGTAAACACATCTACAGCATCTGAAAAGACGAACACCACTGGGACTCAAGAGCCACCAAGCTACAAAACAGTCCCTCTCTCATGTAAGTACAGCTGTATGTTTTTTCATAATGATAGGTAGGAGGAAGCTTCCAAAAGGGCAAAAAAGATCAACTTGGGGAACCAATTAGGAAGGATTTCAGTCTTGATAATGCTGATTCTTCCCAGGGCCTACAAAGGTAAGTTCAAGAGGTTTCCATCTTTGGGTTTCAATGAGTAATTATTCCTAGGCACATGAGTTAGCATGTAACTTTGCCTTCTGCAGTTCTATATATCAGTGTCCCCAGGACAATGGCAGAACAATGGTAAGACAAATGATGTACAAGTAGTCAAAGATTGCACCAAGCATGAGAATCCAAAGGAGAAGTAGGATGCAGTAATGTATTACAATGCCAGAACTTCTTTGCCTTCCAAATCCCACACCAGATCTGGGCCAGTACGCTTTGCAAGAAGCACCTGGAGAACGTATGCTTTCCTACACCATTAAGATTATTCTGGAAATCCTCAAAATCTTTTTTTTTTTTTTTCTAAGATGAAAAAATAAACAAAAATCTCCAAAGTCATTGTCATGGTTCAAACCAGGACAGTGATGAGCTATAGGAAGAGAGCATGCAGGTCTTGGGAATGACCAGTTTACAAATGGGAAGAAAAAAGGACCATAAAAGCTTACATGCATAGCTTTAACAAACAGACTCCGATCCTCGAGGTTAATCTAGAATTGTCAGTGTACTTTAATTCTTCAGTAGGACTGTGTATCAGCTCCTTTGAAACACACAACCTGACTTAGTGGGTTTGAAAATTAACACCAAAGCATTCAGCTAACTTTTTTTCCTGTTCTTAAGAAATCTTCAGTCGTACATCTCCAGGAAATGTGACCAGATGTCTTGAAATAAACGTAATTCATCATTATTACACTGACAGGTTGACTTTTTTAAAGAGTTTGTTAGTTCATTTCCATGAGTCTAATGTGCTGAGAGAGGGTATGTCTTGTCTCTATTTCGTAGAACAGGGGTCATCATCCAATCACCAATACAGCCCACACATGGTTAAATAAGACCACCACAGATCTTTCTTCTATAATTATAATGCAAGGTAACTATGGTAACGATAGTTGGCAAATCTTGTCTTTTAAATGGCTTCTGTTGCACAGGTTTTTATATCTTCTTCCCCCTCCCCCTTCCCACACACAGTTTTTTCTTATTATAACAAGAAGATACCGGTAACTATTACGAGATGTATGGATTCCTGTCCTCAGCACTACTGAAGATCATTGCTTCATCAAGATTGGCAGTTGTACTTAACCCAAATCCAGCTTGAAATACCTTCATATTTTATGTTCCCAAGACTCATATAATCAGAGATTTCTACTCCTTGAGATTTTTACTACATTGATTCATGTTCTCTTTTTTCACTAAATTCTGGCACTTTTTTACTGAGCTGAATCAGATTCAAACAAGACTAAAACCGTGGCATTTCATGTGTGTTTTGCATCCATGTTAGAACTAAAATACATAGAAATTTCCTTCTTTATATTGTACATAGTTATTGGTACTCACACTTCATCTGCACTACAAATAATCAAAAGGCAGGCTACTCACTTTCTGTAGGGAGTGTTGTCATTTACTAGCATTTTGACCTAAAAGGAAGACTGTGGTAGAAAACTGCTTGACTCAAAGGTTTGTGTTGCCTGTGAGCTGACTGGTTGTGTCTCTCATCTTAATGTCTTTTTTCCATTGACTCACCTTTGATTTTTGGCAGATTCTGAACAACCTGCTCATTATAACACTGGTGATGTGATCATAGTATGTCTGGCACTGCTTGTTTTGTAGAACAAAGAAGTACTTTGTTCCTCTGACTAGTTTAAGATGCATTGTGTTTCTTCCATCCATCAAATCACTTCATTTTAATCATGAACCAGATGTCAAACTATGTTTAAAAACTTGAGCTGCACCTTACTTGCAGCCAAAAGTACAAAAAATTCAAGGGCAGAGTCAAACAGTTTTCTCTAAGAAAAGAAGCATTGATCTTCTCATTATAATATGTAATGTTATCTTATCAGTCATCAGTACATTGTTATCAGTTTCTTGACTACTGGAAGAGTAAGGTTTAAAAACAAATGAAAATAAAGCTAGAGTTGCAGTATGCAAAGAGATATGGAAAAAATTATGTATGCAACTTGATCTGCTAAACTATCTCTATATTTGAGGTTCAAAAATGGCTTAAATCACAGTGATAAAATTCCACTGGGTTAAAAACCTGAAATCTACAGGGTAAATTCAGCTCTGATATAAATCTAGAGTAATTCAACTGTAAACAGTGGTGGTGTTCCAGATTTACACCAGCGTAATCGAGACCAGAATCAGCATCATTTATTAAACCGTAGAGGCCGTGTTCGTCTCTCAGTATGTTTATTTAAGTCTCATTAGCTACTGAGTGGGAACTGTATACCCAATGGCCTGCAATGGATAGCAGGCATAGGAGCAAGGAAAGCAAAGGGATTTTCAGAGCTCAAAAAACGGAGTCAGTTCCCCAGGGGAGGGACTGTTGCCTCTCTCTCCTTCAATTATCTTATTTACAGAGCCATAGAAAAATAGCGATGACCACATTATGAAGCTACAATGATTATATCTGCATATCTAGTCCATCCATGGCATTTAAGTGTAGCTAAAAAGTTCTAGCTTGCTTTGAAAGGACATTGCCAGTGAACAGTGTAGTCTTTTGAGAGGAGATCGGTCTCTTCTCCTACCTATACCTGTTTTATTCAGGCCTGTGGATAGCTGTGTTCATTTGTGTAAGAGCAAGGTAATGAGACAAACAGTATAATTTAGCAGCTGCTTGACAGGGTCCATAGTCTTGGGTCATGCCACTGTAATCACAGCTCTTAATAAAACAAATAGAAACCATTTAATATCTGTGCTAGATGTAAATATGGCTACAGTAAAAAGTGGCCTTCCTTCTGTTTGGAGAGAACCCAGGGAAATGTAAAATTAACAAGCCTGTGTGGCTAGAGAAAGACTCTAATTTATCATGAAAAATAGTGCATATCAAGTCGAGAGCTTCTTATTTTATGTAGCACATACACAGAGACCTGAATTCCTGTATTTGTGATGTAGGTCTCCGTACACTGAAAATCATTCCCTCTGGGCTTGGTATATATGCACACAGTTTATAACACAATCTTAGCACTAAATTGTGGAGATAGGAAAGCCTTATATACCCATTTTCTTCTTGATTCTGAGATCATCTAGATGTCAGCCTAAGAAAAGTTAACCAAAAGATCCCCAAATGCTGTTACAGAAAATACTTCAGCCCCGCTCCTTCTATTGCACTAACCAAAAGATCATCCTGTGCTGAAGATCTGGAAACTTCTGGGGACTAAATTTTTCTTTACCTGAAATATCATGTTTCACATTAACAAAAATAACAAGGTCATTCGTTATTCATTTATCACATGCAATAGATGTGTTTAGGGAATGTATTTTCTTTCCCTGGCTTACACTACTTTTCTCCTTCCTTGTACTGGCCATTCAAGAAGACTCATAGTTTATTTTATTCGAAGTAACAACTTGCATGACCACACCAAGGATGTAAGTATATTTATTCCTTGTGCACATATAATTTCTTATGCATGAAAACTACACATAGTCACAGAAGCCAAAATTAAGTCTTGCGGTTGAAAGGGCGGCTTACTTTGCTTTTTACACAAGCATCAAAAAGCAAAGCTCCAGCTCTCCTTCAAACCACTCACATTGGTAAAATATCTCAAAACAAATAAATCCACACACGCATAAGATTATTTTAAATCTTCTCTTCCCTTCCACCCCCTTTATACCTGACATTTCTGAGCAGTTAAGGCCTCTTAATAAGAAGCAGTGGAAGAGCTACATTTTGAATTGTCTTCTAGCAAGACCCACTGAGCAGAGGAGTCCTGGAATGACCATCTTAATTTGCTTAGCTCAGGATAGCCTTTGATGCATTCTAAGTCCTGAGCTAGTTGGAAAAAAAAGGTAACTTTTTCCTTCCTATGTGAAATTCTACAACAAGTACAACTCAATGAATATGAAAGTCTGGCCAAACAAGAAAGATAAAGGCTTTTTAAAATCCAATTCCTCTGCCAAATGGTTTGTCAGAGAAAAATCTTTTTGTAAAAGATGTTCCTAGATTCAAACTCAGCATCATGTTTAATCCAATCTTCTTTTTTAGACTTTTAAAAGCTGAAATGATATATAATAATGAGCAAGACTATGGATCTCTGTGCGACATATAAAAATGTCAAAGCTGATATTTTGGTTTTGAAATAACAGCATGGTATCTTAGCATAAAGCTGGTGAGTCATCCACATGCTAAGCATTTGGAAAGTCCAGATGCTCTTGGGAAATTTGTTTTTAATAACAAGAAAGATTTGGTTTTCTTTAATTTTTTTAGAAGCAGAGATGAGACTGAATTCCTTTCCTAAAAGTTCCAAACCTGGTTCACTGAGTTGCAAAATATTTCCTGAGATATCCTAAGCATCTTCCACCATGACTTCAGCAGGAGCTGAAGTCATGGTAAAGTCTGCCTCCTAAGTGGATTTTTTCAAATTCACTTTGGCAAGAATGACATCAGCACCCAGACTGAACTTAAAAAAAAACGTAATTGTTTTGCTGTCCTTCAGACAGTATTACTGCTTAGTAATACTAGGGAACGGATCTTCTGGTGGTACCTGCAATACTCACTTCAATAATCAGATTGATGACTTACCACACGTCTTTCACATTGTCAAAAATCTAATTGAAATACTGCAGGAGTCACAGGTTTTAGGCTATATTTATTCAATTTTTGATTTGGCAGTTTATTCAATATCATAGATGCACAGATAACGGATGGTGAGAAATAAGATAAACTTGTTAACCTCAGTACTTACACTGTGCTTCTGTTACCTCCATCATTAATTATTTCAGCCTTCATTAATTAGTTACTCCAGACAGAAACATAACATGCAGTATTTCAGGTGCAGAGGCTCCGTACAAGCAGGTAGGCACAGGACTGTGCTCCAGGCCTTACACAGTCAGTCTCCAGCTTCTTCAAGCGACTCCCATTCTGCTGCTGCTCCGCGTGCCATTATATTATGTTACATGGCTGATGTGTGCCTGACACTGCCAGGAAGACAAATAAATTTGGAACCGAAAGATTTTCCTACTGCATTTAGCATGGAAAGTTTATTGCCCCTATGGTAAATTATTTCTGAAGATCTCAAGAAAGGAGAAAATAATCCAGGTGGTGATTCATTTTCAGTGGAATAGAAGCAGTGTCTAGATTAAGGAGATACACTGAGTAGCTGTTCAGGCACGATTTTCTCTCACTCATAACTAAACCTTGATTAACATTAACTTTTAAAACGGATGCTTTGTAACCATAGTCCCAAGAAACGCTTCAAACAGGATTTCAGGATTTATAGCCATTTCATACTATTTGGAGGACTAGCATACAGCACATGAAGAGTTTGTTCCAATCCATTTTGAAAAAATAATGCACAAGTCTTTCAAACAACCTCTACACTTTCTCAGATTACTAACAACTATTTTGGTTAACACTCCAGGACTTAACTCAGCCACCTATTTTATCAAGAAGCCAGCCAATGTGTTTTAAACTAACAGTAGACAAATGAACCATGTTCAGAAGCTCACCATCACTCACCTTTTGCATTACCAAGTAAGCATTTTGGAAATTAATGCTGAAGATATGACCATTTTTATATAGTGTCATTAGACTGAACATCTTTGAACGCCAAAGATGAAAATGAAACCTTATCTACCAGCATACACTGTAAGTGATATCAGTAACTCTCCAATATCCTCAGGATACAGTTAGAGGGAATTGTTTTCCTTTTTAAAGTATGAAACACAGTAAAGGTTAAATTGGTTAGTGGCTTGAGGTGACACATTTTTCAGACGTTCTGGATGAGATCGCCCCTGAAATTCTATTCTAGAGGTCAAAGTCCTTCTTTTTTTTCCTTACGGTAAATAGGCAGTGACTAACTGAAGCACAAGGAGAACTCACAGCTTTATTAGGTGCTTCACAACTATTTGGAAAATGTTTATGGCCTTACTTTAAGTGAGTTTGATGGTGGCTGAAGCCAGTGATCAAGCAGAGGGTTCGGCAATGCAGAGTGCCCTGTGAATGAAAGCACTGAAGGAAGAATAGCACTGGCTGGAAGATAAGCGATCGCTTGTGATTCTAGCAGAGGAACTGCAGTCATCATTTAGTCAATGATGTTTATTATTAACTGTGAAGAATGAGCTTTAGGCAGTAGAGTGGGAAATCACTGTGGGTGCAGTGGAACTAAATGAAGATTTTTGTCCACTCGGAATAGGTTCTTACCTGTTTGAGATAGATATTGATTTTTATCCTGAATAGAATAAATTATATTAAATTCACTCTGGTTTTCTATAAATAACGTAGCTGCTGTGCGGTTCTAGTCCTTTTCTCTATCAGACCTTTATTGCTCACAAACTAATATGCAAAATAGGACAGAGACAGGAAGTATAGCAATTAAGAAATAGCAAAACAAGAAGAAATTTTTCTGACTATTACTCTTAACATAAGAAAACAAAAGATGGTCTGTGCTTTGGTGACACTGTCAGCAATTTGCTACAACAGAAATAAGTTTTGGGAAGGGATCTTTGTTTTCCCCATCTTCCTAAGCCATACACTATTTGCATCCAGCCCACTCAAGTGCAATCCATGAGCCTTGGAAGACTCCCAAACAACTCTGGAGAATGAAAGCAAACCAACAAAGACAATGTTCCACACTTTCCTTGAGCCTCTGCCCTTAGGAAGCATGAAAGTCAACTTGTGCCTGTGCCTTGTTCAGAATCATTTTTCTTTTATGCTCCATTGTACTCTGAACAATTTCAGTTATAGTATGATACATTTTCTCAAAGTCAAGGTGACATAAAACAGTAAGCTTGTTTCATAATAGATAAATCCTGTCCACTATAATGTCATATTAAAATTTTGGTCATATACCTGAAGTTCAGGGGCCTATTTAAATTGAAATGAACCACCTAACAAGATATTAATCAGTGGAGAATAGATATCAGGATGTAATATCACCCCAATGACTTTATATTATAGCAGCTTTATTACAGGAGGCATTTTAACTGTAAAGGTGATGCTCTTGGCTAAAGTCTCGTATAAAAGTTTTTCTGTTTATGTTTCTAACAAATGTAAATTTATTTTACAACAAGGTGATAGCATTAAAGCTTCACAACTAAGCAGCCACCGTGGCAGATACCCTAAAGCCATACAAAAGCCTCAGAAATACAAAAAGTATAAGAGTCAGCCTTAATATTTCTCAATTATTCATCAGAAATTCAATATGACCTCCCATTTCAGCTTTGTGCAAACAAATACTGCACTGGCAGGAGTCACAAGGTTTACCACAGAGTGCTATAAGTGTACCTTAAAGCAGATGGTTTCTCGAAGTTGCACCCAAAATCATGTGAGTTCTCATGATGGCATGTGGCTCTCCCACAAAAGAACAAAGCTGGATATTTATACAAAACTTTGGAATTTCTTACGGTCTACAGTTTCAGGACTTACAAGTTTCAATCTTTATACCAAACACATGATCGGAATAAAAATATATCAGATGTTTCTTAAGCACGTGGTTGACAGGCGCCATATGGGAAGTAGGCTCACCCATGTTCTCATTAGCCTCAATGGGCGTTTTGTCCCTTGGTTTCCACTGCAGCAAGAGCAGAACCTGCCCCAACAAGTGTGAGTAGCACAGACACTGCACATGCCCTTGGGGCACTTGCTGGTGCAGCCTGGTGCTAGGAAATAGTGATTTAAAAGTGATGAAAAAAGCCAGAGGTTTCTCAGTTACTGCAGCTGCTAATGAAGAACTGAGAGCAATACTCGGTGATAAGCAGAGGTGGCCTTTGGCAGACCCATCAGGCCTCACGCCATACAAGTTTTGTGACTGCCTCCTGCCTAGCAGTACGATTTGCTCTGCTTCATTTATGCAGCACAAAGCCAAGAAATTAGTGTGCATAAAAAAAGAGTAGATCTCAGTTGTCTTTTGCCTACTAGACATGTGGACAAGGACTTCAGTGAGAGAAAGGACAGAGGGTAAGGGGATCCCTTTCAACTCTAATGAAAACCACAGAAACCCAAAACCTAAATAAAGACACCAGAGAGATGTCCAAAGTATGGCCTCTTTCAGGCATAGACAGATGCCTTGCACTGTAAAGGGCACATAAGGGCCAGTTTAGTACATGCCTGGGCACCTGGACAGAGTGCTTGGCAGACAACTCTGTGGATGCCACCAGTCTGCTGCCACTCATTAAATACAGCTGAGGTTTTCCATATTTTTGAGACAAAACCACTTTTTTTCACAGGAGGCACCAGTGTGCCAAGAACCCTGGATGCAAACACTTGAAATGTGCCTTGAAATGCCAGCTTTCATTCCATCCATCAAAACATTACATATAAACAACTTCATGTTTGTTCAAGATGTATAGCTCCAGTAAGCAGAACTTGCTCAGTTTGCCAGAAACAGCTCGAAGTACTGAGAGAAAATGTGACAAAGTATGTTTGGCATGAAGAACAAAGTCAAAAGCTAGAGACCCTAGCAGACCTACCGCTTTTTCTCAAAGTGACTGTAGAACACTTTGCCTTGGTTTATAAATTCATTCAAGCATCAGAAATGTTCTTCCTTTCCAGGAATAATGCTGTTGAGCATATATGCTGAGCAGGTTTTTACCTTCAGTTTTGTTTCTGAGAATTATTGCTTCAAATATGAAGGCTAGACTAGAAAGACTGCCATTTGTATAGGCACCTATTGCTTCCCTCCGGCTTTTAAAGAGTAGCCTATTGAA
Organism: Thinocorus orbignyianus; assembly: GCA_013400375.1. Lineage (NCBI taxonomy): Eukaryota > Metazoa > Chordata > Aves > Ciconiiformes > Thinocoridae > Thinocorus > Thinocorus orbignyianus. The sequence goes on along the minus strand of VXBW01001336.1, from coordinate 1,467,976 downwards.
AATATACTAGGCTTCCTTCTGTCTTGCACCTTGAGTGCTTAATCATAAACAAAACTCAGACTTTATTGGCCAGCTTCATGGAGGAAATACATTTGAACAACAGAGGCAGAATGGAATAATAGGAAAGGGACAGATTTTATAGCTTTTTAAGAGAATTGAGACAGCCACAGTGAGTGTCAGATGCTTCCACTGACAGGTTCATTTCTAGCTTCATCAGCTCAGGTGAGCTTCTGTAGCTGAACTCCCCTCATTTCTGACCTGCCCTTCTACTCTTCTCCTTTCTTGATCTCATGTGATCCTGATACCTGTAGGGGACTTCTGGCCTACAGACTGTTTAAGTTCCACTATATCTAACTGGGGTGAGCCAAGGCACATGGGCCAGGCAGGAACCACACCGCTCTTCAACCCAGTCTGCATTTTGAACAGTCTTGAATTAGCATAATGATGGCAAAGCACAGCAAACACAGCTTTTGTACATCTACAGTTGTCTGCATGTTGGGTGGCTTCAAGCCTGCCGCAGGAGACAAGGTTAAATAAACCTTTCTGGTTTTGTGTCCCTCCTTAAGGATGCCAGTGCAGGTATCATTGCAGTCCACAGGAGGTGATCCCTCCAGCACAGGGACTTTCCTCAGGAGACTTGACTGCAGTGATTCTTGCCAGCAGGTCCATTTTTCATTCACATCCGCGCTAGCATTATATCAGATACACGCATATCTCATAGATCACTGGCTTAAATAATTTTTGCCCTTTTTCACTATTTGGCATTAATGTCAAATGCACAGTCCCTTGAAGTCCCCGTAGGGCTGGAAGAAAATCTTTAGCCGGATGGCAAACTCCATGGGTAGCAGACAAGCAGTTGCAGTGCAAAGGAGGTTTCTGGAAGGCTGCCAGCAAAATAACACTGAGGCTTCTTCCTGTGCATGTGCTTAGATTTGCTTCCCACAAGGCAGTACAAGCAGTGGTGGAGTGGGCTGGATTAAGAACGAGCAACAGTGAGTCACTAATCATTGTCAATTCACTGATAATCACCAGAGCAGCACTCCACAATGACAACCTGGCCCTGCCATTGATGTCTTGCTGTTGATGAGGGGATCCTTCACAGGATTGCAGGCAGCTTTACTGCAAAAATCAGGTAGCTGTGCAGTCAGATTTAAGAAAAGAAAAAAAAAAAGGAATAAAGAAGAAAAAAAAAGAGAGAAAGAATAAAAAAAAGAAAAGAGAGACCAGCACTTTTTCTAGCCAAATACAATTCAATTATAATGAGTTCACTTTGTGTGCCATTGCTAAAGGAAGGAACAGTCTGTAATGTGACACATACTGTATCCTACTTCACAGCTCAAGATTTCTGGTTAGACAGTCTTCTGATCTTCTGGTTTGTTTTTTTGTTGTTGTTGTTGTTTTGCCTTTACATTAAGTGCATGATGAATGTAGCACAATTAAGTACTTTTAACTGCCCCACAAAAAATTAACCACTGTCTGTGAACCATTTTCCTGGGATCCTAGCCTTTATCCACTCTGAATTTAGCATAAACTCTGATTTCTGATGTCTCTCTGATGTCATCTACTAAACAGTGTCAGGCTGGGTCAATGCTTTAGTGAGAAACTTCCAAGAAAAATCTAAGAGCTGCAGTGACTCATTCTCTTCCCTCTGACTCAGTACTAAATTGCTCTCCCAGGATGCTCTCCTGGAGGTGTTATCTTTCAGATGAGATATAAAACTCAGGTTCTAACCACATACAGGAATTTTTTAAACAAGGGGAGGAGATGTCTGCTGCTCTTTGTGATATACCCCCCAGGCCCCAAACAAATATTCACTCAGAGAGTGGCCGGAGTGGATAAGACACTATCACTCCCACCTCAGCTGTTTGTTCCACCACTCCACCCCCGGTCATAGGGTTAACAACAAGAGGGGTAGCACAAGTGATCCTTAATCTGCTTCAGCCAGAGCCAGTTTTAAAAAAACAGGAGTAGATGGATGTTAGTTATCCCAGCTGACTTTAGCTTAGTCAGACAGGGAGAGGACTCACAATTCCTCCCACCAAGGGAGCTGAGGGCAGGCTGACCCTAGTGCCCCTGAGCACTGATAACAGTGCAGAACAATGATGTGAGAGAGATATGGAGAGGAACATTGCTCAAGAGTCTCCTGACTGCATCCCAGAGAAGAGTTTCTACTATTTTCCATTTGTTTTTGATAGTATGTCACACTGTTCATGTCACTTCTTTCCACAGGCAATCTGTCACTGAGGAGTTGCCCAATCAGCTAAATCATAATAACTAAGTAATGTTATTTTTGCATTCTCAGCTCATCTACCTTTCTTCCCTACTATTTCTAATTTGCTTTTCACCTTCTCATCTACTAAACCCTCATGTAGTGTTTTGCTACAAGCCTAAGGCTTCCAGCCCAGACCTAATGAGCCAGATCACAGAACATCAATGAGCTGGAGATCAGTGAAACTTCCATTTCATGCGCCTAGATCCTTTCCTTAAAAAATAACCCAAGAAACTTTTTCTCCTCCACCATCCCAGAGCAACTTAATGAACGACTGGCCCTCAGAGCTGTGGGGAAAAAACAACCCCACCCAGTCCTTTTAGAAGTCAACTGATACCTTTAATTGCTGCTAATAGGCTGAAAAAAACACCCTGAAAATGAAATGAGCTACTCAAGCCATGACAATAGATGGTGATGATCACGTTGACTTTTCAACCTGTGTTAGCTAATCATTGTACATCGACGCAGGGTGGGGGTGTAAGAAAAAACAATATGTACAATCTACAGCAGTTCCCAAAACTTCTTCTGCTTGGGCAAACTTTACTATTCTTTTGCCTCTTTTTTAACCAGTCATAGAATCATAGACTCATAGAATCATCTGGGTTAGAAGAGACCCTTGGGATCACCATGTCCAACCATCTACCCTATTCTTCAAAGTTCTACCCAACACCATATCCCCAAGCACCACATCTAAATGACTCTTAAACTCGTCCAGGGATGGTGACTGAACCACCTCCCTGGGCAGTGCCACAACGCAAGCGGAGAGTCCAGTGCATAGGGGCTGCAGCACTCTAGAGAAGAGGATAAGAGGCCCTTTCCTCATTATTACCTCAGGGATCAATCCCGTCTTCATAGAGAAGAAGCCAGAACATCTCTTCATCCTCTGTGTGAAGCGGAGTTTGGCAGGGTAACCTTGCCATTTGCACCTCACTCCGTTGAAGTTCAGTACCTATGGATGCTGCATTTCTGCAGTGAGTAATGAAGACTGTGTACTGTACGTGATGATTCATTCCGTAAGTCTGCCCGCAGCTTTGAAATCTTTCATCAACTATGTGATATGCATTCAACGGATTAGCTAAATGATCTTAACATTATGTAATTAATCAGCTGAGTACAGGATACCCCATCTGACATTTAGTTGGGAGCATTTAGATACTTGCACTTTATGGTCTTTTACAAGCAACCCAAAGCAAATATTCACTAAGTGAATAAAATATCCTGGCCTAATTAAAAAGACTCCGATAAAACTCCTTTTGTATCACATTGCATCAGTGTGATGTCAAACACAAGGCTATCGTGTTGTAATGGTATGGCACAGACCACTGTAGGTGTAAAAAAATTAATTGCACCCAGTGCAAAGTGATGGGAATACATTCAGATAAATGCAGCTATACTGTGTGGGTAGGCAAGAACCCTTTTCCAGCTCTGCATTAGAGCAAGCTGCTAGCAGCTTCACTGGTCTCCAAGGAGCCTGGGGGGAAAAAAAAGTGTTTCAGTCATCTGTCTCCAGTTTTTCTAAGTACAATTTTATAAATAATGGCCTCTCGGGTTTGGTGAAAAAGGTTGGTTCAGGCTTGGTTCAGAAACCAAACATGCTGTTTTCATTTTTGTTTGGGGAATCTGTTCTTTTTTAAACAATCCCTAAAATAAGTTAATTGCAAAACAAAAAACCACCTCAGACTAGAAAGGTGGCATATATAATTCTTTAAACATTGAAACAAATATTTTGGGCTTTTCCAGTTCCTCTGAGACTATTCTCTGAATTTGACCCATTATTTAATTCCCACCAAAATTACCATAGCGGTTTTTGTGTTACAGATACACAGAAGATAGTAATAATTCCCTGTCTGCTTTGTTTTTTTGTGATTCCGTTTTGTGTGGCCTACCACTACCTCAAAAAAAAAAAAAAAAAAAAAAAAAAAAAAAGAAAAAAGAAAAAAAGACATAATCCTTAATAGTCATCATTATATTAGCTTCAGGCATCTTTGAGAGAGAACCATGAAGGATTTACTCTTCACAAGAAGCAAGTGGCAGCCAGGAATTAACTGTTCCCCTAGCCCCTGAGCCATGTCCCACCTCCTGAGATTAGTTAGCTAAATGACAGGAAGGTCTGTAAATAGAATTAAGTTTCTGAAGAGAAGCAAATTCCAAAACAATATTTCATCCCCTTCATTACTAAGAGAGGCAGATGCCTGCCTGTACTATCATGTACCAATTACCACTTATCACAGTATTTCAAATAACTGGCAAATAAAAACTCCAGCTGGAATGAGGAAAATGAATGAGGAAAGAGGACTTATCCCTGAGAACACCTGGCCTAGAAGCATACCTCTTCTTTTCAGACCAAAGCTAGCTCATGTCAGAGACACCAGAAAGAGCAATCAGCAGAGGTGGCAGAAAGGTCATGGGCTCAGAGCATCACTTCTCTATGCCAGAGGGCTGGAAATCAGGCTGCCTGCTGCAGCCAAGGGAGGTGTCAGAGCATGTGGTGCAGCAACAACAGTTGAGAGGAGTGAGATGGCGGGACCAGCTCCCTGTGTTGGTTGGCTATGCTTGTCCCATCTCCTCTTGTGCTGCAGACCCTGGTCTGACAGCCCTTCCCATTCAAAGCAATTTTCAATTTCTCTTCAAACTCAGAAGCTGTGACCCATGTCTGGCTCGAGACTGGGATGCACAGAATGAGAAAGGGATGCATGTTGAGTGAAGCCTTTCAGAAGATGCACTTTATTCACGTCTTACAGACCCAACACCAAGAAAAGGACTCAGCTAACCAATTGCAAATATTTATACTGTAAACATCTCCATCTGAGCTTGTAGTCTAGGTGGCCTTCAGGGCCAAGAGGGAGAAACAGGAACTTACCGGGTGTAACTTATCTCATCTGAAAGGAAATGGCTAAAATAAGGCAGTTTTTTTCCCTTTACTATAAAGAGAGTAACATGACTTGCTCAAAGGAGGTATCTACAGTGTGGGTGTTTACAGTTAGGTGAGGTGTCTCATATCTCCATCCAATACAGGAAGATAGCAGAATTACATTCATTTCAGTTGTAAAAATCATCCACACTTGCATTCCCTTTCCGTGTGACTACACTAACATTTTTAAGTGTTGGGTTTATGATACTGCCCAGGCTAAAACTTTCCACAAACAATTTGCAATGGGGAGAACAGCAGTGCAACTTCTCATATAAACAAGAAACTTCACCATCAAGCAATGAAAATCTTTTCTGACATCTCACCACACATATAAAGCCTTCAAAAAAATTAATGTTGTTCTATGGAAGTAGTCCCCTGTATAAAGATACAAAAGTGGATGCTAACAAGGAAAAATAAAATAAAAAAAAAAAAATACCAGAAAAAATGAACTGCCTCGTATCCAGTTAGTTACTTTGTTAGTTTGCAGGATTATGTCTTTTAAGTATTCTTTAATGTGTTATTTTAAACATTAATCTAATCTCTTGGTATAAATTTATTTTCTCATTCATGTCATCAGTCCTTCAAGGCCACAATTTGCCGCATTAGAATAACTCTTTTTGCTCAGTTTCATGATAGCATTTTAGCTATAGTTAAACAGATACATTTTATAAGCAGAAGTGTCTGGCAGAGCGGGGAAGGCAATGAAATAGCAAGATTGTGTTGAAGTATTATTCATACTGAGTATTTTGGTCTCTCTTTGTTTGTATTGGTAGGAGCTAGGAAAGACAATCTCATTAAGAACAGACACATCTTTACAGTATTGCACTAAATTGAAATGCCTTTCTTATTATGGTAATGCCTGCGGATAAATAGAGACTGGGTGTCCATTATTTGTCTAGCCCTTGCCTAAAAACAATGTTCAGAGTTTACAGTTCAAGTAGACAATACAAAGGAGAGGAAAAGCATGCAGTATGTAAGCAGAGTTAGCAGCAGTAGCAAACATCAGGTGTTTTTTCTCCTTTTTCATTTTTTTCTTCTTTTTCTTTTTTTTTTTTCTTGGTACGGTAGTGATAAACATCATGAAAATATGTTCAAGAACTGAAGGAAAGAGACCAAGGGGATATGAATATGGCAGGTCAAGAAGGGAAAAGCGAGGTAAGGACTGCAAAGGCAGTAGCGGGGGAAGTTTGGATCTTGCAGCCCAGGGCACAGCAGGACAAGGTCTCAGCAAGCCTCAAAATTTCTTCTTCATTTGTTCCTAGAGCACATTGTCGGTACCTACAGTCCTCGGCTTGAGGGGGAGGTTGGGAAAAGAGCCCCCCAGGAAGCTAATGCCCCTGATGTTGTGGCAAGAGATGCACTTGAACTGGGTGACACTTTAACCCTTCCACACCTAATGGAGTGGCTGCTGCTTTAATTGCTTCTGAGCAACTTCAGCAGGTTAAACATACGTATTTAACCAGGTGCCTGTTGGCAGCTTTGAGTACTTTAGCAGGCATAAATTAGCATAGCCTTACTGACATTAACAAGATGGGACTGATTTACAGTCACCAAGGAGCCTCAGGCTTGTATCCAAGTAGCCAGTAACACTCCTGAACCTTTCCATAGAAAAAGAAAGCTTCTCTGCAGGAGCTCTTTCGGACAGCATTCAGCAGGAAAGAATTGCTTTAAATGCTAACAGGTCTTGTTTGTGTTCAGAACTGCAGGAAGGAGTGATTAGGTAACTAGATGCATAGCTTTTTTCCTGTGCTTGATGTTTTATTGGCTCGTTTTGTATGAAAGGTGTAAGTGATGGGGTTACAATGTCCTCATTGTCACGTTGGTTTGAATTAATGAGATTTCAACTTATATCTGAGTATATGGCTCTTTTTTCCTAATGTTTGCAAGTGCTCTAAAAACAATAGCAATTTCTCTCCCTCAGCTTACCCTCTCACCCTACTTTTAGCACAGAGAAGAGCTACAGCATCTCTCCACCTGCAGGCTTATGAAGTGTAATAAAAGGCCTATTGCAGAGCAAAATTGCTATTGCTAGAATGAATGCAATGCTTTCAAAAACATTGGATGGCAAGTCTCAAAGAGCAGCTAGCCACCCATACGTACAATAAAGGTGGAGCTTGTGCAAGCATGCCCGTGCAAGCCAGCAATAGCTGCCTAACGCGGACCATACAGCAATACCTCTGGAAGGAGGTGAACACTAGCTGGCAAGGATTCATTTCTTGTTTTTTTGTGCAGATAGGAAGGAAAAAAAGAAAAGGAAGAATGAGCTGTTCTGGATTTAGGGACAAGGTTATTAATTTATAAATTCTGCTAACACTGGTGGACGATGTGTACCAGTAAATAATGATCTCTATTCTTCCATGGCAGAAAGAAAATATTCAGAGCAGTCCCATATAAATATTATATTGCATAAACAAACATGGTAACTTACTAAAAAAAAACCACTTTGTCCATTAGTGTTGGTACTACACACAAAAAAGCAACATATAGAGACATTAAAGATTAAAACTTCAAACACTCGAGGAGTCAGAATAATGATGCCTGAGAGCGGATAGCAGAGGAGAGAGAGAGGCTTAGGGAGTCTGTGCTCCATTCAGTAGTCTGCAAGTCCCAGAGATAAGCTAAGGCCTGGCAGTGTTAGAATCTGTGTCATTGCTATTTATTTGACAGTCAGAGCAGTTCCCTATCGCTCTGTAAATTAGCTGTTAGCATCTGGAAAACTCTTTGCCACGGAGCCTGAGTGTTTGTATGAATCTGAAGAGACAGAAACAGGATTGTCATTGACAGACTCTGGTTCCCCTTGATTTATTCATGGGAGTAACAGAGTTCCCGTGCTTCTGGAAAAGAGAGGTTAGCATTAAGGTTATGGTGACCACTGAGTATGTCAGAGCCCACCCTGCGCTCTGTGCTGCCAGTTATCAGTCTAGCCCTTAGTCATTTGGCACTTTTATCACAGCAGACATGAGTTCCTCTTACTTTGGAGTCCATTCAAGTTATCTAAGGGTGCTCAGTGCTACTGATGCACATGTGCCTCTCGCTCTCACATTCGCTCCAGCTTTATCTCTGGTACTTGCAGACACATTCCATATGTGAGCAGAAAACGGGTCAGAGCAGCCCTGTGACTGAAGCACCGAATTCAGTGTTTCACACATACCTCCAGCACATCGCTGCTCAGAGGTCTTGGCAGCCAGCTTGCCCCTTCCATATCAGTCGCACGTCATGCAGCTGCCTACGCTGCTGACACCTGCCATTCAGAAGTTGTCTTATCTTCCTTGCATGAGCTTGGCCAGTCACTGCAGAGTCATCGCCAAAAGCAGTGCTTGAGAAAAAGGCACTCGTGTTAATTGGAAATTCATGCAGGAAGAAGTTAAATTCCTCTTCCAGACCTTCATCATTGACCAGATTCTGTGCAAACAACGTTTTGCAGCCTGTAACAAGATGGATGCATAAGCATTTTGCTTTGTGGCCCGCAGTCTACAGCGATGTTGGAAAGTTCAATCAGTTCACTGGGTGGCTTTGCAAAATAGTCCCTGATTTATACACAAAAAAAAAGAGACAGTTTCCTTTCAACACATCCCATTGTCCTTGCCACTTTCCAGCCATGCTGGGCATTTTATGTATATCATGTATATAAAAATGCATATCTAATTTCTTGCTTCCCACATTTAGAAAAAATGATTCATATATGCCTGCATTTCACAAAGGACATTTTTTGCATATTTTAGGACACCTCTGCAATTAAGACTCCTGAACCATATAGAATTTATTGCCAGGGAGCTGCAATTCATCAGTCAGTACTCACTCAACTGCACCTAGAGTGCAATGAGTTTGTGTTTTCTTGCTTCGGTCGTTACATTATTTGAAATTTTTACAGCCCACATCAGTCAAACAAAACTGTGTGCCCAAGGAGTTTGAAATTAGAGGGGGGACTTGTATTTAAGACTTCCATTACTTTTATCTGATTGGGATAAACAACGGAAACTTCTTATCTCTATATATCAACGTTCTCGAAGTACAGTAGACTGATAACATTATACAGCCACAGCAAACGAGCACACAGCAACAGAGGATGAGGCTGACAGTTTGTGTCAGCCTATAACATTTTGCTTCATTAGAGAATCCTTGACTACACAGTCCTCAGTGATATATGTGGAAGAATCAGTTTGTCCATCTGCTCATCAGTTTTTAAGGTGTTCATTAAGGGAAAAATAGCTATCAGTGACCCGAAACATTACAAGGAGAGTTCTCAGCTATCACTTTGCTAAGAGCAAAGGGAAAATACTTATCTCCCAGGGTATCCAGGTGCAGTGTGATTACAGTTCAGACCATTCTATGGCATTATCAACAATGATGACTCTTCATCTAGTAGGCCTAAGTCTTTCCCATGTGAAGTGATCTACCCCAGGGAAGCGTCAACCCATGATCTTCCCTACCTGCCATATCTACCTTGCCCGGCAGAGTGGTAGGGCTCCCTGTACTCCCTATGAGAAGCTGAGAAGCAGTTTCTGATTATCCTTTTCACTGCAGAAAAAAAATTTAACACCACATGGTGAGACCTTGACCGTTTGCTGATACAAATGCTTGATGCCTTTGTGTGAAGTCCAGTACAGGATACTGCCTAAAATGTCAGAAAATTGCCTAGACCATAATAAAATGTCCAAAACCTGTTTTGGTTTCAGTGTCCAGGGAATACCATACATGGCTGTCATTTAGTCCCAGTAAGGACCAGGAAATAGCTTGTTGCCAAAGTGAAGTTTGATTTCTGCATTCATTTTATAGCCATACCGATCAGTTTTTGGAACAAGTGGCACAACGTTGCAAACCTAGAATGCCAGCAAAACTTGTTCAGCTATTGCAAGAAGAAAACAGGGTTTAGAAAGGAACTCAGTCTGGGTAAAGTCTAGGCAAGTTTATAACTCTCCATATCCACCATCTTCCTTAGATTCCTAGACTGACTTCTCAGGGATTATAGTTTTGGTTTGCAGACATTGAGGGAAAAAGTATGTTCATCACCCTAGCTTTCACAGTGTGTGTTTTATCAGAACCATGGTTTGATTAATTGATGTTAATGTTTTCATCACATACAGCTCATAAAAATTTCATTTCATTCTGTGTCCCTTTATTTCTTCAGCTGCTAAGGACTCAAAATCCAATCCTATTTTGTGCAAATTAGAGTAGACTGAAGATGCTTTGTATTCCTTTAAAATGAGAGGAGATATGTTTCTAAATCCAGTGCATGGCCTTGAAAATTTCAGACATCCATCCTTGACTGTAAGTCTCATGAATGCTGTGGGTAGCAGCAAGTACTAAGAGGATTGGTACAGCACTCGTATCACTTTGGAAGGAGAACTGAATACAAGTCAGTTTGTAGACATTTATGGGCAGCCTTGGGACTACCCCAAGCACATCGACTAATGCTGTTAAATCCTCTGACAGTACAAGAAAATTCTTCCAAACAATGCAGGTTTAAAAGTTCCTTCTTTATAGATGTATTTTAGCTTTATTTATGAGACAGGACCTCAAAAGATCATCTAGTCACCCTGGATAGGCATGGATGTTGAAACCCTGGGATGTCATCCAGTAACTGTAACGTTAAAGATATTGCATTCCATATCTACAGAAAATTATAATTACACAGAACTCTTTTGTAAAATACTTTGAGGATGACTTTATATAAGTATCAGGTATTACATTTTGAGTAATAAACAACTTGTATAACAGGTAACTGCGTTAAACAAAAGAAATTATTCTTTTCATTAAACTACCTAACTGAAAAACTAGACAAACCACATTTTATTAATATGGCTATAAGAAATCCATAATTTGACTGCAAAAATAATTTCTTTAGTGATATCAACCATCCCAAAAAGCACAAGGCTATTTAAATCATCTAATCATCTTGTCATACTTTTTAAACTGAAGCATTAGTAGCTTGATCAAGGGTTTGAATGCAGCTGAGAACTTCAGCCTTGATTTAATCTGACTCCCTGTTGACATTGAATGGAAACACATAAATCTTATTAGGCTTACAGTGATTTCCTTCAATCATGAATTTAATAAAGCAGGTTGGTTTCATTCAGTGTGCCAAAATCTGTAAAGTTCCAAAAGCTAAATAGCTTTCTATTGAGTAAACAGAAAGTCAGTATGAAGGAGTATTAAAGTACATTACACAACATCAAGACTGGAACCTGAGGGATCATTTGCAAAACCCTGAACCCATTATGAAGTTCACTTTTGGAAGGGAAATACTTGTGCATTGACAATAAAGTCCTGTTATCATAACTGTAAAGACATAAATTTTTTATTAAGTGTGTGAACTTAAAGATTAGATTGTAGTCCAACCTACACAATTGTGTGTGCCATTAGGAGAACAGGCACACAGATGTGCTGACTGTAGTACAGGAAGTTGCAGAAGACATTTTGCACTCAGTGATCCCAAATCACTCCAGTATAGTGTGGGATGGATTTTCCCTTAGTTCCCGGTCCCTACTATCCATATATGCATAACTTAGAAGGCCTTCTAGAGTTGCAAAAAAGTTCTGACTCTGATAGAGCTGAGGTTTCCTATGGAAAACCAAAACCAACCTTCCTACGAACACAGCAGAGAGGAGACAGAGAAATTATATTTAGTATTTTTTCCCCTTTAAACTCAAAAAAGTTGCTACGCATGTATCTGTGATGACTATACCAGGTGACAAAAGAGACTGATGCCTTTCTACTGTTTGATCTGTTACTGTCAAAGGTTCTGCATTGCGAACACATTTAAGTTAACATTGACACAGGTCAAAGTTAACTTAAAAATCCTTATAATTAATTATTAGGTGGCTTTATTTAGTCCAAAGGTACATCTTTGTAAGACCCACTGAAATCAGATTAAGTGGTATGTGTGGGTCCTTGAGGAGAGCTGGGTCCTTAGCTAAATACTGTTTTTATTTTCCAGAAGAGCAGACCTACTGACAGCCACAAGGAAAAAATCCTTCCAAGTTCATAACCTCAGAAAAAATGCCCTAGTCTGATAGATTTATCATTAAAACTTCTGACCCATTTGCATGGATGCTTTAGCTGAAATTTTATCAAATCTGACATAAGATGCCCTGTGCGATTTTCTTTGCTGTGAGTTGCTGGAACCACTGTGGATCTAAGTGAGTGAATCCTACCATGTCCAGTCATACTAGAAGATCATTTCCATATCCTGCACTGGGCTGCGTCAAAAGAAGTATGGTCAGCAGGTCGAGGGTGGTCATTCTGCCCCTCTATTCCTCTCTGAGGAGACCCCATCTGGAATACTGTGTCAATGCTTGGAGGCCTCAGTGCAAGCAAGACACGGACCTGTCAGAGTGGGTCCAGAGGAGGGACACAAAAATTATCAGGGTGATGAAATGCCTCTTCTATGAGGACAGGCTTGGGGTTGTTCAGCCTTGAGAAGAGAAGGCTCCTGGGAGACCTTATTGTGGCCTTTCAGTACTTAAAGGGGGCTTATGAGAAATATGGGGACAAACTTTTTAGTAGGGCCTGTAGCAGTAAGGCAAGGGGTAATGGCTTTAAACTGAAAGAGGGAAGATTTAGACTAGAATAGAAGGAAAAATATTTTTTACAATGAGGGTAGTGAAACACTGGAACAGGTTGTCCAAAGAGGTGGCAGATACCCCATCCCTGGAAACATTCAATATCATGTTGGATGGGTCTCTGAGCAACCTGATCTAGTTGAAGATGTCCCTGCTCACTGCAGAGGGGTTGGACTATAGGACCTTTAAAGTTCCCTTCCAACCCAAACTATTCTATGATTCTATGACTTGGAAACCATGAATTGCTTGTACTGCTATATGCCATATCCTGTATTCTTGGGACATTCACATGTAGATCTCTAATAAGATCTATCTGTTTGCAAGAAGTGCTAAAGAAGACATTAGACAAATATAAGAGATGGTACAAAGATAGACCAGAACTTGCCCCACATCACAGCTTTTCTAGGAACACATTAGTTTGTATTCACACAGAGGGAAACACAGCAAGTAGAAAATGAGGACACAAAGAGACAGGAATGTGAAGCAGCGGATCCTGCCTAAACTGCTGATTTTTTTTCTATCAAATATCTTAGACATCATTCTCATTAGCAAATATAAGTGAAAATAGTCCTGTTATTAAAAAAGCACTGCATAAAAATCCCTGTAGTCTTAAGTGAGAAGAGATTTGTGAGTGATAAAAGCTTGAATTCAATAAAGAGTGCATTAGACACATTTAAAATGACTGCATATATTGCACTGGAACATGATTTATGGAACCTTGCAGACACTTAAGTGTATATAAAAGTATGACTATTGTTAAAATGGGGGCACATGCTTTTCATGATCAGTGAAGTTATTATTTTTGATGGCATTTTCAGTGAAGGGAAGGGGCACAAGTGGCAGAAGCTATCTACAAGTGTGGGTAGGATTGGATGGAAAACGTTAACTGAAAAAAAGAAGGGAATTTTTTAAATGTCAAAACATTTTTACAATTTTCATTTTGGAAAGGCCAAAATCTTTGCTTTCTATACTTTTAAAATAAAATAAAGAAAATGTTCATAGTAGTTTGAAATAAGTAAGGGAGAGTTAAAAGTCTTAAATAGCCCACACCAAAATATTGATATTTTATTTCAGATTAATCTTTTTTTGTCTGACGTGAAAAAGAAGCAGCATGGGATTTCCTTTCTCTTTTTGCAGAAATCCTCTATTCTTATGCAAAATTTGCTTTGGTTTGGCCTAATTTTTCAATGCTGGGGGCTCAACAACTGTATTTATTCATGAGTGTAAGTCATATCACAACATTGGCATTACAAGACAACTATAACTGAGAAGTAAATTGAATATCTTTGAGAGACTAATGATTTTAGGAAGTATATATTCTAATCTCTCTTTTACTGAGTGTTTTCCACGGACTACAGAGGTTTAGTTATTGTTTTTTTTGCTGTTTTATAACATAAAGGAGAAATAACTAGTTCAGACACTTCCTCAGACTCTTATCCTTTTTAAAATATATATGTATTAGTTTTCATGATGTGCTAAGCCCACTGCAATCATCCAGAAATAGTTGAATGCTATTCCAAGTTATTCACAATCTAACAGCCAAGAAGAGAGAGAGAAGGAAGGGGGAAAGAATTGCTGCTTTAAAAGAGAAATTTAGCAGACATAATAAAAGTGAAAATATGTGTAAGTTGCCGTGTATAAAGTCTTTTTCACTTTACATATGAATGTCTCAACATCTAGTGTCAGTGGACAAGTATCACTGAGCACATAGACATCAGAGAACTCAGGATGATAAACAGGTAAAACTACCCTCCAGTTATAGAAAAAAAAAAAAAAAAAAAAAAAGAAAAAAAAAGAAATCTCATTTATTTTCCTGCTATGAGGATTATGTGAGTTGTGCTGTGAAGGACCTACAGCTAGATCAGGCCCACAGCTCCTCTGACACAGTACAGCTTGACAAACTGAGGCGGGGAAAAAAAAGAGTAGCTGGTGACTTAAATAGGAGCTGTGATTGGGAACATGAGCAGATACAATGCCTCAGTGATTCATGCTTACACCATACGCGCGTACACAGACACAGACACACAGTGTGTAAGTGTAAGGTCAGATCCTACTGCAGCAGGCATGTGCATGCCACCAGCCACCACACCATTTTAGTCCCAAGGCATTTCACAAACTGTGCCCATCAGATCTGTGTGGGTAGTCCATGTGGAGGAGGTTCTTTTTCTTCCTAGTTATTGGTATGGCAACAGTTACATCTTGGTTGCATTCAGAAAACGATAGAAATTCTTTGGCTGGATCACAAACAGGCAAAAAATGTGACAAATGTTAAAAAGTGTTTTTATCAGACTGTTTTTAATTGGATAATAGCCTACTGCATTATGGCAGGAAACTGGTTTTTTTCTTCGCAAATGGTTTAGCTGCTTGTTGAATTGTGTCATCCCTGCGATAGAAAAAGAAATGTCAACTATGTGCTGTCTTTAGAGCTCCTACTTGATAGATAAGGTTTACTTCATATACATGGGGGGTTTTAATGATTAACAGGAAAAGAAAATTAGATAACTTCTCCCCTTTGAAACTGGGCACTTCTTGGAAACCATAGAAGGGAGCATCCAAGCAAAGTAAAACCTGAGCTTCAGCTACCTCCCTATTTCAAGCAGTGGTGATAAACTGGGGCAGATCCAAAAGTTCTAACAGTATAAAGAGGCTGAGCACTTCTTGTAGGCCAGCAACAACGTAAAAGTCCTCCCAGAATCATAGCAGATATATGTGGTTTAGTAGTAAGGTTTCAAAAAGGAGTGTGTTGTGTATCGCATTTCCTAAAGATTCCTTGTTTCCTAAAGATTTCTGCTCAAGCAGTCTTTTGACCTTCCCAGTCTGAGACAACAAATTGAAACACGACTGTCATCAACTCTGATGGGACTGAAACAAAATATCCATAAATTCTAGCAGGATTGAGTCCAGGTATAAGTGAGAGCCAGCTACATTAATTATTGCCCAGCCATACACAGATAGCCATAGTGCTGAAAACCGTGAAGCTTATGTGAGGCTTCCTTCCCCTGCCCATCAGGGAGCTGGGTTTATCTACTTCCACCTTGTAACACTTTGGGAAAGCTGAATGTTTTCCAGTGATCACATTCTGAACCTTGAGGTATATCCAAGATGCATGGGTATGTATGTGTGTATAAGATATTTAATCTCAGTCCTACAAACCATTTCCAAAGTCCTTTCTTAAGAGGATGTTGTATCTGCAAGGAACTGTCTTGCTCGCTGATTCATTCTGTTAAACACATGTTGGCTAATCAAACTGTTGGGTTTTATGATATGATTAAGGAAACAGTTCCTTGTTATTTATGCCTAATAGCAGTCTTTTTAAATGATACTGTAAAGTCTACCCTTAGAATGAATCAGGAAAGAATAAGGAAAATGCCACATATCTTCTGCAATGAAAATTCTTGTTCTGAAACAAGCTGTTTATAGCACTATACTTCTTTTTAACTATATGGCCTCCAGAAACAAAGACAGATTTATTTTCTTCTTCAATAACATCCAGCACTCCAACTCACTGGTTATATTCGAGACTTACAATACTGTTCCTAGCACCACTTCTGTGCTGGATTGATATTTTTTAGACGTTGTTTCCTAGACACAATGGCCCTGATCTGCTACCACCACAGTCAAAATCAGAAACAATAATATTATTAGCAGAATATCCAAGTTTTTCTGGCTAATCTTCCCAAAATATGAGATGGATGTATTATTTTTACAGATACGTTTTTCCTCATATCTAGATTCTCAAAAAATCGGAGACTAAAACTTAAGTGAAAAATAACCCTGTATTTCTGGGAGATCAATAGTGAAGTCTAGATAGGAGCAAGGAGGCAAAGTAAAAGCTGTGTTTTGAGAATACTTTGTTTTTTACAGAATGTTTGGTCATCTCTATTTATAATAAGCATTTAACTGATCATCTGCAATGTTCTTCAGGCATGGTTTACATAGTATTTGTTGAGTAGATCATTATTCATGAAAGATGGCAGAGAGGGTGGTTGTAAATGTCTTGTGGTGAACAAAAGCAGCTATTTATGGAGTGGAGTGGATATCAGAGAGAGAGGCGATTCCTCAGACATGTTTTTTCAGATTGTTAGACCCTTCATGACGCATGCTAACACATACAATTTCATGAGATGAGAAAAAGTAGTAAGGGAGAAATACACAGTTGATGAGGTCTTTACATCCATCTCACATGGAAAAATTTTCCCCAGTTCTCATGGACGTTAGTGACAGATCTGAGGAAGGTTTCTGAACTGATTCAAAAAAGGATGGTTTCTGAAGTATTCCTGTGACTAACCCAGTCAAAGAAAAATCTAAACCAGCTTCAGACGTGTAGTCTTACTCATAAAGGTACTCTGAGCAGCTCTACATCTGATAATGACATCGCTTTCTCCGGAGCTGTTTTAAAACAGCTTGGGAGATCAGACAGATAACTGTAAATGATATCACTCATATCATGATCATTCATAAAGTATTTCTCCCTTATTCCTATCGAAAATCCTCTCCAATTGGTCTCTTGTAGACCTTGTTGGGAAATAAAATTTTGCTCCATGGGAAATTAGTTACTACTTCAAAGCAGAACGTAAATTGGAGTATCAAAATAGTAGGACAAAAAACTATAAGAAGTTTCAAAAGAAAATTGTCAAAGTGAAAAATTACTGCACTTATGATTGGAATAAAAGTTTCTGCACAACTTCATCTGGAGTTTTCTTGGTTTTGTTTTGTTTTTTTTTAATTCAAATAATTATTTGGAACTGAAAAATATCTTCATTTCAAACTGTCACCTTGAACTGTGAGGCAGGGGGTTGTTTTGATTGTAAAGTAAAAAATATGCATTGAAATTAACATTTTCCCACAGTAAGTTCTTATTTCAGCAAAACCACATTTTCCAAGAGGAAAATTTTCATGTAAAAATATTTTAACCTGCTTTACTTACTTGCCAGGAAATATGAAGCTGTTTATAACCACTATCTTACTAAATTTTTTCCAACATGAAAGTTGTTATAATTTTGCAGTTGAAGCTTTTAAAATGTTCTGTTGACAAAGAGAGTTTCGTCATGAAGCAGAACAGTGCTTATGATAGCGCAGAAGTCAGTTAGCACACTTCACGGCTATCCCATGTTCAATTACAGTGGCAAATTCTAAGCATGGGTCAAATGCAAATAAACCCAGGAGTTTAGATTTCTGCTTCTTTAAACATTCCAGATGTAGAAGTTTTCCATTTACTTCACCCCAGTTAACTGAGTTCAATCTGGTGGTATAATTAATCCCCTCAAGTGTTCTGCAAATATTCCAGTCTAGATATAGCTTTAGCTCCTTGTGAATGTCGGTATACTTTCTAAAAAAGGTACAAGAACAAAGTGATTTAAATCCAGTTGGCAGATTAGAATCAATGCAAAATTTCACCAAAAAAAATAACCTAGTAAAAAGATAGTTAAACGGTCTTATTTGCAATATTTTTTTGGACACTTACTCTAATCAAACAGAAACTGATGCTTCAGGATAGCTCAGTGTTTTGATAACCATACTTAAAAGTTTTGCAGATGGTAGTGTTCTATAAAGTGATGAAGATCTACTCTCAAAAAAACAGTCTGTTTAAGGATCTGAAATTAGTCACCTCAAAACTGAAACCAGCATCACCCTTCCAATTTTAAAGTCTTGTTGCTTCTTTAGTACTTTCAGTCTATATAGTCGCCTGACGAATAATGACAAAAAGGACTTAATTTTAAAAATTAAGCTAAAATTGAAATTTTTAAATTCTGAATTAAGCATTCTAATAATTACTTAGGTACACTGAAATCCATTACCTTCCTTCATATCAAGGTTTATATTTCCACCAGTACACAGAAGCATATGAATTTCTTCAATTACAGATGCACATATTTGCAAACAATTCAGCCAGTACAAATTCCAAATCCAGCATTTTGACACCAGTACAGGAAAGAAATACATATGACAGGAAATAAATATGTATTTCAAAGCCAAACTGACATTTCTGGATAGAAGCTCAAGTGTTTTCTACACTGAAAAATCCCTGCCTTTATGCCATATTTCATATCGACATACAAAGTTAAACAAGGGCATTTCTCATAGTGCTTTGACTTGTTTCTTGCAGTCGGGGCATAATTATATAGGCAAGTCAATCATATATTCCTAGGGATACATGTGATGAAGTGAGGTGCTGACCTTGGGAGATACCTTGAAATAAGACTCCTGTGCAGGGTAGGATATGAGGAACCCTTTTTACCTCCAACATACTAAGATTTTTTACTCTGAACCATTTCTTCCATAGAAATGGAGACATGAAGCGACATTAGTCTAGATGATATGAAGGTCACTTAGTACCTAAGTGATTTCTGATTTCATAAAATTAAGAACGTCACTGGGAAAAGGCTGGGAAAGCAATAGTAATGGAGTAAGGCGTACTTGGGGACTGCTGACCAGTTTACCAGCTGGTCTAGAAATACTCAGAGAATTAGAAGAGTCCAGACTGGATATTCAATGATAGACTGGACAGTCAGGGCAAGTTATATTTATAGGTAAAGGAGTAAGTTTTCCATCATAGTAGAGCCGGAAATGGTAAATAACTATTCAAGTCCTAGAAATCCAGGTCTGCAGCTGCTGCTGAGAAGCAAGAGTCAGAATATGCTGGTCATCTGTAGCTGCAACCATGAAAGAGTAAGAGAGGCAGTGATTACAAGCAGGAGGCTAAGTGGGACTTTTTCCAGGCAGAACTCCTTGAATCAAAAAAAAGGTTCAAAGTTCTCCTCTGGCATCTTGCCTTCACATGGAATATCTGTCCAAGTTTGGATGTTCCCAGAGGACACAACTCAGATTTTTGCACATTGCTGAGGAACTTTTAGATATCTGTGATTGCGGTTTACACAGGAATAGACTCTTAAATGTTCTTTTTGGCATTCCTTGATCTGGAAATTTTGGAATTAGCATGTCTGGAATAATTCAGATTGCCCAAGGCTCCATAGGTTTTTGCATGCAGCACATCCAGGAGGACCACTTTTCCAGTCCATAATGAGATGAGTCCATAAGGCTTTGGTTTAACTTTCCCCAAAACCCAAATCTCCAATTAAAATACTTCTCCCAGGCAGAATCACAGGAATGAGTGCTGTAAAAGCTGCCTTTTCCTGATTTAACATTGTGTGGCTGTAAAGGAAAGGACTAGGAGTCTCTAATAACAGGGATTTGATTGTACTAAGAGCAGACACCTCGTTACCTTGCACTGCCTGGGAACCTCAGCGTGATTGGACATGGGGCCAGGGACCTGACCTTCGAGCAAGCTGGAGTATCATACAATTACTGCTCTGTGTAATCACTGCTGCTCTCCTCCCAGTTGTTTCACAGGCTTGGCTGACTAAGGAGCTACTTTGTGATTTAACATATTTAAAAAATATTGGACTGTACCTTTTACAGGTATTGATTAACTCACTTTGACTAACTCACATTTATGTCATCAATTTGCAGGTCCCAAGCTATCACCTGTCTGCCAACCTGTCTTCTTTTTAGGGAACACACATTTCCACTTGGAGTATAAACCAGTTTGCAACTATAAATAATGATTATTTTTACAATATAAACATTTCTATGAATAATGGTAAAAAAATAAATCTTTAAATTATTTTAGCACTGAGCAACTAACTGAATATACCAAGATAGAGTTTATCCACAACAGTCAGTCAAGAATCCAAAAAAACCCAATCTACTACAAAAAGCAAGCATGCAAATAATTCCAAAACATTCAGAAAAACATTTGGAAATTAACAACTCAGAAAACAAAAATTAAATTAAATCTACATGCCTTCCTAAAAGAACATATTTGAAATGTCTCTTTACATTTTTAAATGTCATATTTAATATCCAGAGATAATAAAGAGAAAGACAAAAAGACAAAGAAACATCATCCAAGATTATTACTAAGAATCATACAGCATTAAAATTCAGAGCATTGTCTCCCCAGTGAATTAAGATAAGGAATATTTTCTCTAGCAACTATAGCAAATAATCGAATAAGGTTCAGATTTGTCTTGATTATAAATTAAACACGCATAGACCCCTTAGGTCCTTAACTTGTCTGAGCAGCCCGCATTCCTAACCAGCTTCTTGCTAAATTACTAAATATCCTTAGGAAGCCATTAATTTATGGACCTAAGTTGAAGCACAAGAAGAAAACAGGCAATGAAAAATTCTGGATGCAGTCAGACGTAATGAATGCTGTATGAGAGGGTTTTTTCAAGACCGAGGTAAAATCAACAGAAGAAGGGGAGGAGGTGGTGGAAGGAAGCAGGCGGTGCTTAAAGGAATGTTTCTTTTAACATCTGTCATTTGCCTCCTGCTGTGGTTGGCTACTGGTAGCCTCAACTTGGTTTAGAACTTCTTGCCTTTTTCATATAGTTGGTAATTGAATGTCTTTCACAGGCATTAAAAAGAAAATGGGAAATGATCTTAAGCGGTTTCAGGATTAAGCACTATTTTGTTTAGCCATCGCAATGTCCTCCTCGCGTGATCTGAAGTGGGACGCTTCTGCTCTTTGCCACATTCTCCAAAGGTGAAGGATGGGACTGGACAAAGTACCTACAGTACCCAGCACAGTATATTGCTCAAGCGTGTTAGTGACAGTACTGCCAACCTCAAACATGCAAAATTTATTAATCTTTTTTCTCTCAAAAAATTATGGTAGGGTTTTTTTTGTTTTTAGCTTTTTTTAAAATTATATATTTGCATGCTTTTATCTCCTACTTTCTGAGCCTTCAGGGCGAAGCTATGCCTTGTTTTCAAGTTTCTCTTTGAAAGGAGAATGTTAGCAAAATATTCTTTTTGTGTTTTAAGAAAAGTTGAAAATCCCAGTCATTGGTGCTTAAGAACTGCAATTCTAAGAAAAAACATCCAATTTCACTCATGCTCATGATGAAATATTTACACCTGCCATTGCTTTTATAGTAATCATAATTAGTGTCTGATGTCTCTTCTCACTTAATCTTTAGTTTCATCATCCCTGTGAGCTGAGATAGAGTTAGGAATAGGATTAACATTGCTCTCTGTTCCCACACTTCTCCTTGGTGTAATTAGAAGGTATGCAGACTAGCAGTAGCACGTCCATCAGCTAAATGTAACGACCAGTATTTCTGATCTCTACTAGGCTACAGGACTTTCCCCAAATTGTTGCTGTTTGAACTACAGCATGTGTAACACCAGTTAAGAGCTACACCAGTGCTTTTAGCTGCACGGTCACATAGGGAGTGCCTCTTCAGTATATATAATTGCACATAAACAAAGCCTTCCCTGGGATATCAAAGTAGTCTCCAAGATCATTCCAATAATTTATACTGCCTTCAGTTGTCTTTAAATGCAATATCTTGCATGTTATCTTTAATTTGAATTTCAAGGGAAATTTTCAGCAGCAAAATCAAGACAATAGCTCTCCTGTTGTGAAAAAGTGCATATGTACAAAAAGGCCTCTAAATTGCAAATTTTATTTTGTCCAAACAGTCGTTTGCATGAGCAGTTAATTTAATCAACATTTAATGCACAGAAATTCTAACTCTGAACCTATTTTGCACTGAAAGCACATTTAAAAGGACACGGTAAAATTATTTTGTATAGCTCTCCATAATTACTTTATTCATTTCTAAGACAGAAGCCATGAAGCGTCATTACAAACATAATTGTATTACAGTTCTCTTCAGTTTGGGTAGCAGCCATTCTTCAAATTGGCAAAGAAAAGAAAGATTGCATCTGGTATTTTGGGTGTTGAATGGCGTGACATATATTAGCAAAGCACCTCTACTGCACTGTAAAAACGTATGTTTAAGCCAGTATTAACCTACTACCTAGCTTAGGTACCAGTAGTCACCTTAGTAGAGTGACAGGGAGCTCAATATGGGCCTCTTGATAAAGTAATTAGATTATTCTGAGCTCTGTGCTTCCGTGATAGGCTTTAAAAGAACAGGAGCAAACAGAAGAAAACACATTCTGTGGCGTTATATAGGACAAAAGAATAAAAGGTGTCAGGGATCAGATGTAATGAGAAGAAGAAACTCTACTACAAATTCCGGTTTACTTAAGATTAGCAGGCCAACCACTGCGGAGGGGGAGGTTCTCCAGATTCAAGGCAGAATAGAAATGGTCAACATGTTACCGATACTGTCTACTGTTTCCCTGGTGAAAATAAAATGGACAGGAATAGTTGTCAGATAACCAGTCTCTAACATAAGAGCAGCTGGAGGAGGAAATTAACAACTCCATGTTACAATGGGTGAATTACAAGACTAGGTAGGACCCCCTGTAGTTAATTCAGTGTTCCTGAGGACACCTTAAATATTCCCGGGCCTCCAGTGAAGAGATAGGTAGAGTCAGTTAACAAACAAGAAAAAATTGCACTTCCATTTTGTCGCATTTTTTACATACATCTTTCAGAGTGTGTGAGGTGAATAGAGGGTTTTTTCAGTGAATTTTGACATAGGACAGGGGTTAGTATGCATGAACCCAAAGCCCTCTGTCAAACCACATCTAAGAATGTCGGCTAATGAATTGAAAGCTTTTCCTTAGTCAAAATATAGGTGTTATGTGTCTCTTATAACTAGACATCTAGTTAGTTATGAAAACTCTTCACAGAGCAATCTTTTCTATGTGTTTGCACCTGCATAGAATGAGACACCAATTCTGTTTGTACTGTACGTACTATTGTAATACTAACCATAAATAAATATGATTCTCACCCAGAGCTAGAGTAAATTGCAGGCAATATTTTGATGATCGGTCTATCACAAATGAGAGCATATGAGTGATTAGCCCAAGTTAGCCCTTCTCTTAAATACAATATGGTTTGACCATCAGGGGAATTTCTGTTGCGGAGTCAGTCTATGTTTTGTTTTTTTTTTTAAAGAAGGAATAAAAGCCTTTTTGTTAAAAAAACAGATTTAGTTAAAGACAGTTGTTTTCAGTGGGACATTTTGAGCACAAGTGTTTATATTGTAGAGTAAGAGAATTCACAACCTGCAAGTCCAGTGTCTTCCACAAATAAATTCAAAATAGACTGGGGCCCGGGAGATCTGTGATTGTTTCCTCTGCCACAGATTTGCTGTGCAGCCTTGAGCGCTGAACATCACTCTTACCTTCTTAGTGGTGCACGTCGCATGTAAATATAGAACTCTCTGATATATAGAAATATATCAGAGAGAAATTTACTCTGAGAAAAAAGACCTGTAAGTACAAGTTGGTAGGCCTAGATATTTTTCTGAGAAAATTGGTGCATCCAGAATACTTGAATACCTTATGTATTCTCAGTCACCAGAGTGATCCGTGATTGAAGTGGTCACATACAATTGTCAGAATGATACTCAGCTGGGAGAGAACTGTGAAGGGAGCTGTGTAGGAGATACACAAACCCCTTCGTCATTTCATGCCCAGGTTCTACACAGTCCAGAAGAACCTAGGACACGCAGGCAAGCCAGGATTACAGAAAGTAAAAAAAGTGCTTGTGAACCTGTGTTAGGTAACATATCAAAGTCTGCAATGGGACTAAACACTTCCAGGGATGTGTTTTGATAAGGATACTGTTCTGTCACCTCTAATCCAATAACTCCTATGAAATATAGCACCATTAAACACGCTATTGCTCTTTGGAAATCAGTAGCTAAATTAGTGGAAGTACTAAAGCTTGTGTTTGTCCTCAGAAAACACTAAACTCCATCACTCTATCATTTCAGAGTGCAAAATGCTGCCTGGGATAGAGCCAGGCAGATCTTTCATCTGATCCAATTAACTCACTGGTGTTAAGAAAAGAGTTCTTACATTTTCACTTGATTGAAAGTGTCTGACAAAAATGGTATTTTGGTCAGTTTCGTCCCTTGACATAGAAAAGAGATTTTACTTTGAGCAAATGAAAATGAAGCAACATTGAACATCTTCTGTGCATTCCTCAGTTCCAGAATAGCACTTTTCACTGCATCTTGGTTTATTCCAAAATTACATGTAGAAAAGGGTCTAATTCTGCTGCTATGAACTGTGAATTTCAGAGCAACTCCAGTGGAATTTAAAAAAATAATAAATTAATGTTCACAACTGATAAAGAGATCCATGACTGCTGCTTTCTCTCTTTTACGGTGTCCTTATTTATGTTACCATCCAGTCACTCACTGTCAGCCTAGTCCAGTGATGACCTATCGCAGCACTTCTTTGTTCCTCTGGACTTGTTCTGTAGGCCTGAGTGGTCAGATTCCCTCATACTTCCAATGAAAACAGCTACTAATTGGGCTTGAGGAATTTATATTCACATCTTTAAGGGCTGTAGACATTTCTGAATAGTTCAAGCTGCTGACCAGCAGGGGAAAAAAAAAAAAAAAAGTCAGCAATGGGAATTACAACTTTATATGAAACTCCAGTGTTCATGCCTGTCTAAGCCACAGACAATGCTGTTGATGTTAACAGCAAAAATAAACACAGAAGTGAAGATGAGAATAAAAGGAAGAGAACGTTGGGTTAGAATGAGACAAGTATTGAACTACTGTGTTTATACATAGGCCATATGGTGCGGACATAAACAGTGTGAGCTTATTTTACCAGCATTTTGCAGTCTGTAACCTCCCTTTCAGATAACTCCTGTCTGCCAAATGTTTTTCTTGCCTTTAATACTGTAAATTCTATAGGCATGAAGTATGAGTGTTTATATATACCAGAGAGAGATTCAGTAGACAAACTTTCCTAAACTATGTCCATTTTCTGCTAAGATTATCAGTAATAGTTGGATTGCATTTAAAAACAAACAAACAAACAAAAAAAAAACAAAACAAAAACCACCCACAACTTTTTCATCACTTTTTTTTTTTAAATAAAATATATACTTTCACTGAACTACAATGTATAATGTCTATTAAAGGCATAGGTTTTTTAGGCAAAAATAAAAAAGGGCAATTACAATATAATCATTGCCAGACCTGATGCTTGCTATGGACTATAACTGCAGGGACACATTAAGATTTTTATCTGGTATTACTATACCTATGGGTTTGAAAATCCATGCTCAGCTATTTGGCAGCCTATCTTTGATCTCTAGACTTCTGCTGATAATTTGCTTTAATGGCTTCTGAAGACCCAAGGTCTGCAGGAGAATACTTTCAGGAGCTAATTACATGCCATCTCAATCACAATGCGGATAAATGTACAGATGATGATGAAATATCAAGTGTTCTTAATGTAGCGAGCACCTGGTTTTAATTCCATCATCTAATACATCATTTTGTCATTAGCCCATTTTTTACAACTCATTTTAGTGGTATGTGTATTGATAGTTTGTAAAATTAATGTAATAATCTTAAAACATTGTGGGTTGGTGTTTTGTTTTGGGTTTTTGTCCCATTGGCCTGCTTGCACTTCTTTTCCCCCAAGAGTTTTAGGAGCAGTACAGAATTCTGCAAGAATATTTTCATTTTCAAACAATAACTGTATAAATCAATCTATTTCCATTTCTGCCAATGAGTGTTATGCCAGTTTGCACGGTATATTGCTCTGCTGCCAAAAAAAAATGTCCATTTTAGACTGTCGGAGAAAGGTCTTACGCTTCATTTACTGTGCTTGTCCCTAGCAAGAATAAGAGGATAGTTCTAGCAGAGTGCCATGTTATTACTGTCTCTCTACAGACAGGTTGAACAGATGCCTTCATCCCAGGCCTGGTAGCTGTGCAGTTGAAGATGTCATGACAACTGGGTAACAAGGCAGCGTTTTCCCTGCTAGCAAGCAAATTTTGAGGATCCAGAGAGGCTTTATGCTTTATGCTAATGCAGCAAACACCCCCATAAATCAAAGCTGGTATAGAAATAAGGTTCTGCTAGACAGGGTCAGTACTTACACATGCGGATTTCTTCTATTCAGCTTTCCGAGAGCAACCAACAAAGTCATCAGTGACTGCAATGAGGGTAAGAGCAATCTGTGAATACTATTAGGATTTCCACAACAGCGTCTGTGACATTTTGTCCTGTTGCCTCACTTCCATTTCAGCTCCTGCCCCATTTGTTTCTAAATCAACAGCATATTGTTTGAAGGATTACTATATCATCTGTTTCCAGGAAACTTTCTGAATTTTACATTACTTTTTTTACTCCTGCAGTATACCAAGCAGGGAGCTTAAGCTGAGTAGCCCCTTCCCCCTCACAGGATATTATCTTAACCACTGAACTGCCTGCAAGAGACTTTTGCCAGAAAACTTAGGTTCCTCAATAATTTGAGGACCTTGTTCAGGTCACTCAGGTTTGTTTATTTTTTTATTATTATTTTTATTTATTTATTTTATTTTATACTGTTTTAAAGATTGCAGACCTTAGTATAGAGACATAAGCCTACACTATCTCAAGAGCCAAGTTTCTACTTCTGATATTTCTCTTTGTGCCTATTTTTTTGAAGCTATTACTTTATTTTCAGGTTGCAAAATGCCTGTAATTGGAAGAAGCTGTATCATGCATCCTGCATGCTAAGCACATCTAAGCCAGGTTAGCCTAAAGTGCAGGTATGCTCCAATGATGTGGTAACTCTTTTCTGTAAATGAGTTTGAAGATACTTACAACATTCAAGGACAGTTCTGCACAGCTTATGTTCTGCAATTGCTATTGTAAAATGTCTTCCACCCCATTTTCCCCATTAAAAATGCAGCACCAAATCCCATTAATGCCCCAATGAACTTACAAGGAGCTTAACTTACGTCTCAATGAACTTGAGATGCAAACATTATGCTCACTATCAGCATATAGAACTTTACTTGTTATTATTTCACTAGTTTCCTTTCCTTTTACACTAAACTCAAGGATTGTTCATCAAAACTCTGATTGCTGTTTAAGTCTCTGTTGATCTACACACCAGGTTCTGGGACCTTACCTAGAAACAACCTCACCAAACATTCAGAGCTGACAATAATGTAAATCCATTTACCCGAACAGATATTATATGCTTACAGCCTTGTAACCACGCAACCAAATAAATGTTGTCAGTTTCTAACCACAAGTCCTCCTTTATATTTTTAGCCTTTTTCAGAAGACAGGAAAGGTGTGGTTAAAGCTGATCAAAGAGCATTTTGCAGAAAAGAGTTCACACATCTGCGGAATGAATTCTCGGTCGATGTATGTTTTCTCTATTTTCTCTAGCACCAGCTCTCAAGACTTAAGAAACCATTAAAGCTCTTGGATTCCTAGTAACTTGATTTTCTTGCTTATGAGCATGCAGTGTGGCCTTATTTTCATCACGTTCCTCAACTGCATACATTCAGTACCCTCTCCCCTCCTCCATTCTGTACTGGAGGGGCCATAACCCGTGGACTTTATATCTGATGGTAGAGGTCATAGATCTCATTGCAATCAAGAAATTATATTAGCTTAAATATAGCTTATTGTATACCATTATAGACAAAGCCACATTGAACTTCAAGAGGCCACTCAAATCCAAAACTCTGTATTAGATTGTCTCATTTTGTAGCTTTTATTATGATGTGTAAATCATGCCAGAAAAGAGGAGTGTTGCCCCCGGTGTAGATCAATTAGACAGAGTTTAGGGCAGTCAATTGTAACTGCTATAAATATATTTTTCATAATCCCTAGATTCTGGCAGTTCTTTCTGATCACTTTTTCTCTCAAGTCTAAACAAAATTACATGATCTCCTCAGCAATGCAGACCGTAATCAAAATTCCCATTGCTGTCACAATACGTGGGTTAGGATGCATTTCTGAGAGCAGGGAAATATGCAAATAATTAATGAGATAATAAAGGAAAACGTGTCCTGGCTACAGCTTTTGAATGATTCTCTGATGTATTTGTTTATACCAAACCTATCTTTATCTTATTTGGCAATGTGTAGCAGCGTAAATCCAGCTTAATCAACCACTGTTGTATTGTTGAAACAGAGTGGTCAAATTGGTTTTCTGCATTAATTTCCATACCTGGCTGCTGTCAGGGTGGCACGATTCACACACACGTATAGAAAAACGGTTTAATTCACTTTTAAAACTGATTTTAAAACATAGTCATTTTTTTTCCACTTAACTGAAAAGAAACTAGAACTCCCTCAATGTCGATACTCTCTTTTCAGGCTGATTCCTGCCCCGTCATCGCACAGATATGAATGCTGCTGTCTGACATTTCAGGAAAGCATGAGAAGAAGAAAAGCTGAGCTGCTGAGTCTGCATGTTACACACAGTCAGAGAGGATTAGCTCACTGCAAAACATTCAGCTTAAGAAACAGATGCAAGATATCTCCCAGAAGTGTTAAAAAAAATCAGAAAGAAAAAAAAAAAAAAAAAAAAAGACCTAATTAGCTAACCCAGAGCCAAAGGCTAACACGCAAACAAACTAGGCACAAATGGATGACAGACAAGCTGAATCTGTTGGATCTGTGGATCTGTGCATGTGGTACTCTAGCTGTCACCCTGCCTTCCCCTCTCCCTCACTCAGGCATACACACCAAGGAGTGGAAGGGACAGTGGCAGTCTTCAGGGCGTGAGCTGTATCGGTTATTTAGCCCAGTGGAAAGGCTGACTCAACAGTCAATTCCCTCTCTGTTTGGATACCCAGATTTCTGTGCTTCTTGTGAAGATTAATTCGTTTATTGCCCATTTTTCCTGGCACAGAAGATCAAGGCTTTGCTTAGCCTGTCCTCTTCCTTTTCTCAGATCTGCTGACTGCCACAATACACATTCAAACTTCAGGCTCCTGTTTGCACCAATTAATAGATGTGGTGCCAGCAATGGGTCCTAAGGTACAACCTGGAGCCGAGGGCAGGAGGAACTCCCAGCCAGTAGGGCGTCCCGGCTCAGCCCCATGCAGCAGCAGACGCACCCGTTCACCTCTGACCTGAGCTTGTCAGCCACATACAATTTCAGAAAGCATTTTACAACTCCTCATTGCACCTTCAGGAGTTATGTGTAGGCATAAAAGATACAATGGAAAAACTTACTCATGGAAAATTATGAAATAATTGCCTCCCTCCATAGCCAGTCATTACTATGATCAACAAAATGAGCCGGTGATAGTAACTCACCTTTACTCTTTGTTTGAGATACTGATATTCCATATGCCTTCTTTCTTTTTGAAACAGTATTTATGACTTGCTTGTGATTCACTGTGAACCTATGCCAGTTTACATCAGAATAGCTCTACTGTCTTCAGGGATGTTTTTCCAGTTTGCATCCATGCTTAGATTTATTTTTTTTAAATTATGTTGATGCTTACCTACCCTTTGCAGCTAGATATAAGCAGATTATTGCATGGACTCCGCCTGCAAAACAAATATATTCACAGTGATAATCTAGGTCATCAGTTTTAATCCACCCAATTTCTGCATGAAGGCCGTAACTTCTGACTGAACTACAGTATCTCTGTGAAAGAGAACATCAGTCTGTAAGGGCTGAACAGAGAATCTACTGTCTCCTTTGATAAATTATTCTAATAGTCCATCAGGCTTTCTTAATGCATATCTGTGGCTCAGAGCCTTCTATCTCAGGCTCACTTGTTTTTGCCATCGTGAGTTCATTTACTTTACATTTGTTTTGAGGGTCATCAGCACCAGCATGAGGAGAAAAACCAGCAGATCCAGTCCAGCAGAGTGCAGAAGGTGGACAATGGCCTCAGCAACCCAAGTGCTGTCTGCAAGGAAGATGGCAGGGAGGCTGTGGTTGTGTAATCTGGATGTTTCTCGGTAACTCAAAACTGCATCAGATTCAACCAGCTTCCTTTTAGCACGTAGATGATATCTGCCAGGATCTTTCAGAGATAAGAGGTGGTTATACGTGATATGGCAGTAATGTATTACAGTTGTCTCTGGTGATGCAGATGACACTTGGATAAGCCAAAATTACTGCAGACAAGGAGTGGAAGCAAGAAGAGCTCTGAGCAGGTAGCTGTTGGAAGACATAGGGTAGAGTTGCACCGTGCCTTCTAACGTACTTTTTGGTGTCACCCTGCATTACTGTTGCAGTTGGCATTCATAGTACAACTCCATGCTCTCACCCACCCTGCATGGCAGTCAGAGATCTCCTAAGTCTATGTTGCAGTAGCAACGTGCAAACTTAATCTCTGTGCCACATTCGCCACCTCTTGAATCGCTGACTTTGCAAATATCCTGAACTTTCCATTCCCGTGAACTCACAGGGTGCTGATATCACTGAGAAGTGAAAAAGTGCTGATTTAATTCTTTCTTGTGATTTTATTAAAGAGATGTGGGGAAGTAAGGTGGAGGACAGGCCTTCCCCTTTCTGCTGCACCCTGAACTTCCAGTCATGTTACAAGTGACTTGTCGGTTCTGCAATTGTGCAATCACTGCACATCCATCTGCAAAGCAGCAATAGCCAACAGCAGTCTTATGTTACCCTCTTGCAGTGACCTCAAGGAAGGATCTGACCCTGATTTGGGAACAAAAACACACAAGCAGAACCTTGCTCATCTTCACAGCATCCCAAAATTTTAACTCTAACCAGCTCTGAACTGTTTCTTCTCAGCCTTCCTTCTGCCCAATACAAATAAAAAATAATAGATACTAATTTATTGAAAACAGTAAAATCAAACTAAAGGACTATATACATAAGCAATCTTTTTCATTTAAATCACTAGAACATGTTTCACTAGAAAACAAATACAACTCAAACACCTGGATCAAGATGGCAGATTAAATCAATATCAAATGTTGATGTCCTTAAAGTTTACTGTTCACACTCTAACGCACTGCCCAAACCTAACATGATGTTTATGTGGATTATTTATTAGACAATGACTGATTTAACTTAAAGCATTCTCTAAAATGACTAGAGTCAGAAACCTGATATCACAAAGCGCACAGCTTTTAAGCATCATTCACAATACCTGAGTATACCCATATTGTTGAATGCACACTGATAAACTCTCACCATACATCAGTAAGTAAAGTTGTCATGAACTCCTGACTTCAACACTATCTGCAAAAAAACCCATCTTGTTTAAAATCTAGGTGAAGCAGCATACAGTGTAAACAAAGATGATGTTTGAGTATCAATATTTCATGAAAATGTAAAACCTGCCAAGCCAAGTCTCAGATCAGTGTGGGTTTTTTTCCAGCTAAAAAGGAGTTGCTACTTGAGTGCTGAATAGCAAGTCTCAGATCTGAAGTGTGTTCATTTTGGCTTCATGAAGAGATGGAAAAAGGTATTTTTAAGTCCTCTTCCACTATCAGAATAAGGAAAACAGGGAGTAGATTTGGTACTGCCCAGTGACTTTAAACTCAAATAAACCAAATATGTTGAAGTTAATGTTTAGTACATGACTTATTCCAAAAGGAAAGAAAAGAAGAGAAAGCCACTAAAAAATAGTGAATAGATGGAGATTCTGACAGGGAACGAAATAAATAAATAAAAAATCTAATAGAACTGGAAAACTTCAAGTGACCCTTTGTGTGCCAACACTCAGCTTTGGCTTCTTTTTTCGTTTCTTTTATCCTTCTGATTCTTACAACTCTTACGTTCTTTAGTGTTGTTTCCTATGTTTGGAAGCCTCCCACTCATTGTCAGCCAAGCATCATTCATTGCTTTCAAGCTCTATTTAAAACCCACTACCTTACTGTACCTTTACTAACCTACCCAGGTTTTGTTCGTGCCTTCCTCTTCCTGAATCTTTTTTATGTTCCATGTTGTCTGAATTTGGAAGATCTTCACGCTTGGAATGACGTTTAACAACTTTTTTTTTTTTTTTTTTTTTGGCAAAGCACAGAAGAACAAACCAGTTATTCAGCCTTCAGAGATGCTTGAGGGTTTCTTGTGGAAGCATTCTGCTGCTCACAGCATCTTCCTGAGATATTCTGATGTGTCAGTAAGGGAAGAAAGGAAGTCAACTGGTGCACATTTTTTTACAGGTCCAATATTCAGTCATCAGACCACCTAGTGACCTTTTTTCCTGCTGCTTCTCCGTTGTTTTCCAGTAAGTCTATTTCTGGATGGGCAAACTGACAGCATCTTCCCTGTGGTCTTAGCAAAGCCTTTACACAAGCTATAGAAGAGATGGGTTATTTTGTTCCTTCTACACCCTTGTCTGTCTTCTACAACCATGTAAGGGAGAGAAAGATCTGCCTCTTTCTCTTCTTCCTTCCCCCTATTTTTACAACACAGCTGAGATAATACCTACAATATGTTGCCAGAAATAAAATACTGCTTTAGCATCCCACAAACCATGCTTAGAACTTGTCTGTTTTCAATCATTCCACTAAATCTAGTCAGAACACAAAAATACATAGAATAAGTGAAACAATGACACCATATACGGTGGTGGAAACTTAGCAACAACTAAAACTTGAAAGAAAAAAAAGAAAAAGAATAAAAGGGCAAATCTAGAATACTTTGAACTTGGCAGAGTGGCAATACAAAAGGTCAATGACAGACAATTTCTCTGTAGACTACATCTCCATTTTTAGGAATGTTATCCTAAAACTTGTAAAAGAAATCCCAGTTGAAATGAACTAAGAGTCTCCCCCAAGAATCTCACTTACCAAGCAAGAACAAAATCTAATCAAACTTTTAAATTTTAGCCTCTGGTAATTCTATGACAAAATATAGTTTGAAACACATACAAATAACCTAAAGGAAACTAAAGCTTAAAATAACATTGACAAATACATCAACACTTAAAAAATATGAAATATTCAGGAAAGGCAAGATAAAACCAAAGCAAACATAGCAAAGCAGTCAAGGTGCCACCAAAATAGTCAAGAACCTTCATCAAGCTTTCTGTCCTTATCACCCTATATCCAGATATATTTTTGTGTTGTCTGAGACATAATAAAAGGCATTGTGAAGTTTTCCAGTTGTGTTTTATATCAACATTTTTTCCAGTCTCTGAAGCAAGATGTTTTCTTCTTTGTAGTAAAATGTATATTCCAAAACATACATGATTTACAGTACAAAGCACCATTTGTGAGCATCAAAATCTAATTTATGTCACAGAAGCCAAGAATTTCACCTGCTGAACACAAATACAAAATTTTAATGGAGTTATCTACAGTTTAATATTGTGAAAGTGTGTTCTGATCCATCTGAAATCCAAAGGACTATATCATAGTCTGGTTAATTATCTAGTTTAAGGTTAGGAAAAAAGTTTGTTTGCTAGCTTTCAAATGAAACAAACAAACAAACAAAAAAAAAGAAATTAGTATATAATCAATTTTTGTACTGATATAACAGAATTCATGTTACATTATTGATGGCAATTGATGGCAATTCTTCTCAAGTACCAGCCTCCTGCCTGGAACAAGATTACAAACAGGTTTTCTTTGAGGCCCGTCACGTGACATCTCTTGCATTTATGCAGAGCATCCTGTAGTTCTTACCATCATCCCAGCCCTTAGGAAGCAGCTAAAATGTGTTAGTACACTTCCAGTCCACAAAGGCAACTTGCAGAGGGCAGCCAGTCCAGTGGAAGCAGGTGGACACTGCACTCTGTGACCAGACTTCAGTCAAAAAAGAATGACAAGCCTCTAAAGCATAGCAACATGCAACACCTAAAATCTTGACTGGTTTATCTCCCCTGCTATCAGTAGAGAGCTATACCATAAACAGAGCACAGACAGCCTCTAACATTTTAAACAGTGTTGATTAGGTCTGCTCTAAATAGATAACAACGTGGAAAATGCTGGCAGCTTTGTTTACCCCAAGGCTCTAAACGCTGCCAGCACCTGAGGAGCAAACCAACTGTTGCAGCACTGGGACAGGTTTGCAGCATTTTCCTGTGCTGATGAGAGTTAGGTCTCTAGAAATGATTGACCCATCCCCCTCAGGCAACATCTGCTGCCAAGCTGGAAAAGAGCTAAGAGAGCCTGCAGTCCTTTCCTTTAGATTAGACTGCATCTTCTATCAGCTTTATTTCAGTTTTGAATGAAATGACTGATGACCTATTTATACCAAGAGCATGGAAACAAGGAACCTATCCCAAATAGCAGTTATAGACTATAATTCTTAAAAAAAAAAAAAAAAAAAAAAAAAAACAAAAAAAAACCACCAAAACAAGCAAACAAACAAAAAAAGCCCAAACCAAAACACAGAAATATTTTCCCCTCCTCATTACAAGAACAGAAGAAAGTCAGTTCCATTTCTGGGAAGTATATGATGAGGAAAGCTTCATACCATTTGTGAGAAGAACAGATGAGTTGAGGAACTCAAGGAGCCTGAGCAGAAGAAACTCTCCTTATGAGTCTGGGAGGAGAGTCACCATGGATGTTCAAGTACCCACTGGACCTGCTGACACCCTGGATTTGGCCTCATCTAGGTGAATACTGTTTCCACATAATGACTTTTCTTTCTCATCTTTCATCAGAAGAGGCTGTAAGAGCCCAACCCAGAATATCCTATTGGCTGATCTTCAGGCTTTCACCAGGAAGTGGCAGGCTGAAATCCCCTACAGAAGAAAACCAGATTTGTGTGGCCCATCTACCAGGTGAGAGATTTAGCCACCAAGTAAACAGTTAAAGGGAGTTCTTCCAGCATCACAGTCAGGGCTTGGGTAGGTTTTCTCCAGCTGGTGTTCTCTGAATACAAGCAGTGAGTTAACTGAATATGCACACTTTGAAGGCTGGTGACTAATTTGTGCGTTTCAATGACTCTTTCAGTCTTGCGAGTTTGTCAGTGCATCTGAGAGCCCTTAGGTCAGATCTACACCTGGAGAACTCTACTGGTAGAAACAGACCCATATCAACATAGATGTCAGGTGATGCTGAGTTTTAAGTTCCATATTTTGGAATTGATTGCCTACATTTGCCGCCTATAAATAGCACTTCAGCATGTATTCACTATCCAAACTCCACAGGAACAGGGTGAGCCTTTGGGGAGGATGTTCAGATCTTCCAGGATGAAGCTAAATTCTGCTAGAGTGAAGCTTAGGTATACGCAATGTAATTGGTTACTAGATCTTGGCTGGAGGTCAGTATCAGAGTCAAATGAACTACAGTGAAGGCACATAGAGATATATGCTTGTCTGGATCTAGCCTCAGGTAATGCAAAGAAAGAGATCTAGTTAAATTAATTGTTGCAGAAGTTACTCATTAGCACAGGCCCATTTCAAGTCTTCCACACTACATCATGTAAGGTAGTGTAGCAGTTCCTTAAGTTGAAGGTTTTCAAGTTACAGTCTACGTATTCTGCATAAGCTGTTACCAGTGTCTTTAACAGGTAGCAAAGAAAATTGCTTATTGACAGTCAGCTTGAGTTGATTGTGCAAGACATACACTGCCCGTGCACCCAAGAGCACAAACACAGATAGAGGCTGAAAACCTTTCACGTGGGTGACCGCTCTGGATCACAGGCAGGAGGGTATGTTCAATCTGACATTCCAAAATCCACTTAGGAGGAGTACTGAATGCAAATGCTGAAGCTCAGGGCATTTAATAAATCCACTGTACAGAGAGGACTGCCTACTCAAAAAAAGTATTTTTAAACATGATCACTAATGAGATTGCCACAAAACTTCTAAGCCCAAAGAAATTAAACAGTCTCTCAATCAATGCAGAGGTGCCTAATTAAAACATGTTTACATAATAAAACCTGCATATTCAGGCTAGTTTTAAAAGCAATTGGCTCTTCTAGCAAAGGCCACTAGCAGACTAAAGGTATTTTTGACAGTCAAAGTGGATGGGTGCTGGCACTATCCACTTTGTAAGACTCAAAACCCTGTGCAGAATGGCCAACAACGCTTTATGCTGTCCTTACCTAACCTAGAAATTCCATTTAAGTCAGGTTTCATTTTCTTTGCACTGCTGTACTGGCCCTAGTCAGTGATCTCAGCTATTGTGTTCATTCTGCCTCAAAGTTGTAAATAAGGAGTATGTCCTCCCCCTCCAATCTGTTCTTTCAGTCAAACCTTCATTTGGGAGTTCTGTCTCAACTTTTTTCTTCAGAATACAAATTGTAGGCTTTTTCGTTCACACCAGTACATAAATATGTCACACATATTCAGCTTCAAGTTGAACTGATCTAAAAGTAAAGAAGTTCTACTACATACATGGGCAAAACACTGAGGAA
This sequence comes from Thinocorus orbignyianus, assembly GCA_013400375.1. Taxonomy (NCBI): domain Eukaryota; kingdom Metazoa; phylum Chordata; class Aves; order Ciconiiformes; family Thinocoridae; genus Thinocorus; species Thinocorus orbignyianus. Next base: position 1,431,226 of record VXBW01001336.1, on the reverse strand, counting down.
AAATACACTGATTATTAGCATTTATTTTATTGATGTGACAAAACTATCATTATTTTATCATTCTCTGTCCTGTTTTAGATATCACACTATTTTATTTACAGAACTTCATGTTCAAAAGAGTATTAGATTTGCTTTTACCACCATATGACTGGAGGAAGCTGTGCGGTCTTGGGGTATTGGCCCTGATTTCCTAAAGACTTCGTTCATGTTTAGATATCTACGTATCTGAGTTATGACAGTTTCCCTAACTTTCTTTAAGTCATTTCTTAAGGCAGTTAAGCTGCTGATACACTTCTTGGGAGTGGTTCATAAACAAACACAGAAGAGCAGGTCCTTGACAGAGAAGATACCCCAGGAACATAATCTGTACTGTTTACGGTCGTAACACTTAATAAAGCACTCAGTTCTGGACACTCTCATGTAACCAAGAAGAGATCCAGCTACTATCTCCCATGTTGAAACCTCCACCACATGGATGGAATCCAAGTGCTACTTCTCAATCTGAGAACATAGACCAACTATCTAATATTTCTCTAACAAAACCATGATGTGGCTGTGACTACGTAGGATCCAGTTCCAGCTACCACTGTGAGCCAGACATATCTTTTCTCAGAAAAAAACACATGGTAATTATGAGCAAGCGTATTTCTACATGACCTTTTCAAGCATACAGTTTCATTTACTCAAAGGAGAAAATAAAGATAGTCAGAGGCTGCTTTACAAGTAGCAGATCTAAATACAGGACTCCTAAGCCCATTCATCCTGAAAGCCCTAAGAGCTCAGCACTCAACAAGGAGACAGGAATATTTCCTCTTCCTTGAAACTGCTCTTGCAGACAATTTCTCCTTAAGTCGGCTGTCAAAAATGAAAAAGTGTACGTATTTACTTAAGCTCCTTCTGTTCTAAACTTTCCAGTCTGTCTGTCAGACAAGACGAGAAAACCTTGCTGGGGTTCAGATGACCACAAAACCCTGCTGGGCAAATCTGTTGACCAGGTGATCTGTACAGCTTGCCTTCATTTCATGACTCCATTTCCTCTATGACTATGATCAGTTAACTACAGTTAACTACACAAACCAACCTATGCAGATAATTCCACCGATATTTTAGTTCACCAAAAAAGTGAAGCCCTGTGTGAAAGCAAACCATTACAGACAAAGCAGAGCTGCAGTCTGCTGCAGCTGCAGCTGACTTTTGTATACCTTATAACATCAACCAGTATCAATCAACTATATATAAAGACGCAAATCATCACAGATATGTGTTCATACATTTGTACTTGAAATATAAACACAGAAAAAACCTACCCAAAAAGAAGGGTGTACATGACTATTGGGGATATTAACATAAAACTGAGATCCCAAAGGGAATTTCACGAGCCCGATGGTAGAGGAAGCAGCAGCATATAAGGTACGGTGACAGTTCTCACAAAGGAGCACTGCTTGCCCAATTTCACTGCTCTATTGTACCTTGCAGAGGAACTGCCAATCAACCTTTCTCTATTTAAAAATTGTAGGGAAGGTAAAAGAAGACACTGCTTTCTTGCAATAGTGAAGAATGTGCAAATCCAAGCTGTTTGCTCGTTTTCCAGAGAATTGATCTTAGCATTGCTGTGAAATAGCAACAATTTGGGAAGTGGCAAGCAACCAAGCACATAATGTAGCCCACTTTGCCTTGTAATTCCCATATCTAGAAGAATGATAATACATAACTTCAGAATAGGCTTAAAAATGCAAGTTGGCAAAGGCAAAGTTATCCTATTCAAGATTTACAGATGCAAAACTTGGAGCGAGACATATTATCCTCTGGATGAAAAATACAAAGGTTTTGCCTGCCATGCTATCAATAAAAAAATGTTCAATTTTATAAAGTTATTTGTGAAGTTATTTTTAGCACATTGTGATGAGAAATGTTTTTCATTGTCACTGAACTATTGTTTCCATGGAAATTTTCTCACTAAACTCCTGTTTTATTTGCCCTTACACAGAAGAACAATTCTTTTAATGTCTAGTTATACAGTTACAATCAATTCAGAAATCTCACTGAATTTCTTAGTGATTCTATGGACAGGAAAGGAGAGAAGGAGGAAAAAGGAGAGGGAGGGAGGGAGAGAGAAGAGAAAGGCAGGAAAAGAAGAATAAAGGGAGGGAGACCTTCTGAAAACAACTGATTAAACTCTAACTCCCTTCTCTAATCTGAGAAAAAAAAAATCAAAAACAAAACCCAAAACAAAACAAAACAACAACAAAACAAACAAACAAAAAAACACAGATGTATCTATAACTAAGTACTCTTCTCTGTCCTGAAGCAATACATGGAGAACAGTTGGAATTAAAACGTGAGCAAGTAGGCAGTGGCAGGAAGAAAACATTGAGCCAAGTCAGCAATGAGATCCTGAAGTTCAAGAAATTGCAGAAATTAAAAGTGAAACCTCAAAGACAGGAAGGTCACAGAACTAATATAAGGCGTATCAAGCAGACATCTGCATAAAGGCTTGGACCGTTTCCTCCCTAAACTGGTTTTGTTTACTGAGGCTATAAAATCCTGCAGGTTAACAAGTTCCTAAGACTATGGGTTTCAAGTGCTTGCTATGCCTTGAAGTGTTGTAGGGCAAAGAATGATGGCACTGGCGTGGGTCAACCTGCTCAGCAGAGGGTTAGAAGATATTTGTCATATTCATTCCAAAACCCAGGGAGAAGAAAACTCCTTATTACGGTCAGAGCTACATGGTAAGCATCTTAAACACTGATATGCACCAGCCAAAAAGAGAGGATTAGTATATATCTTGCTAGCTGCGCAACACTATGTGAAAAATTCATGCCTATAGGTAAAGTTTGTTCCCTTGCACGTACTGATCCATCCAACTCCATCTTGACAAACCAAAAAGCTGGGGCAAAGGTGAAAACTTTTGACTGGGAACTTTTTAATGCCTTAAAACATAGGAATGTTACACAGAGAAAACAACCATATCTGGCCAAGGGTACACAAGTTATTACAGGATATATTTCTACATTTCACTAGCTGCAAGTTCTTAACATTTCCTGTGTTAAAGTGCTTCAATTCAGATGTGCTTTTCCTGTTTCTTTGTTTGTCCGAGACCACCCATAACACAAGACACTTTATTTAAAAAGAATCTAAAAGGGTTTCCAATAAGACTTATTAGAACTTTGGCAATTCAGAAAAATTACCTAGAAAGTATGGATTTTTTTCAAATTATCAAGGAAATGAAACAAGAAATTAAATGAACCAAAGATAATATAGCACACAGTGAGTACCTTGAGAAGTGCTATTTAAATTGGAGGTAGTATTTCACAGGTAAACAGTAACCATCCTAAACTGCATGTAATAAAAGTAGTAAAGTCTCATGAGTGACACTTCCTTTTCTTCTTCTCTATTTTAAATATATGATGAAAAGTGGCAGGCCGGTGTTTGTATGGAAATTATGAAGTGTGCTGACTAGTTAAGCATGTAATAATGAGGTTATGAATTCCCAACATGCTGACAGAAATTTAAGTGTCTGAAAAAACATTGCAGAGATGTGGCTATGAGTTTTCCCTTCAGCTTCTTCTTTCATTTATTTTTTTTCCTATGATAACTGAACATATGGAGATTAATTTCAGTGTGGGAGTGACAATGTGGATGTCTAATTAATTGCCCTAGAAAATAAAAAATGTTTCTGCCTTACTCATAGAGGCCATTTGGCTGAGGTGGTGCCTTACATTGTCAAAATCTGGAAGTATTTGATGTAAAAACTGAACAAAAGGCAGAAAAACTTAGTTAAGAACCTGGCTTAGCCATTCGCCAGGATTTCAAGCTGGAGTAGATAAACTGTGCTGTCACGTCTGTGTGTTGGTTACTGCTTGTCAACTACTGAAGAACTGCAAATATGAACAGGAACGAGTAAAAGATTGATGAATTTAAAAATAAACCGAATGGTATGGTCAAACAGACATACAGGCGAGTTTCCCTTCTCACCTTTCGCAGAGCACACTTTCAGAAGAGATAAGGCTGAAGTAGAATAGGGTGTTTTTCCCCTCATAGACCTCACATAGATACTGGATTTATGCTTCTAAGATTTGGGGCTTTATACTTTGTTAATTCTTGTCTTATTTTGCCCTACCAGCAGTTTCCCCATAGCATAAACAATCTGGCAGATAATTTTTATACAAGCATTTCCTGAAAGTGCTTCAGTGTCATGTCTCTTGCACTGTGTTTTTTTTTCCTGAAGAAGTGCTGATGGACACTGTCATTGCACTCTGTGCGAGTTCCCTCCTTCTAAGGGGAACACGCTCAAAGGATTATCAAGCTGTTCCACGAAAGAAAGGTGTTTCATGCATAAAGCAGCTCCAACAACTACTAACCAGGAGAGAGTCTCTTGGAAAAACACATTCAAAGTATGCAGAGAGACCGACGGACTGCAATGCTGATATAAAAGCTTGGTTGTGCCACAGCACTTCAGCCCATTATACAAGTGGTGCACGATTAGAGACGTGATGAGTAGACACTGTACTACAGACAGATCACTTGAAAGACTACATAACTCAGTAGTGAGAGACTACATAATGTAGAAGCAAAAGGCGGCATAACTTACTCTGTAATTCAAACATGTTAAGAAGAAGACAGCCATCCATCAAAAAAAGGCACCTGAATTCTTCACCTTTAAAGTGTCTCATCCTACGGAGGTATAACCCTCATAGGTTTACAGTGGCTATGAAAGAGGGGATTTAGATCCCATTCAAGTCTTCAGAGGCAACACTATGTTTTCTCCTGTGTTTTCTGCTTCCAAAGGACATCACCCAACAAATCAAACATTTTGAACTTTGCAAGCCTGACACCAAACATCCAGAGTTCAGGAGAATACTTAAATGCACCTTAAACGAGAGGATAGAAGAGTGTGATGAAAAGGCACATAAGAATTGGCAGCAATTCAGGGGACAAAAAGATACAATATATCATGGAAATCATTTGTATGGGTAAAGCAAACTGTTTCATTGCAAGGTAATACTATCATTAAATAGGGAGTAGCAATTATATCAAAGTATATTCATTAAAAACATATCCCTGTTATTATCTTGTAAAATGAAATTTAATGAATGAACAATATATGAAACTTAAAGTATACCAAAGAATAACAAATATCTCTCTGTGTATTAGATTTTATCTTTAACAATAAGGATTGTAAACTCTATTAAAATTAAAATTTATAGAACAAACTGATATTATACACTGTTGATTCATATTTTCTTTCACTGTATCATGTGTTTCTCAAAGCAATATTAAACCCATTGTAAGGATAAATATTAACCATGGAGGAAACCAAATATCAGGGAAGACAAGAATAAAACATGGATACCTTTCTGCCAGCTGTTCTTTAGAGTGTTAGAAGCTCTACTGTGTCAAGCTCATTCTGGCTTAATACTACTTTATTTATTTACTTACTAAACTAGTACTATCTGGCACTTAGTGAACCAGTTTTTCTCAAAGTTGTTGCATTGATAGTTCATTAGAAGCCTGTTCCCTTTTTAACCACAATAGAAATTTAGTATATTGTTTTATCAATGTGCACAAACATTATTTTAGCTCATTTGAATCCTCATGAACCTTTGATACCTGCTCCACAGTTTGCACAAATACCACCTTTAACTCCTTTTTGCATTTGATTTTGATAACATGAAACTTCTTCTTCAGGGAAGCCTGACTGTATTTTTAACTTATTATTTGGCTTTGTAATCAGATAAATCATAATGAATGCATAGAATGTATCATAGTATAGGAAGACGGTAGAAGAATAAAATGAAAGCAGCGAACACTAAAAATAATTTCTCCAAAGACATTTAATATATAGCAAAATATGGTAGCTATTCTGTAGCGGTTGTATTAATTAAACAGATCCCGCAGTCATCAGCTAAATGTACATAATCTAGAGATAACAATGGAAAACCAAGCCAAAAATAGAGAACAAATAGTCATTATCAGGAAGGAAGTAGTATTGTATAAGAAGCATAGAGAAACCTCATGAGTCACGTTTATAAACAAAATAAAACAAAAAATAACTCGTGAGACTAAAGCCAAGCAGAAACAGACCTTGCTATTGATGCTTATATGGATTATGGTATAAAATGCAGTATCTGTCTTAAACACTAAAAAAAAATAAAAATCTTTGAAATGTTTTTTAGATAAATTTGGTTTTATTACCTCTTATTTTGCTAGTGGTCCAAAACACAGTCTAAAAACACTGGAATACAGCAGAATGCATTTTATATGATTACTTATTTGTATTTTTGTGTTCAAACACTTTTCCATTCCTGTACCCTGATAGAGTACCTCTAAAGACAGCCCTGAAAAATACAGATTGCTAGATCGCACCAGTCCATGAATGAATGAGTGTCTAAGATACCACAACTCAGCAGCTCGTGCTTGAGATCCATTACCCCTCTGATTTCTCCTTCCTCTGAGGAATTATTATTGTCTTCCTCCTATAAAAGGCAACATATACAAAGCGGTAGCTGAGTAGGGATGTGTGGAATAAGGACTTGATTAATTTTCTTCTTTGCTCCCTCCCTCCTACCACTTCTTGAAAGAGGGAAAACTCTCAGTAAAGTTATTCACCTTTTCCACACAGTGAGCCACAGGTAGAAACTGGGAAAAGTTGAACAACAAAATAAATTGGACTTGCCCAGTGGTTTCTATTTCAAAAATACTTGCTGATCCTTGTAACCCTACTGAATATGATACACACTGTGAGGCTTCAGACCAGATACTTTTTTGATGTATTTCAGGAGTGCAATAAAGTTGAAATATATTAAGAAAAAAAAAACACCAAACATTCCTTGTTCTCATAACAATGGAAAATAAGTGCACATGTTTAAATTTTCAAAGGAACAGACTGGAGTTCTGGCAAATGCTTTTTAATATTGCAAATGGAAAACAATTGCTATGCTGAGAAAGATACAGAAACTCCCTGATACCACACAAGCAATATATTTTCATGAGTTCCTTTAGGCAGTTTATGTCCTAAACCTGCAAAGGCATGCACAAGTTTAACTCAACCTACATACATGTTTCTGTTTGGAGCTTGCAACAGAGTAATAAAAAAAACCCCTCATCTAATCCAGGTATGAGACATATATTGTATTTATTGCTTTCTTCACATAATTTTATTTACTTTTGTCAAACATAAAACCAAAAACAAAGTAAGAATACATTCCAATGTGCAGAACACATTGAAGGAGAAAATAGAAATGTTGTAGTAAGCTATCAAAAAACCCTACCCCTCAACCTCAAAACAAAACAAAAAAAAATTGAGGAAAGACAAAAGATTGTGTTCTTACCTATATCAGTATCACATCAACAATGAGAACCTCCACACACCAAAAGTATTGCAGTATGGGATAAGAGTAATATTGTAGCTTCATCTCTGAGTTTTCTGGCATTACAGGTTTAAAAGAGGTACTTTATCTTAGCTTTATTTGTCTGCCAATTTAATGTTTGTGTATTTTTTTATCTAATTTAGAAAAGAGGAAAAGATCAGGGAAAAGAAAAAAACACTTGGCCCTACAACACTATCTGTTTTCTGGCTTTAGAGGTCTTAATTAATTCTTGCTGGTTTCATTTCTCATGGTTACTATAAAAGTTCTGTTTGTTCAGTTTGTTGTTGTTTTTTTTTTTTTTTAAAAAAAAAAAAAAAGAAAAAGAAAAAAGAAAGAAATTAAAAAAAAAGAAGAAAAAGGGAACAAAATTTCATGCAGTTCACATATAAAACCATCAGACCTCCTCGCTTTTTTCTAAAAGTCTTCCCAGCAAAATTAAAATAGATGAGAATATGCACGAGGAAAAGATCAGTAGTAAGGAAAGGTACAACTTTGTTTTAAGTAACAAGCTGGATTTTCTAATACTGAGAGAATTTATAGACCTTTTACAGCTGGTTTACATTTTTATTAGTATTATTATTATTTTTGGTAAATGTAATACTGATTTTGGTTTTGAGTTTTAGCTGGGCATATTTTTAGATTCTAGTTTCTAATTCCCTTCTAAAACAAGTTCTCTTTGTGTATATATTTGTATTTATTTATACACACCGAGACTGTATTTTTGAGGGGGATCCTCAACGCTCTTCCAAGTGCTAACATTTCTCTGCACTTTGGCAGAGCATCATGGGTTTCAACAGAGCTACATAATGGTGGGAGGCAGACAAACATACAGGGATTAGAAAGATCAAAGCTTAAGTCTCAGTGTCACTCAAGTCTCAGTGTCATTTTCAAAATAAGCTGTGATAGCACTGGCATTTCCACCCTGCATCTCAAACATTATTCTTATGAAACTCCACGCACTACATCTAGTATGGAACCCACAGTCATTTTCTTCCCATGGCTGGCTGGTCTAGCAAGAAAGGATACAATCTCAGGGGAGTTTAGACTAAACTGAGTCTATTATGACCACAACCGACCAGCTCAGTGGAATTCAAGACAGAATCGTGTCCTGCAAGCCTTCTGCACGCCAATATCCACCTCCTTACAGATAGCTCTACTGGACTCAGACACACTTCACTCATATAGTTGCTTAAGATGATGTGATTTACTTCATAAGGTTTATCTGTAAGGTTTATAATGACAGGACCAGAGGAAATGGTCTGAAGTTGCAGCAGGAGAGGTTTAGACTGGATATTAGGAAGAATTACTTTACTGAAAGAGTGGTCAGGTACTGGTATGGCCTGCCCAGGGAGGTGGCTAAGTCACCATCCCTGAAGGTATTTAAGAAACGTGTAGATGTGGCACTTCAGGGAATGCTCTAGTGGCCAAAATTGTAGGGTGTGGGTTGTGTTTTTGTGTACAGTTGGACCGGTGATCTCAGAGATCCTTTCCGACCATGACAGTTCTGTGATTCTGTGATTCATATTTCCATGCTCTAATTAGTAAAAGCTGTTAGCAAAAATTGCTAGCAAAATTTGCACTAATTAAAGAAGTTGCTTTCATTAAAAATCACTAGCAATAGATTGTTTTAAAAGCTGGTTCTCCTAGTGTATTTTTAACTCCTTTTGGCTTCTTGGCATACATTCTCCTGTTCAGAGACCAGTTAAAAATAATGGCTGGTACATTAGGAGAGTCCAGAAAATCATGCAGTCTGAAAGAAAAGTTCATGTCACATACACACTGTTAACCTTCCAGGAGTTAGACATTTAAATTAAACTACTCACCCTCCTCCAGTATCAAAGAATAAATAGAGACAACTACAGAATTATCTTAAACATTAAACTTAGAATGACATACATTGCCTTCTGGAGGCTGCAGCCTCTCACCATTGACTGTAAGAGGAGCCTAGGGTCTAGATCTGTCCCTTTTAGACACAAATATGAGGACTAATACATCTCATCCTACTGTCAAGGGGAGGAACACCACATCCCAACAGCACAAACTGCAAATTCATCATCTGATGCATTAGTTCTACAGGATGTTCTTGGGGTTTGGTTTGGGTTGGGTTGGTTGGTTGGGTTTGGTTTCGTTTCACTTGGTTTAGTTTAGTTTGATTGGCAGGAAGTGTGGAAAAGGTGTTACTTGGGGGAAAAAAAAAAAAAAAGAAAGCTAAACCAAAGGAAAAGTGAAGACCATACATAGAAGGAAAAGAGGCAAAGGGAGTTATGCAACAGAATAAAGGGAGTGGAAGAGTGTGGTTCAGCACTTTGGCACAGAGCTGGGTAGGTCCTACAGGAAGATCTCCAGAAGATCCCAAATGACTGCCTTGCCCGCTTCTGAACTCACACCATGATGTGACTGAATTCTTGATTGATCTACCTTTGCGTTTTCCTTACTACAGCAAAGTATGAACACTTGGCTCATCCCCATTACAAAAATAAAGTCTTCCTCACACTATTCTCAGAGCAGACAATGGGGAGAGGTGATTCTAGCCCAGTTGGATTTAAACCTCCCACACTCCAGTGCCATTCATTACAAGTCATTCTGCAGCAACCTGTAGAGCAAGAATTCCTATAGAGACTGATTCATTAACAGTAAGTAAATAGGTATTTTCAACACATAAACTGCATAAATGTGCTAGGATAGTTGTGCTCAGATGCTTCGGACCAATGGATTATCACTAGCCCTGAGCATTTTAAAAGTTCCTTGACCATTATGTATTCTGTCAAGAGCATCTCATATATCTCCTAAGTACGGTCCCACACACCAGCTGTGGGCCCTTTCTGCTGTCCTGGAGGACTGTTCTCAGTGGATGGCTTGAAGTTCAAAAGCCACTGCTGGAACCTGGGGGCCTGGATGTGAAAGGCACTGAGAACAGGCCAGGAAATGGACCAGGTTGTTTTTAACGTCAAGCTGAGCGAAACACAAAAGATAAGCAAAATTAAGACTTATTTTAAATCTAAAATTAAACAGGTCTAAAAGCCTTTTATAGGGATTAATCTTTAAATACCTTTTACTAATCCAAGTTATTTTTAGTAACATAGGTGTCAGTTTTAGTAATTATTAAGCTTGTGCAACTCTCACTGAACCCAGTCAGAAATGAAGATAACAAGACTGCCAATGTTTGGACTGCTGTCATGTACAAAATATTTTTACATCTTTTAATCCACTTCTGTCCTAAACCAAACTGCCTTTACTGCTGTATAGCATGTTGCAGCCTGAAAATAACCTACAGCAGTCCTATTACTAGATGTGCCCATAACACGATATATTTAAACTCTGGTGGTTCGATACAAGGCTGCCATGCTATCCAATTGACAAAAGGGAACTTAGGAAAATCCTATTGATCCTTTCTGCTAGTACATAATGGGAATAGAGCAGATGTCACAAGAACTCTCTTAATTTTCCTCATGTTTATGAACTAACAAGCAACATTATTTTTTAAAGTTTGCTCCCATTCAACTTAATATTTATAGTCGCATTATTACCCGATAATAGAGACAATGCCCCAGTCAGGCCTTTCCTCATTTTGCTGCCCATAATCTATACTTAAGTACTCTAAGCATATTTAGTTTTATATATACACAAGTATAAACATTTTATGCAATACTTCTACTATAAATTATACTACTATGAAGAATGTCTGCTTTAAGGCTTCGATACTAGGTATTTTATTTATACCCACAAGTTTTCATAGATATCCAAATTTTGATCTTGATAATCTTCAGATCTATTTGTAAATATTTGTATTCTGGAAACGGTTATTCCCCAGTAACTATTGCTTGGCTGAGACCAGAGTTTTAAACAAAGTATGCAAAATAGATCATTATTAAGTTATTAAATGCAATTTTAGGTAGGTAGGTAGGTAGGATATTTTTCTTAGTGTCTCAAAACCAGCCAAGATGGTTTAGAGCTGTATCTGATCAACAAAGAAAAGAAATAATTTATTCAGGTATGTTCAGGTCATTGTTTATCATTTGAACGATTAATTCTTGATTAACGTAGTGGGAATAAGGTGGTGTATTTTTTCTGCTACTCCTCCTTGAAGGAAATGTAGAATGGGAGCTATTAGCTCTAATGACTCTTAAATGTTTCAAAACCACCTTGAACAATTGCCAAGGGGCAGAAATGCTAATGTTTGCTGAAGGAACCTGAGGCTTAACTGAATTATCTATTTTCTTCTCCAAAGGACTTTGAAGTAGCATTGCTGAGAGACAATTTATTGTTCTCCTCAAGACAATTACCCAGGAGCGATGAGAGAGAGGAGGGGCTACATTTACTTTTGTGAGGCAGGAGCATGACTCAGAGGGGTCAATGATGTTGATGTTAGCCTCAGAGAGACAGCTTGGTTACCCGTGATGCTGCTTATCTTGGGGAGGGGAGGAAAAATAAACAAACCCCTTGTCACTTGATCACAGAGGAGAGGATCACAACAGTTACAATTTATGAACCAGGTATTCAGTCAGCATGAATTGGAACAGGCCCACAAAAACACTGAAATCAATGAAGCCTCACAAACTAACATCAGCTGACAAGAGGCTCTCAAAGATAAGACCACAGCTTCATGAGATAAGCTCAGCAGAGAGGCCTAAAAAAGCAACACATCTAAAACGACCCATAACAGCACAAATCAAATGAACTAACACTTCTTATTTCAATCCAGAATTGTAGCATGAATGCCTAAAAGCACTTTTGCACCTTGGTAAGGGATGTTGAGTCTTGGGGCAATAGGTGACCTGCCTGACCAATACCTATCTATACCAAGGTGCATTGCACCAAGACACGATGGCTCATATCAGTTCCAGGGAGATGGCAACACGAGTGTTATTTTTAACAAACCTACCTAGTCAACTGGACCAAATTGTTTCCACAGCAGCCTTGCTTGAGACTTTGATCATCCTTTAGGAATTCACCAATAATGCAGGAAAGGTTTGGGCACGGGGCAGAAAGTATCGGCTCCAAATACAGGGAAAGTCGCTGCAGGGGAGGTAGCTGGATGCTCGCTGTATGTATTTTTGAGCACCACCAGCACGCTATTTGCAGAATAATAGCACACAGTCATTCACCAGTCATTCATTTCTCGCTTTCTAAGAGGCAGAAGTGGTCATATTGTCTCTTCACATCCACTTTTTATTTTTTTATGTTTTATCGTGAAAATCTTCTCAAATATGTTTGGGGTTTTTTTCATTTTTTTTTTTTTTTCATGCTCTTTATAGCAGTGTAAAGAACTGTTGTCTTTATTTCTCCTCCTCTCTCTCGCCTGACCCAAGTCCTTTAATTGGTCAGATTTTCCATCAATTCCAGGATTTTATGTTTTGTTTTTTCTTTTCTTTGCGCGTAGATGTTGCACCTTTGTTCATGAAATCATCCTTCCACTTTCATCTGATACGGGGCTGTAATGCTGCTTGCTGTAGTGGTACCTTAAAAGACAATGTAAAGAAGAAACAGTTAACATATGAAGTCCAGTGTATTTTTTTTCTGCTGTATTTCAAATAGAACATATATAAAAAAGTGATTTGTGCAACAATCATCGCTTCTTACATTCCTTTTTTTATTTCATTTTTATCTTTCACCCTCCTGATTCTTCAGTATCACAGTAAAAGAATGTATAACTAAAGGAAAAAACAAAACCCAAAAGAAACTGAAAAAAAAAAATAATAATCAAAAAGCCCAAGCCCACGACCAAAAATCTTGTTAGGGGAATGGAACAGAGAAAAAAAAAATAATAAAAAAAAATCCAAGTATTTTAACTTACCATATGCATTCACAACAGGAAATATATTATGCACAAGTCCCAAGCTCCTGAACAGCCGAGAGAAAGAATTTAGAGGCGATAAAAATGCAAATGTTTACAGATGGGTCTCTTTCCTGAGGGAGGGGTGGACGATTTCAGGATAAATTGAGTGATATTGTTTCGTTTCGCAAGGTCATTGCTAGGATGCATGGGTGGATGATAGAGCAGTTGGGACCTGGCACCTACAAAATGAGTGAGAGGTCAATTGTTTGCTTATCTGTCTGATGTTTTAGGCAACAGACTGATATGGTAGGATGCAGGACACTGGAACCATCACGAGATGCAGCCCCCACAGCCCTGCAGAAACCAGAACACGGGAAAAAGGAATCTTCTCCAGGGTGGTCTGTGGAGAGTGGTCGGAGAGTAGTACCAGGCTGAGAAATGTGACCGAGAGAAGTGTAGCTGAAATGGAAAATGTTGGGCTCTTCAAGCCCAGTGAAAGCTTTGGACACCCCTCTCTCCGTACTCACACACAGTTAAATAATCTCCTCACGGTTTCATCAAATTTCATTCACTGGCTCAGTTTGCACAGGATCGGCACCAGCAGGATAGTCAGGAAACCAGTTTCAAAATGAAACAAAGTTTAGATCTGTGCACAATCGAGGGAAAGTTTGGTTTCTACTTTGTCTCCCCAGGTCAAGCTCAACATGCAATTTTGCCAATAAGGCCCCTAGTTCATATGGGACAGTGAGGTGGTCACTCAGACCCTGGGCACGTTCCTCATTTTTGACTAAATACTGTAACGGTCCAAATACTCCAATTCATACTGTTTTTGTTAAAAGTCTCACAGTGAGTAGATCAGATTCAGCCAACCCACTTGAATTTTCTGTGACACATTTTCTGCCTCTGTATGATACTTCTGTCGTTGTTAGAGTGTTGGTCACGGAATGAGTTGAGCTATTGTCACTGATTTGTCAAGTCTGGCCTTTCCAAATTGTCTGCAAGCCACGCTGAATTTTCCTGAAATGGTAATGTTTCCTCAAAAGTTCCTGAAAGATCTCCAGAAATAGTCCTTTGTGCATCTTGGGTTTTTGCTTGCTTTATGGGATTGGTGACCTACATCACATGGAATGTTTTGTGTTAGTCAATTACATGTCCTAACCTTTAGAAAGAGGAGGAGTGCTTATTTTCTCACAAAAATCATGAAGAGCTGGAGGATTAATTTGGAAAACATTTTGAAATCCTCCGGGAGAAGAAATTTCTTCCTACTTTCAGTCGATGTGTTGCATGTTTTTACGCTATCCTCATATGAGTGCAAGAGGAACATTAAATAACAACTATTTTGTGCCTTGAAAAAACGTATCCACTTGGAAAATTCTATCATAACACCACCTCAAAAAAAAAAAAAAATGTGGATAGGTACCCCTCCCACCTTTCCTTCCCTCCTGCAAAGAAAATAGGGTATTCTTCCCCATTTCACAAACAAAGAACTGAAGCACAACCTACCTACCTTCCCTCAAGACAAAAGGAAGCAGGTACAGACACGTACCCAAACTGCAGCGTGTTGAACACATCATCTCCTCCTTAGCTGTACCAAAGCTAATTTTGTCTGCCTGAGAGCTAGGAGATATGACAGGAGTGTGAGGAACACAGCTGCCAGTCTTATAAAGCTGTGCCGAGAAATGCAATTTCCAAGTGCCTGGGGAAGCCTCGCTGAGCTCGGGCGATGAGTGCAGAGGAGGGTGCCGAACCGCAGGCAGAATGTAAGAGAATGTGTTTTATATGTGTTCAGCTAGTTTTATATTCCCCTTCTGGGAAGAAATGCCAAAAAATCTCCTCAACAGAACAGTCTGCAGGATTGCTTACCTCAGTATTTTGATTTTTTTTTTTTTTTTCAATTGACCTCCAGGTATGGAGAGGTAAGGTAGTATTTTTAGCAACATCCAAAATGGGCAGGAGCCAATTCCTGCTCACAGTCTCTTTTGATTGCCTCTCTCGAATAAGAGGGGAAAAAAAAAACAAACACGTTAACAGGCATTCAGGTAAGAGAGAAAGAGACAATGAAGCTCGGTCAAGGCATGATAATAACGTCGTCAGGATGATTTATTTATTTGCCAGTCTTTGTGGGCTGTTTTGTGCTGACTTCATCCTGTTGCTTTAACCCTCTAGACTCCGCCGCCTCTCGGCTCTGCAGCGAGGAGTGACACATCGCCGCCTTCTCCCCTTCACCCCCTTCGCCTTCCCTTCGGTTGCGGCAGCGGCGGGGACTTAGGAGGGTGACAAAGGAGAAGCAGAGCACTTGGGGCAGCCATCCCGGAGAGATGCCCGGCATAGGGGCGGGCGGGATGTCAAAACAAGGCTGGGAAAAGCACACAAAGGGCTTAGGGAATTAAGGATGGGGATTTTTTTTCATTGGGAGGGGGCGAGTGTGATCTGCAGAGAACTGAAATCAGGGTCCTTTATTTCCAGCCCCGTTCCCAGCCCTTTTATTGGCATCCAGGGTACCCATTTATTTCCCTTTTCCCCGCCGAAGGATCCCCGGGCTGGAGGGAGGGGGGCGCTGAGCATCCGCCGCCCCCGCTCCATCCCCATCCTCCCGACGGGCTGCTCCCCGCCGCCCACCGCCGGTACCGAGCCCCCACGCTCCTTCCCGCCGCTCACGGCCCTCCGCGACCCCACGCAACGGGGGACCCGACACCTCCCACAGCCACCGGGGTTGGCGTCGGGGGGAGAAGCCGCCCCGGCGGCCCGTTAGGGCGGCCCCATGCGGTCACACCTCCATCCCTCCCGGGATAGCTCCTTCCCTCCCTCCCTCCCGGGATGGGGGACGGCGGCCTCTCCCGCCGCCGGGGGATCCCCCCAGGGGCGAGGAGGGGCGGACACACGCCACGCCGCCCCGTCCCGCCCCGCCCCTACCCGG
>VXBW01001336.1:1359942-1414412 GCA_013400375.1 Thinocorus orbignyianus | reverse complement strand
TTTTTTGGCCGCGGCTGGGTCGTACGCCGCTTATCCGTCGGAGCGGGCGGGCTGTTTTGATTTATCGATAAGACCCGACCGGGGGCAGCGATGCGGCGCTCCTCCGGCAGCGCGGAGCCCCCGTGGGCGTGAGCCTCGGACCGGCGTGGGGCCGCCCCGCACGGCGCTGGGAAGCGCCTCTAAGGGCGGCGGTGGCGGCGACAGCGGCGGTGTCATCCCCGTCCCGGCGGCGGTGCCTGTAACCTTTGGAGGAGGTCGGAAGGGTTTGGGATTTCGGGAGGAAGGGCTGGAGGGTAGAGGTGGTTTTGGGGAGTGGGCGAGGGGGTGTTGCTGGAGGTCGCGGGGGGGGAGGGAATCGGCCTGAGATCGGGAGCTGTGGGTGAGTCTGTCCCAGGTTTTTTTAGCCTGAGGGGCAACCTGTTTATTTGCACGGCCGTAAGAGGAGTCTGTGCAGTGCTATGCATGTTCCGCACTCGACATAAATCCTTACTAACATATAACCGTTTGGGGTTTTTTTTCTGTTTCACTTTTTAAATGTATGAGAAGGGGAAGAGGGAACAAGCAAGATGCACAGTATCAAAATTCCGGGTTGCTTGGTTGTTTTTTTTTTCCTTGTTATTTTGAGGTCCACATTCCAGAAATCCTTAAATATCTATTGCATACGGCAGTCTTAAAATTGTGGCTTCAGGTGCTGAGGTTTTCTTCTGGAGGTCTGGTTGAAAGGAACAGGTGACAACGCGTTATTATTCCTTGTTGTAAACCGTCCTTCGGAGCATGTGGTTTGCAGTGGTATCTGGTTTAAGAGGGTTTGAGGGATGACTAGGTGAATATTGAAATCCTGTCCCTTCGGGGAAGTGAAGTCTCCCCCCCCAAGCCAAATGTACCTGTGGAACGTGTCTGGCATGGATAGTGACTGGCAGCCTTGACTTGCTGCCGTGGGGGAGAAGTAGAGCGTGCCTTTGGAGAACCCACTGCCTGTCCAAAAGCTGCATCTCTAAAACGCTCGTGGCTCCTGATGGATTTGAGTTGAAATAGCGGTTTTTAGGTGCTTGAAAAGATCTTGGCTAGGTAACTTGCCAGCTCCTTGGTTCATCATAGGGTATATTCAGAAGGTGGCAGTTGCAGCTATAGGCAGTGCCATTTTTTTTTCTTTTTATTTTTTTTCTTTTTTTTGCCTGTTTGTAGGAGCTTTTCAAGGATTTGTTCCAAACACCACAAATCGTGAATTCCAACAGAAGTAAACTTGTGTATCTTTAAACTATTGGCTCTTTTGGCAGGAATAGCTTCCAACGTACTAGGACTTCAATACTTATGGCATAATGAATGGAAACTCTCTCGGTGTCAGTGGAAAAAGTGGTCACTGTATTCAGTGAGGGGGGAAAAAAAAACCTCGTACACTTCAATGTGAAATTTTCAGTCTGGAACAGCATCGTTGGGTGTATTGCTGCGTTTTCGGTTCACTATGGTAACCTGCCCAGGTTGGGTTATCTGAAGAAAATGGGGATACTGTGTTGTGTACAGGCACTTGCAGGTTTTTCCAGTCAATATTGCTATCTTGGTGCTGAATTGCAGCGTTACTACTACAGTTCATTCAAAGAAAAATGCTGTCTGTGATGCGGGTAACTAAAATGATGCAAGTCAAAACTAAATTTAAAAGGAATTGTGGCTGTATTCCGTGTATGCACACATACAGTGACTCACTATTGCATATTAAGGAGACGTGTTTGGGAATTTAAAGCAGAAAACAGGCTAGCGTCACATTTGCATTGGGTAAACTGTGTGTTGGCTTCTTACAAAGTTGCATTACATACAGATAATGATTTAAGCAAAAGATCCCTGTTAGTGCAATATGCAATCAGCTAGTAATCTGTGAGTGATCTTGCCAATTAAAATGCTCTGCAGTCTAATGTTAGAATCTCGTTTAGAAAGTGACTCCTTCATTGACCACAATACAGGGAACTCCTGTCAGCTGCTAAAATTGAGAACCTCTAAACCATGTTGTGGGAGCTTAACAGGAAGCTGAGAGGCTTGTAAATGTCCTGTAGCCCATTCGTGAAGGTCTGGTAGTTACCTTTTCTTTTTTATTATTATTTTTATTTTATTTTATTTTTTTAATTGCTGTTTGAGTTTATTTGGAAGAGTGTGATAAACTGAAGACAGTCGTAAGATGATGATATGAAAAAAAAGAAGCGTAGGTTGAATCTGCTGAAGCCACCTCAAAGACAGGTGCTTTGGAAGAGTTATCTTTGTCAGAGATTTTAAAGCTAGGAACTCAAATATTAACTGAGAAGTTCAAAATGGACTTGGCAAAGCAGTCAATAACATGCCATAGCAAGCAAGTCTCCCTTGACATAAGGGTGGACAAGATAACCTAAAGTATCTTCTAACTCAAATTTCTTCCATTAAGGTAGACTAAATATTAATGGCACTGAGCATTCTTTACCATTGAAATGTGACCTCAGAGATGTCTTTCAGTGTTTGAACTGTTTATTTTAATATATGTTCTTATATTTAAAGAGAAAATAACGCTAGTGCAACAGGGATGCGCATTTTGCCCAGAGTTGAAGTTGGGTTTCAGTTAGCAGCATTTAATCTAATGCAGAATAATGAACAGCCATGATTAGCCCAGGGTATTTAAATGAAAATAAGGAGAGAAATAAGGAAGGACTACTTGAATCTATAGCAGATTTTGTTATACCACGCAAGTTTACTTTCCTCAGACAGGACCAATAAAATTGCAATAATATTCTTAAATTTGTATCCTGTAGTGTTCTCAACTTGTCTTAAAATGAATAATAATGTAACTTGTTAAAAGCTGCTGTTCAGGAGATAAAGATCTTTCTCTGTAGAGTATTTTAATTAAAAATTAGATAAAATCTAATCGTGTCTGAAAAGCTAAGATTAGCTCTGCCTATTGGCTTGCTATAGTGTGTGCAACAGTCTCAAGTGGGTTTATTTTTTTTTATTCAGACCTGTTGAGTTTTCTCTTGAAGGCATCATTTTTTTTATTTCTCCTTACAAAGTTAATTGAAGAGCGAGGAGGGCAGCTGACATGAGGAGATGCTGTTGCCTGTTTGAAAGAGAAAAGTGAACCTATGATGATTTATGTGGAGGATGGGCTTTCTCACAAGCATTAAGAATTACTGATGTAACTCAAAATGGTTTGTCTTTTAGGTTTAGATTTCTTCGTTTTTAAGTAACTGTCACTAATGCTAGTCTTTCCTTAGCTTTGGCTTCACATAGTTGAAAAAATGATGTTTGCTAGTTGCACAGCAAACTCATAAAAAGTAAGGAAGGAAGGATTTTTTTTTTTTGTCTGTGAAGCCCCCCAAACGTTTGTAAAAACACATGTAAAAAATAAAAAATGTGGTAAGGATCTCTAAAACAGGGTAGTTGCATACAGAAGATGGAAGCAATGATAATGAGAAGTATACAATGAGGATTTCTGTGAGGTAACACGTAGGATGAAATCAACAGGAAAAATCTTAAGATTAACCCATCTTGGAACAGTCCCACTTTCTCACACTGAATGTAGTTTCAGCACAAGTATATGGTATCCTCCAGTTTGTCTCTTATTTCTAAATTATCAGGCTTTCAAATACAGTTTATAAAAGTGAGTTTCTAGTTCTCATGACAGGTTTCACTTGATATGAAGAGTAAATTTGAAGGATCTGCCTCTTAGGGCTATTCATATTCCAGCAAACATTATGAAAGTGATTTCTGCTGCCACTTACAAATTTTATTCTAACTGACAGATGACAGCAGGAGGTGTTATTAGTTTAATTTTGGTGAATTGCAAAGTAGGCACTGAGTCTTTCTCAGTTGATATTTCAAAATCTGGTGGGAGAAGAAATGTAAAGAAAATGTAGGAGGCTTTTTTTTTTTTTTTTTTTTTAAAAAAAAAAAAGGCCAGAAATAGCTCTGAAAATAAATCAAAATTTATTGGATGTAACTCCATGTTACAAGACAGACAAATAACATCTGCCCTGCTTTTGGAGGGGAATGGACTGAGGAAGAGGGTATACCCTCCCCTTATTGCTGTTTGCAAATGTGCTGTGCAGTTAAGGAGTGCATGGATGCATTTTGAGGATTTGATGAGCTTTGATGCTGACTACGAAGTCTGTCTGGTTTTGCCGCTTAAAACATGACTTTTCTCAGCACTGAGGGTTTATTGCTGGCTATTTTCTGTTACAGCTTTGGAGGAGAGAGCTAGGTAAGTTCCTGCATGGCCTCTTGCTTCTGGTGAACTTCAGTGGTCTATCTGCCTGTTTCAGGTTTTCAATATTGTGTGTACGAGCAGGATGCTGCCTTAATTCCTAGCCAGCGCAGGAAACACCGTGTTCTTAAAACACACTTCTGCGGAGCCTATCGCTTGTAATCTGCTACCCTTACTTGTGCCCTTATATTCACAGAAAGATAAGGTGGCAGCAGGGAACACAACACTATTGGGTTCTGACCACTTGGTGTACAGTGTCTGGTCTACGAAGAGGAGGCCTGGGATGTACCGTGCTCTGCATAGGCGATAGCGGCAAACCCGCATCTCAAGGCAGAAAAGATGATTCAACCGCTCTTGCCTTAAGCAGCTATCGAGCTTCCTGGGACTCGACCCAAGGTTCACAGCAGTGAACTCCTCCTCTTCTTGTCTTTCGTCTTCATTGAAACTCAAAATTTGGTATTCATTTTAAGATTCTGAATCTGAGATAATCTTAATCGCCTTTACAATACGTGCATCAGTGGGAGAAAAATCAAGTGCGCTTTTTGCTGGAGTGTTGCAGATCTGTCCTTACATAGATATAACACAACCTTTTTTTTTGTACTTGTTTGACAAGTGACTGGCGGCTTCTCCACGTGGCTCTTTCAGGATTGCTTCTGTGTCTGCAAATACAGGGATGTGATGCTTGTGGTGTGTACTTTGGCTTGCTGAACTACTGTGTTCTTAATGAAATCAAGACGTCTTGGATCTTATGTGATAACAGATTTCTGGGGGGAAAAAAAAGAAGAAAAAATACATTGCTATGTGATAAAATAAACTTCCTTCTGCAAGTCATATCAGAATATCTATCTGGATTTAAAGCAAATAAAAAACAACTGATAATCCCATGTGGGGAAAGGAGGAAGAAGAGTCTTTAGCTGTGTTTGATCGAGTTTTTCTGCCACAGAAAGAAATGCTATAGTGCTCTGCTCTTGAAATAAAGAGCTTAGTCACTAGCGGTAAAGAAATATTGTAGCCACTGCAAGGTTTTTTTAAAGAATACCTGAGAATATTATAAAATGTTAAGGCGATGGGCCACTGTGAATCTCCAAAAGCTTGGAGAACATTTGTTTTTGTATGGTAGGTCTTTCAAGAGATGGGGAGTCTTTTAAGTCCCGATCTAATGACTTGCTGGTCACTTCTGTTAAATATATTTGATTGGCGGTATGGTTGTTTTGTTGTTTTTTTCTTTTAATATTCTGAAGTTATGGCATACTTAGGCCTTTTGAAGCTGCTGTGTTGATCGGCAGAGTCCGAGAGACTGCAAGGACAATGAGATGGCTTCATTTGTACTTGCCTATTTGGCTTGTCACCATGAGTGGAAAGTTTCATGGGGTGAGTGTCTATGAGTCCAGGTAAACCTGGTAGTTACTTTCCACCCTGTTCTGGGGCTGCTCAATAACAGCCCCCTCCTTTGTGCCATCTCTGCTCCTCTGCATCTACTTGCTGCACCGGTAGATGATTTGTCTTACACAATCCTTGTGTGGAGACTTGGCTGTCTAAGGCGAGACTCGCACAAGGGAAGCAGCGTGAGTCTTCGGATCGGTGGTGTGGGAACCGTGGTGTGGGAACGTTCCTCCTCGCACAACGGTCACGTGAAACTGTTCCCTAGAGAGTGTTAACCTTTTCATGTAGGAGCACTTGAAGTAACTCCGCTGACAGTAGAATGGGGAGTAGTTTGAGTGCCGGCCTTCAACCAATGACTTTCCAGAAAAGAATATTTGAATCTGTCCTTAAAGATCTTTGCAGTCTTAAAGAATATTACAACACATTAGCTGTGTGCCTAGGTGGTTTCTGAAACTGCAGTGGAGGAAATGAAAAAGTCCTTGTGTTGTGTGTCTAGACTTGCGTTCTGTGATTTTTACTTGATAAGTCTGAGGGAGATAGTAACAAGAAATGGGTAGAAAAGATGACAGCCCTTAGTCTAAAAGATGGTTAGCCCTTAAGCTGCCTGAGAAAGGGTGGTATTTTTGCACTTCTCCTGGCAATTTAGGTACATTAGACACTAAACCAGGATCTTAAAATGCATGTTGGACAGGAATTTTTTCACTTCTGTCTAGGTGCTACCACTGACACTGTTTGATATTGCACTTTAAATTGCTTTACATAGCTTGGATCTGCCAATTTTTCTTCACTCGGGAATGAAGCTTGTGGAAAACTTTGCGAAGCCTATGGAATACCATACAAATCAATACTTAAATTAGAGCAGTGTCTAGCAGCTTCGCTTCAGTGAGGTTGTATGAAACATGAAGTGATTTAAGCTGGCTGGCAGGATCTGTCCCAGGTGGTTTTCAAATATATACGTAGTTGAAAGTGACAACTGGGGAGGGTTGGCAAGGTACTTTACCCCTGCTAGCACAACCACTTTACTTCTGCTTTATTAACAACTCAAATCACATCAGCTTGTGTTCACCTACTTCAGCTCTGAAATACACGTTGTTAATGGTGACAGCGATTTTCGTGTTCTTCAATGAGTTTGCTTTGCATAGTGAAATGTCTTAACATCTTCACAAAGCCCTATTTCAAACATGTGTTTTGGTAATAGGTAGATCAGGCATGGTGACTGCAGATCTAGCAGTTTGTTTTTTAAACTGGAGCTGTATTTCTAAAGCAAGTTGAAAGAGATTTGGTAACAAAGCACTGAATTATCTAGGATTTGAGAAAAACATAGTCTAATGCATTTTGGTTGGTTTCTGTTAGTGGAGGCACTTAAGATGGATATGTCTGCTCATGGCACCTACCAGGTTACAGAAACCTCTTGAAAGAACTTAAGTACAGACACGCACTGCCAAAAATTAAATACCAGCATATAAAGCGGTGGTACATACTAAGGGTATCATCTGCTTGCAAGTGAAAAATTCACACGTGGCTTTCTTTTTTCCTTATTGATCCTGATGTTGCCGAACCCTGGAGTGCAGCACCTCAAACCATATTACCTAAACCATTCAGAAGAGGTTGTCTTGGTTATGCAAAGTCTGACAGTCTAAAGCTGTGCTGTGAACTTAAGCTACCTCAAAGCACAGGAAAACTGTTGACCAGATGGAAACAAAACCCCAAGAGGTGGATGCTTGAGGGTGGTACTCTATATTTCTGAGAAGATACTTCAGTAACTATTTTGGTAAGTGGAATATTCATTCCAAAACAGAAACGCTGAATTTGCATAGGCTCGAAGCTTTATGTTCTCATTCCATTGTCAAATCTAAAGGTAGAGAAATGAATGTGTTGAATAAAGCTATGTATATAACCACAGGCAAAATGCTTTAAACAGAATAAACCAAATACACATTACTTTGATCAGGTGACCATAAAAGAAGCCCATTTCAAGCTCCTGCATGGAGTTTCCATAGGCCCCTCTTGAGTATAACTGAGCCAGTGGAGTAAAAATGCTACTGAAGGGCTTTGCTTTTTGCTGGGACAGCTGGGACACGGTGACCTGTGTCTGGAGCTGGACTGCGGTGGCAGGGCTGCCAACAGGTCTAGATCCCCAGGGGTGAGGGTTAAGAGGAAGGCTGGGGCTGCCTGCCGCCTGTCCCCCTGACCGAGAGAGGCCCACAGAGGGTCACTGAGCTGGTATGGGGCTGTCATGTGGTGTGCATGGAGGGGTTGATTGAGGTGGCTTTCCTTGACCTCTAAGGGAGAAGACTAAGGAGGGACACTGGTGACAGTCTTCAGCAGGGCCTTGCAGAGAAGGTGCAGCCAGGCCCTTCTTTTTCTCGACGTGAACATGGAGGTGAGAAGAAGAGGTTCTATGTATGACTTGGCCTGGTGAGGCCTGTGCTGCACGGGGAGGGGACAGTCCCAGTTACCCCTGGGACTTTCTGAAGGAACTGCTGGTGTTGCTGCCATCTTTCTTGTCACTGGTTGTCACCTAGGGCTGTCCCCTGGACTTGGGTTCAGGTGAGCCTCTCTGCTGGCGGAGGCCAGGGTGCAGGACTGAACCTCCTGGCAGTAGCGAGGACTCGAATATTCCTAAACTAACTGTGAAACCACATCCTTCCTCTTGCCCGTGGCTGCTCTGACATGGTGGTGCGGCTGCCTGAGAGGCAGCTTCTCTTCAGCACTTCTCTTCAGCAGCGTCATCCCAGGCACCGGTGCGAGCGTCTTAAAAACCTGAAACTAGTTGCTGTGGGCCTTGTCTGATGTTGAAGAGACACCAGCGCATCTAAGATGAGATTCATGTGACTTTTAGATCGTGTCCTAGGTGGCTAAGTTTAATCTTTTGGCAGAGAGAAGTTGCCTGTTTTAAAAGAAAAAAAGCAGCCTGAAGTGTGCCTACCTTAGATGTAGGTGTTACCGTTTGGTCAGGCTAATCTCACAGGCAATGGGAGGAATGTAAACTAACCCCATGGAATGCAAACAAGCTTCAGAACTCCAGACTGGATGTCCAGGTGGTGAGAGAAGGATGGGGAAGAGCACAACATCAGCATCGGCTTCTAAAAAAGCTCTGGCATATGCTGCAGGCTGTCTCTTACTAATTATTGAAGTACTAAATCTCAGGGAGTGGTTAATACAGGAATCAGTAATTATTCAGCTGCATACTGAATGTAAAGTCTTAGACTTTTCAGGTTAAAAACTGTGATAACAACAAACCTCTGTGGGTCCTTACAGGCAGCTCTAGTAATTTTAAAGTGTAAAAATGTGTGGAATTTCTTGCAGAAACTTATCCAAGAAGAAGAGTACTTCAAGCATACTCATGTTTCAAGTGATATTCAGTGATTTCCCTCAGTTTACCTATTCTGTATAAATGGATCACGTTTTAACTTGATGATAAGAAGCCTAATGTCAATCTCTCAAATGTAATGGTATTATAAATGTAAATGCATGCTATTAATAAGTTCTTATTCTTTTAGGACTGATACAGAAGTTTGAGGTGAAGCACACTCAGCTGTCAGTGAGAGATCTTTTTTTAAACTAGAAAAAGGAGGGCTTGGAAGGAACAAAAAGTTAAGATACTAAATTATAATTAAGGATACTAAATTATTTTGGAACCTAATGAGGCTCCAGTTGCTGGATGAATTAGAATTGTGGTATCATACTCAACCAATAAATTACTGTGCAAATTTTTGGCGTTCACTGTGCTCATGCCACCTGTTTACAACTTCATAGTCATAAATTCAGTCATGTCTTTTGAAAAATGCATCTTTCCTATGTGCATGGTTTCACATTTGCTCAACTCAAGCAGATTCAGTGTAGTTCTCTGCTCTGTTTTGAGTTGGCACTGGTATTGGATAATCTGTGCGGTGAGTCTGGTTAAATAACCAGTCTGCCTGAAAACCGGCATTTTATTTTTGTCTGGATCAACTTCTTGTGTATGTGCAGAAACATCACTGTTGTCACAAGAGGCAGAAATAACTTGGGGAAGGGCAGGATGATCAGAGTGGTTAGGATGCATCCTGATACGTGGGCATCACCATGTTGGTGATGGAAGAGGTTCCTGCCATGGTTGCCGTGCATAAATTGCACTGAGCAGCCTGAGTCCTGGGAACCAAGCAGGCATGGCATGCAAATAGGGGTCACTGCTGAAGCCCTGAATTTCAGAATTTCATGAATTTCATGCTAGCAGAGAAACTTGTAAGTTAGCCATACAGTATTCTACCACAAGCTTTGTAAGATGGGAACCAGTTTGGCCCACTTTGACTTGTTTGGCTTTAGTGAATCTACATGTGAAAATGAAGCTGAGAAGTGAGCACCACTTTTCTATAGTAAGTACGGAGCAGAAGCAGCCACCTAACTTGCCGTAGGGCGGTGGTTCTGTTTTCAAAACGGAACAAGTGAAGCCTAAATTCCATAGCTACAGGCGCATTCTTCTTGGGTAGGTAGTAATCAAAAACTAATGATTCAAGCTGTCAAAGCTTTTTAAAGTTCACGTAAAGTTTAAGATGATGGAAATATGTCTTTTCTTTGGGAGGAGGAGAGTGTTTTGCTGCTCTTCTAGAGAAAATTTTGAGTCTAATGAGCTTTTCATATACAAACTTTTAAATAGTAAAAAGTAGCCACCCAACAAAATAATTATATAAATGCCTGAGGTTGGCAAGAATTTTGTGTTAACCTTTTACCAACAAGTTGGGAAATACTGACTTTATTTAAAAAAAATAAAAATCTTGTAGTCTAAACAAGCAAGGAGTGTCTGTGGAGTTTTTGCCAGGAAGGTACGTTGTCTTGTGTTGGCCTAGAGCTTAGCGTTCACCTCCGTGAGATGGCAAAAAGCTATCAATCTGTCTGCTTTTAAGCAGGCTTTAGCCTGTTCCTCTTTCAAACTGT
This sequence comes from Thinocorus orbignyianus, assembly GCA_013400375.1. Lineage (NCBI taxonomy): Eukaryota > Metazoa > Chordata > Aves > Ciconiiformes > Thinocoridae > Thinocorus > Thinocorus orbignyianus. Next base: position 1,403,899 of record VXBW01001336.1, on the reverse strand, counting down.
TTCCACAGCCGCCGCTGTGTCAACTCTGTTCGGTTGTAATTGCCAACTCCAGAGCAGACTGATCAATGGAAATGCTAAATAAAGCAGCAGAACTCTTGCCTCAGAGGATGTGTAAAACCAGATTGGCCAGCAAGTGTGTGTCTTTGTGAACATTAGCAAAAAGATTAGCTGGTCCCAGTCCCTCCAGTCCCTTTTACTGCTTTGCTAGTGGGTCATCTTGAAGTCTGAGTTTCTGAACTGTTATTCCAGGTGAAGCTTCTTTTAAAGAAATGAACAACTGGAGTGGTTTAGCTTTTCTGAAACTGGGAAACAGGAGAATTCATAGGAATAAAAGCTGTTGACTAACTTGAGCTGTAGCTAGCTAATGTTGGGGGGGGGGGGTTTGGCATGTGAAGTTTTTGGCATGTGAAGTATCAGGCTTGTGGTACTTGTTAGTACTGTTAGAGTTGATCCTGTCATCTTTGTCATATACGGGACTTTGAGATGTGACTGCTGGCTGGGGATCAGAAACAAAACACCAATTCTACTGGTCGTTGACATACATGTCTGTGAGAGCCTGAGGAAGTTCTTGGCATGTTTTAAACTAACCACACTAGGTTTGCAGGCACAGCTCTCTTAGTGCTTTCTTACAAGGTATCTTTTCCATAGCTGATACGTAAAATGATGTCTGTACTCCCTCTGCTGGCTCTGCAAAAATAGCCTTCATGAGCTTAAATATTCAAGTAGCACCTCTTAGAAAAAAGCCTGTGTGAAATTCTGAGTTAGGAACAGTTTAATGAATGGAAGAGGGGTTTTCCTGAAAAATAGGTCAACAAATAATTACTGAAAGCTAATCAGGTGTCTCAGATGCTATCTCCTGCCATAATGGTAAACACTGGTGTTGTATATACCTTTGTAATTGTATTCTGGTCTGGTTTTGTGCATCAATGATTGGATGGGACTGTCCAAATTAAGATACCAAATGCTTGTGCATCTAGTCATACGCCTGAGCCCTATGTTTATGGATACTGTGTGCTATATGTACATAGAGGTGTGATAACTAGGAGCTTCCCATGGGGCAAGATAACTTATATCCTTCCATAAATTAAAGTGCTCTGTACTTCTGTTTGCTTATTCTGAGATTACTGGTTTCTTCCTGTGTGAGGAGGTACTGGATATAAAAGTTCTCAGCCAGAACGGAAGAAGGACGTCTTAGTATAGATAGGTGTTATGTCCACAATCAAAACAGTTGCTCTTGGAAATTAAAGACATCTTTTCATGCCAATCTAGTTCATTCCATTTTATTGTTTTCTGATATTATTCCTCTGTTATACTACTATCCTAGTTATTTTTGCTTTCTGGAATGTAGGGATGGTTTAACAGTTTTGGAGGACTGAGAGAATTGCCTACCCTGCTATAGTGGTCAGTAACTGGTCTGAAGCTGGATAAGTGGAATAACAAGTCAAACTGCTTTTTTTTGGTGTTTTCTAGTTCAGGGTATGTCTGAACAAGAACCCCTGAGCCTTGTGATGTGGAGAGCCTGGCTTCTGGTTGCTAAGTCTCAGGATGTTTTCTGGCTTTTCATGCCTGCAAGGTGCATTTCCTGGAAAGCGCAGTCTCTTGTCCAGACGTTTTCTTGTATAATTCATGACTGTCAATTATTTCTGAACTGTAAGACACCTGTGCAAACCTAATTTAAGAATTCAGTGCAGACAAAGATTCTGGGGTTCATCCCCTGTTAAATTTCTCTTTGGGTATAGCTGTGGATGTCTGGAGTTTTCCTTAGGCATTGATGTACTGAGAAGGGACTGCTTGGCTGTGTACAAGCAGGCAGTTCTCTGGCATCCACACAAAGGTTAGATAGAACAAGTCTTCCTTTCACGGTGAGTATTCCCAAATATCCTACTCTTCTATTTTTTCCCCTTAGGGCATGCTATTGTGTATTAAGGTCTTGACATTTAGCCCCCACTTATCATGAGAACTCAGAGTTTTATTGCCTTGCTCAGTAACTTCTGTTTTAATGTCCTAAGTTGTATTTTGTTAATGTTCATGTAAGTTGATGACTAAACCAAAACTTGCAGACCTGCATAATATAGGCCATAAAATTTAGCTTAGGAATACTTGCCTTGAACCCTAATGTCAGGCAAGAACAGCTGAGGATTCTCAGTGCGCAGGGAAATGCTTTCATTTTCTAGGAAAGCCGAATGCGTTTTAGAAACCCCTAAGTTAAGGAGCCAGAGATTCCTAATCTTAAAATAGCTTAAAATAATAAAGTATCTTAAAATAGCTTGGTTTAGGCTTTCTTGGAGCAATTTTACTGTGAGGCAATTGTTTAAATACTTGAAAATATTTGCTCAGTGAAAAATACTTTTTGACAGCTAATGGCTTATTTTAATAATAATTGCTCGACAACAAGCTAATGTTTTAGTAAGTACCTACTTTTTGAGTTATAAGGAAGAACGCTGTCTCAAAAGCTGTTTAGTCTTAATTATGTGCATCAAGCATTGTGCTTCAGACTAGCTTGTGGTTTTGACAGACAGCTGTGTAACTGCCTAAAATCGTTCCTTTGGACTATTTTGATTCTGGATCCTGCCTGTGTACGGTTTGATCACATTGCTGAGTTCCTTTAATTAGATAGCTGCCCTAAACTGTGTTCAAATACTAAGATAAGATGTTCTCAGCACAGTCCCCTCCAAACACTCCACCACCCACAACTACCACCCCAATTTCACGCAGTTTTGGTTAGAGGGAAAGATTTCATTAGAAATGATGTATATGCAAAAGCAGGAGTGTAGTGCACCAAGAATCAACATGCTATTAATAGTCTGGAGAAGACTCCTAGCTTCTGGTGTTGAGGCTACGAATGCAAAATACAAGCCACAAAATACAAAACCATACCTAAATATTTAGTGTAAATGCATGTTTGATTTGAAGGTGAACTGACAGCAATGTTTGTAAGCTGCACTGCTATTCCTGTGAGTGTTCAATTTTTATTCAAGATTCTGTTGGTATAAATTTGTGCCTATTTGAAAGCATCCCTTTACTCCAGAAAAGGAGGAAACAGAAAACATTGTTGTAAGGTACTGGAAGTAGAGTCAAACTAAGAATTTGACTAAACATAAGAGTGGAAACCACAGTAGAACTTGGCTGTCAACCTGCTTGACACACTACACAGAGCTGAGTATGCTTATAACTTAGATGAGCCAAATTCATAACATAACTCTAAAATGAGCTGTATGGTTGTTTTTCAATGTGTAGGACTCCTCAGAAGTTTCACTTCTTCCTATCCAGTTATCCAGTGTTTGGTAGCCTTCTTAGTGCTTGTGAAGTCTGGAAGTGCTTATTACCAGCAGGCTTCATACTTGCACCAGTTTTTTCAAAGTCTTGTCTGCCTCATGTAGGGTTTTGGTTTTTTTTTTCTTTTTTTTTTTTTTTTCGGAAACACTACTGCAGTAATCCTTAATTATAAAGGTTTTCAGATGGCTTCTTCCTGTATTTCCCTTGACAAACCAATTGAAATAAGTAAGTCGTAATGGGACTGAAATAATAAGCAGGTTCTTGGAGAGAAGTCCTAGTACAGCTGCTTCCTAACGATCTACTTTCTCTTCTGTCTCCATTAGAAATGGAGACATACTGCTGTATGTCTTTCAAGCTAAAGAGATCTACTGAAGGTGCTGAGAAACCAGATAATGGTATCCTGGGAGGAGGATGGGGGTACAAGAGGCTGCTTAGGAAACAGGAGCACTAGGAGGCAGGGAGGGAAGCTTCTATGCACCTTCTGAAATTACTTCTAGAAAGACTGATCCCCTAACTGTTCGAGTTATGGTAATTTATGTTATCTTTTGTTTTGTCTTGCTGTGTCACCCTTGTTTCAGGACATTCTGATGCTCTTCTGTCACTTTCCTCCAATGAGGAGTCATTTCCTTGAGTCTCGGTAACCACAGGCTAAAGGCAGCTCTGACCTCCTCCACTCTGCTTTACCCATTTGCTGCAGAAAGGGAAACTTGTGAGCTGCAGGGATTAGATTAAAAATGTAATTAGTTTGAGTTATCAGGGCTATTCTATGAACCCTTCCTTGCATGTATGGGGAAAGAAGTGGTGAACTGAGGTACGCTATAGTCAGTTGTGTAATTGCGGTGGCCCTTTGTTGGAAACCAGGAGCTGGACATACAAATCTTGCTTCTTAAAAGAGTTTGTGCCTTCAACCAAAGGCCAGTTGGAGTTAGTGTGACATGCACAACTTCAACAGTTTAAGCAGGTTGCTTGGAGTTGTCACTTGAGTGGAAGAGCTGATACTTCCCTTCCTAATTCCCTTTCTTCAGAAATACTGTATGCCATTGCTGAAAGCAACCTGATTGCAGAAGTTGCAGAACATTGCCACTGTAAAATAAACACTTGTGGGAAGTAGCTTAAGTAGAAGAAACAAAATAGCTCTGTCTTAGCTGAGTCAGAATGATGATCTGTAGTCTTCATGGATGGGTAGACTCTTGCCCCTGAGGGCCAGCTGCGTCTGAACTAATGTAGCATCCTCCCAATTCAGATGCTGTCTTTTGGAAGGAGGAATATTACGCTTCTTGAACAAGCCACTAGGAATTACTGCTGAGGATTCAGAGCTGCCTTAGCAGGAGACTGGCACTTCACTGTGTATGCCAATGGTAGTTATGCCTTATGCACCTGAGTGCCTGCTGGTTTGCCACATTATTTCTGGTAGCCTTGTGCTTGAATTAGGCAGGGCAGTGAGGGGAGCAAAATAGCCAGTCCTCAGCACTGAGTAGGTTGAGCTAATTGCAGTGAAGTCTTTCAAGGCATGGCCTTTCCATACCTAGAGGAATAAGCATTGTGACAGAGCTATATAGGCACCTAATTCACCTCCTAATTGGAATGCTTGCTGTTTAGACTGGAAGCACACAACCCTCTACAAATTGTGTTAGGATTCAGTGATGCTAGCGAAGAGTTAAGACCTTTGGTTTATGGAAAACTGGAGAAGAGATTTCCTTTGCGGGGTGGAATAAGACTTAAAAATATTATCATGGACCATGGCTCCATGCACATTCTTTTCCCCAGTCACTTTTTTTCTAATGAGTTAGTCATGCAGCTTCTGTCTTTGTGCTCTCAGAAACCTGAAGAGTTAAGCACAGTACAGGTCTTCACACCTGAAGACTTTAGATACGGAGCCAAAATTGTTAATTGCACATAGCCAGTTTGTACAGCAGTTCTTAAATAGCCTACCAAAACTGAGAAATTAATTAGGTTCACTAAATCTGCTTGAGCTGCCATTCAACCATCTGATGAATATGCTGTTCAGTTCAAATGGTGTCCAGCCTTGGCCATAAAGTGATAGATCATGTGATCTGTTTAGTGGTGTGTCACTTCACCTGAAATAATAGAGGGAAGATGAACCTTTTCCTTGAATGGTGATTGACGATATCTTAAAGGTGGCAGCAACATAGTTTCATGATGAAGATGCTCCCAGGATTAGCTTGATGTGTACCCCTTAAGTTGCATGTGAACATTGCCTTTATGACTTCTACAAATAAATCGACTATTCTGGTGTCTTGTGAAGAAACTTCTGGGGAATCCATTGTGGTAGCTTAGTCAGCCAGTAGAAACCCTGGTATTTAAATATTTTGGGTTTGTTTTGTGGCTGGGCAGGGAGACAGTGCTTTTTGGATGACTGCTCTGCACCAGGCTGCTGCGAGGAGCCAGCTCTTAGACTGCAGAGAAGTGAAGTGCATGGCTGTGATCACAGCTGGTGGAGGCTTGGGAATGTGTCTCCTTGGATCCAGGGGGGCAGACTGCACTGCTGTCAGAAAAATTGTCTGTTGTTGAAGATCACTGAATTGCAGGGAGAAGGCAAGAGTGGTGGAAAAAGGATTAGTAAAGGAAAGGGTGCTAAAAGTGTTTGGAGTGCTGTGAGAAATGGACTTTGTTTCAAAGTGCTGTCTCTCAGTAGCTGAGATGCTGCTGCGAAAGAAGAGTGGAAAAACCACACACGAAGTTACTGCCCTGAGCCCTGTGTTGCCTGTGTGACTGTTGTGACAGCAGGCTTTCGCATAGTCTATTACTTCATTAGCGCAGTTGCCAATTAGTGTGGGTGGCTTTTCCCAATGCAAAAGGATAAGGGTGGCAGGTGTAAATTGCAGTGTTGTTAGTGTCAAATGAGAGTGGCTTCAGGACCTCTGTGGGTGAAAGTCTTATGCTTGACACTGCAGCACAGCCATGCCTTTGGTCTCCTGAGGATGTGACAGACTCGCTGCTTGCATTGTTAGACTGAAAGTGGGATCTTGACTTTGTGCATCCTGTATGCTAACAGTGCTTACACACGCTCCCTGTCTATTTAAAAGAAGCCAAAAGAAGAATATTATTACCTTATATTGGATGGTGGCCCAGGGATTGTCATGTAACTCATACTGATCACGCAGCATTTAGTTCAACATCATTCTACAGACAGGTACCAATAGCTATATTGAAGTAATGCTTAAATGTATAAAAAAAAAAAAAACAAACACCACAAACCATCAACCAACCCTGCATAAATGAGAAAGTTCTTTAAAAGGAGTAGTTATGAGCAGGACAGTGCATGCAGCATGAGAACGTAGCCTCTAAGTGGCTGTCAGACTTAAGGAAAAACAAAAAGCATAATCATGAGGAAGAAGCAATTTTGAAACTGGAGATGGGCCCGAAGGATAAAGTATTATGTAGACTTGCTAAATGGTAAAATGTCTCAGATAATACCACAAGGCTTAATTTACTGAAGATGCTTCTTATACTGTACCAGAAAGAGGAGACCCACTGGAATGGATTAGTGAGCTAAACTCTCAAAATTTATTAAAAAGAGCTAAAAGGATGATTACTATAATGAAGAAGCTTGGAAAAGATTCCTCGCCTGTGTTTCTTGCATTAGCCATACAGTGAACTCTCAAATCCAAATATTGCGGTTGAAAACCAAACAAACGAAACAACAAAAACCTCCCTGAGCTTTGTCATGCCACCACAAGCAGGAGCAGCCAACTTGTGCAATAGTTCTGAAAGAGCTACTCAAGTGTATGTGTAAAAGCTGCGATACTAGTTATAGTATTTGAGTTAAAAAACAACTTTGACTCCTTAGGGATAAAAGATGGCACTTTTTGAAAGGGTCTTTCTCAGAATGACTCTTTAGACAGTTCACTTGTATTTCTGGCAGCAGGGATTAATATGATATGTAGGGGAAGCTAGCATAGCTTTCAATCATACATTTTTCAAGAAATAAGGCTTTTTAATGGTTTGAGGGTAAGGAAAAACTGTGTTCTTGTATTTCCAAAATGCTTTTGAAAACTCTGGAGATGAAGGCTCTTAAACTGGCATGTTGTGAAAAAAGAGGGAAGCTTCTTAAAATAAACTTTGGCCACAAAAGGGTAAAACTAATACCCAACTTAGCATCACAGTGTGTGCTTGTTTAGACAGGTGACCAGGGCTGGGGTTTTTGTTTAATTCTTTCTATGTTCTAAACTATTGCTTGGTGGGGATGATGATTTTGAGGATCATAAATGGATGACTTACTGCATAAGTATCACTGTTTATATATTGTGTGTTTGCAGTTCAATGAGTATATAGAATATTTTGTAGTACTGTTTCTACATAGTAGAAAGCTAGTCTGAGCTAGCAAAAAAGCCACCCCACCCTGAAAACTTAACATACTCGTTAATTTTACTGTCCTAATAGAAGGGAGTCAGTCATATGCAGAGTCATTTTATGGAAGTAATTAGGCTTAATCTCATTAGGCATAAATATTTCCTAGTAGTATTAAGACTAATTTTAAATTTCTCTTGAGGTTTTCTGAATACAGAAAGAATTGGGTAGGGATGGACTTTTGCCATTTGCCTGAAGGCTCATAGCTCTAAAGAGCTTTTGGCACCTCTTTGATATCAGGAAGCATGGTTACAGTCAAAAGCATGCTGCTCCGCTTGAGTGGATGTTAATATGAAAGAATACTTTCTGGAAGAAAAAAAAGGGGATTGTTCGAAAGGGGATGAGATGGTAAATGTCTGGTTCTGGCTGAAGTGTTGTATGCAATTTAACTTGAACATGTGTTAATTTAAATGGGTACAACGTGTTCTGAAACAAAGTTTCTGATGTTAAGAACTCCTGAAGCTGTCTTGGAGCTTCAGAACAAAAATAACCACCCTATCCACTAATGCTGCTTTCTGTCTACTGACGTGGGAAAGGAAGAAAGTCATTGCTCAAACTGATAAAAGCAACTTCAATAGTATGCGTGTATGATATTGTGGGAATTGAAAGATGGAAGTAAAAATGGAAGTAATATCTGAAACGTGTGTTCATCTCAAAAGATATCTGAAGCAAGCTTAAGTGGCAAAAATTTAGAGGCATAAAGGTTACTCAAGACAAGTAAAATACCTGTAGGAATAACTGTTATGAGGAAGTCAGCTGCTGTTTTGCTTTGAGTCATAATTCTTGTCAGAACCGACCAGCTTGGTTGCATTGCTTACAGGCATGCACTGAGGTTTAAATGCAACAAGTGACCAAAAGCCAGGAATCCAGTTCCAGCTCTGTTGGATCAAATTTGGTACCATCTCACTTCCCCTTTACTTGCAATTTAGCTGCATATAATAACATTATATGCCTCATTTAACACGTGTCTGTCAGGTTTTGTGACTGGAATGCATCTTGTAACCTGGGAACTCAAGTAAATTCTGATGTAGTATTAAGATGCAGAATTTTAATAAGTAGGATTCAGGTTTTTTGTGTTGTAACTTTCACCAATGTGGTTTTGATAAATATTGATCAGGGAAGTGTTGTAAGTCGTTCCTGAACTAATTAATGTGAATATTTGTCCATGGGTGATTTCACTGCAAAGAAAAACATATCTACTTTTAGGGTTATATATGTAGTTATAAGTATGACAGGTCTGTTGATAAAATTTATTTACAGCATAGTTATACCAAGCAAACAATTTTAGCATAAACCCTGCAGGATTAATGGAGTGCCAAATGGAGTAGTCGTACATAGAGATTGAAACTTTTTTTTCTAGGATTATAGTCTTAACTTGGAATTAGCTGGTATTTTAAGCAGTCTTGTCAAATTTAGCCTTTTTGGTTTAGTTGATGATGTCATCATGGAGTAAAAAGTAAGTGAGTCTAGTCAAAGGAAGTACTGAGAAAGGAGGCTTCAGGGGCTGTGAGTGGTGAAGGGAGAAGCTGTCTGAGTGTTGATCAGGACTGTGGATGATAGGAGACCCTTTAAGACATTGCTCTGTTCATGAATATCTGGAATTAGTTACTCCTTCCAGAAAAGTGTTTTAAGTATTTAAAAAACTCAAGTTTTTTTTCTGCATGGGTTTGTTTCTTAAAGCATTTGGCTGCTTGCATATTGCTTGACGTTGTACTATGAAATAGAAAAGTATGAAAGCCTCGTATTTTAAATGCATGGGGACACTTGACACTTTCTATAATGATGATCACATTGGTTTTATTCTCTAGGGCTTTCCAGTATGTCTCAAAGTCCGATGTTCCTTGAATAGTGTTTATAGGTTTTTCTGAAGTCCTACTTGTTGTTTCAGTCATTTGCATCACTTTAGTTCTCATATTCAAGTTAAAATATCTTAAATTGAGAAAAATAATGATTTGTTTAAGTTTTTGATAAAATAGCACTTCTGTCCAGACTGTTCCGTACAGCACACTCTGATCTTGTTTCTTAATCCAGCTGCCGCTTTAGTCGGGGTTGGTTTACTTCAAGAGTGTGGAAATGCCATGGCTTGGCAAAGGCAGGGTGGTTGGTTGATGGCATAAGACAGTGTCTGCTCACTTGCTGGGCTCTGTACAGAGGCTGTGGAGTGAGCCACTTTGTAAGAGAAGGTGATGTTCTTCCTGCTGTAATAACTCACCTTCAAGACTGTTAAAATTTTCCCTTGCTGCTACCAAAATAGGAGGGAAGTGATGCAGGTGTCCTTTGCATGGCCATTGCTAGCTTGTACTGCTGAATTGACTTTAGGCTACTGAACTTCTAATTTGTTAGCCATCATCCCAATAAGAAATAATTTGTGATTTTAAAGCAAATAAACAACTACCAATGGATGAAACAACAGCCTGTTTTTAATTGTTAGGCAAGTACACCTACCCACCAAGAGATTAAGCTTTGGAGTGAAGTCAGATTTCTCTTTGAAACCCCAGCAAAACTCATGACCTTTGAATGTACTGTGTATAACACGTATGTTGTTACAAGAGTAACTTGTCATTACCACGCTGTAGGGCACATGTCAGGATGAAGGTGATGTATTAAAAACTTTGTTGCGACGTGTCTTCCACCATTGGGCCTTCTCCCTCCTGGCTGTTCAGTCTACTTGTAGTTGCTAAGCTGGGCTCTCTCAGGAGCTTGCACTCAAACAACAGCATGGCACTTTAACTCCTACTTGTTCAGTTATGCAAACTTTAACATATGGGATAGCAACCGCTTAAATGCGCACTGTTCAGTGTGAACTTGTTGTTTTATTAGTATAAATGCACATTTCTTCTGAAACAGCTGGGTGAGTTTCTGTAGCCTTTCAAGAAGGTATGAGGTTCTGTCTCCTAAAGTGAGAATGCTGACTCTCCAGAGCAAAAGGCTACAGACATTCTCAGTGTGATTTCCAGGTCACTTTCTCAGTTAAAATGACTTTCTAGTCTAATAATGTTACAGGCAACTTCTCCCTCACCCACCCACCCCCCAGGAAAGTTCCCATGTGATGACTTGAAGCTGGTGGGCATACCCAGTGCTGTGGATTTCAACCTAAAGTGTGCAAAGGCATATTATATTGTTTCAGTATTATAAAAGCTAGCTTTTGAAAGAGATTAAAATAGCATGGTAACTGAGATATAAGGGGACAGTTTGTATCACTGCAACCTCTTGGTATGTAGATCTGTCCGGTCTTCATTGAACTAATTAGATTAAACAAAGGCTTTCCTGAGATAATCACTTTGCAAGCCTTTTCCTATATTACAGCAGCCAGCTTTAGTGTGTTGTTGAAGGTCAAATACTAGTACCAGCTAATACTTAATATCTGAATGCAAAGTGTCGAAGCAGATGTGAAAATTAAATTGAATGACACAGTATGTATAATTGCTGGAGCTTTGACTCCTGAGGTATTAGTTTGCTTAAGTGTTTTAAGATTTAATTTTTTCTGTAGATTGGTGAGGCAAATATTAAATGCAAATTCGGTAATAGAAGTGACTTGGATAGGGCTCCAGGGTATGCTAGGGCCTGTGCACCTGGGCAATAGTAATTATGCCACTTTTAAACTCTGCTGTTCACATTTAGTTGTTAGTATGTGGCCACTGTAAACTATCACTTCAAGGTAGCCTTAATGAATGTAGAACACAGATCGTAGCTTTCTCCCAAACAGAGGGAATTGCTAAATACTAAATTAATTACTAAATACTTCCACCTCTGAATGACTATTTCTAGAGTGATTTTTTTTAAGCATATTAATGTTCAGGGCTGCCCCAAAAGTAGTTGCTTTTGGGGGCAGGGCATGAGATTAACATGGGTTTATATTTGAAGTGTTGCAGAAGAACACTTCAGGAAACATATTACAGCTGGTCTTAGTCAATTCGGTACGTTCTGGTGGGACTAAATAGATTTGTAATCTGTCTCTTCGTGCTTTGGTAAACTTCTCTACAGGCAGAATTCTGTAAACAGCTTGTCCTTTTTGTAGGCCGACTACAAAGTCTCATGAGGTTGGCAAACTTGTGATGGTAGTAAAATTGTCTAACCTTTGTTTCGTGGGTTACAGTTTTGAATTATTGTCTTTGGTAAGAAAGCACATTCACTTAGTGATAGATACTAATTTGATTAAATAATTTGGTTAAATAATTTAAGATGCAGTATTTCTCACAGGTGGCTGTTAGGAAATGACAGGTCAGTGGAGCTGTTGCTGTCACAGAGCTGCAGGTTCTTTTCAGAGTGACTTGCACAAGTATCTGAAACCCTTCTATGGTAGTTTGTGCTGCTGCTACCATAAGATGTCTCTACAGCGCAGGATTTTTAGTCATTTAAAAATGTGACAGGCAATAGCCTTAAAGTTGCTTCTAGTCTTGGTGATATGTAAATAAAGGATTATGCAAAAGTTGATGTGCCTAGTGAAAGACATCTTAATTGTGTTCTGTGCAGCTTCTTTAAGCTGGATGCTAACATAACTTCAACTGAATTAAACTTTGAATAAGCTGGAACTTCAGTAATGATGTATAAGTGGCTTTTAGTTTGATAACTTTCTTGAATTTAAAATGTGGGATATTAGCAGATTGGAAACTTGAGGCAAATTGCTTTTAGCTATAGTACTTCAGACCTCGTACTGTTAAAATGTATCTCAAATGGCTGCTGTAAGAATTAAGAACTCAAACACTAGTCAAAACAAATAAAATATTCCACTAGTTGAAGAGATAAATACTAGATTACCCGTGTATCTTAAAAATATGTTTTCTTTTGATACTTGAATTTCACTGTGTATAGTTGCATTATGCATCACCACTTTGTTACAAAAGTAGAGACTGTTAAACTTGCTGTAACAGGAAGTGATTGAATGTTGCAAGGTTTAACATCAAGACTGCATTAAGGATATTTCTTCAAGAAACTTGTAGTGAGATTTTTCTCTAGGAATTGGCAAAGAAACTATGTTAAGGTAAGTCTCTTCTGTACCTGTGTGCTGTGAGAGGCTTTTGTATAGTCCATTGAAATGCCTGGTAAAAATGGGCTACTGGAGCAGACAACTTCTGGCCTGATTTGGTGTCAAGAATTGCTAATGCTTCACCAAATGTTTATCATTTGGAGCAACACTGCTCTTAATATTCAGAATTTAAAGAGTCTTTGTAGTGTTCCTCTCAGTTTTCCACGGGTTTTTCCTAACAGGGATGTGCTAAATAGCCTGTGCTGCTGCTAGAGCTGATCTGCAGAACCACCCTGCTTTTGTAGTGTTAATGTAAGCTTATTGAACTTGTTTGTGAACCCAGGGGTCTGCTGGTGTGTTTGGACACCACTGAGGTGGTCCACCACTGAGGTGGTCCACCACTGAGAACCCCTTTCAGTGTAAACTGTTAGCAACAATTAATCACTAGACTGTTATATCTTAACACAAATGGATCTAGATTCATAAAGATGCTAGAACCGGAGTGCAAAGCACAGTATGAGCTATGGTTAAGCAGTATTGTTGTTCTTAAAGTAACTTGCATATGAACACAAGTCTTGCTGTGCCTCACTATTCAATCTCAAATCTTGTCAGTGCCAAGTGAGCAACGACTAGAGCTGTAGCTTTTCCTAACCTCATGTCTGTGCTTGGATTTGGGTGTATTTGGGCCTCAAGTGCAGGCCTGCTAGAGGCTTGAACAGAGCTTTTCTTAATTAAAATTGAATCAGGTTAGATGTAATTAGTGGTAGGGCATTCTGCTTGGTCTGTTTTTGCCTAATAAGTAGCTGCAGCATCTTCTCCATAGCTATACAAACTCATTTGCCTGATCTGCTTCTTGTTACACTGTCATAGCTTATGATCAGATGCCAATTGATAAATCCTCCTAGGCTACTAGTTGGTCAACAGCATCCAGCTTTTGGGCATTAGAAAAAGATGTAGTGTGGTTTTAAAGAGCACTCTTTCATACATGATTTGCATGAATGTGTTCAATTCTGTAGCAACACATGTTACTGTCAGCTGAAGAATGTACACTAACCAAAACTGCATCCTAGCATGCAAGTCAACACCTTTCTCATGGACCCTTCAACTATGGTAACGTTTTTTTTTTCCTGCAAGCAGCAGAAAACAATGAAGATTTTAAATTATTTTTTTTTTAATCTGGGTACCTTGATATTTTAGGCTGTTGAAGTTTTATGCGTATGATCATTGATGGCTTTATGCTTTCTGTTGCTCTCCATAAAACAACATAGACAGTGCTTCTCCCAGAATCTCATAGTGATAGGAAGAACCTAAAGACTGGTGGTAGTTCTGCTGGAGATGAGACTCGCTTGTGGTTGGGTGACATCACTTCTTGTTTTTTCAGCATCAGTGGTTGTCTTCAATGCAAATGCAGCACTGTGGCACAGTGCTTAAAACAATAGATTGGCTATAGCTGGAGCTGACGCTTGAGGGTCTTATTGACCTGGAAGTGTCCAAGTTACTGTCCATCTGAGCCTGACTGTCCTCATGTCTCATGGAGGAATATATTGTTACTTGTGCTCACCGTGCCCCATTATGTCGATAAAGCTGACTTACATGATCAGTTCAGTCTTCTGCAGGCAGCTGACCTTTATATAGGCATGAAGTATTCGTGCATTCTCTGTGCTGTTGTACAGATACACATCCACGTGTAAGATGTGTCAGCCGAGCAGGAATTAAATACGCAATGCCTGTACAGGTTAAGAATTCTGACATGGATGTTGATTTTTCAGCTACAGTGCTCCGATAATCAGATCAAAGAGCTGCTCTTAGTCTCCCTATCCCTTCTTTAGGAAAGTGGTATTGTGCAATTTTCCCGTCTGTTCAAAAATTTGCATGTAGATACTGCAGGAGGCTTGAGTTGTGATGAAATGGCTGTTAAGGCTCTCAGTTTTCCACGGGATATGAAAGTGCACTAAGACTTAAGTCTGCCTGAAGATACACTCCTACTTACGCTACAGAAGTAATTCATGTGTGGGCTGACTTAGTGTTGGAACTGTTTTCCTTGAGGTTTGCACAAATGAATTAATGGGAACACACAAAAGCTTGCTCATCCCAAGCTGTGAGGTGAAAGCTTTGGTGAAAAGTTGGGATTTTTAACTTTAGCGTGTTCTTACTCCATGTGATATTATTGATGCACGCTCCAAACTCCATTTCCCTCTAAACAGATTTACTTCCAGGTGTTTTTAAGTTTCCTTTTGATGATGAACTGTGTGGATATAGGAGGAAAATACAAGTCTTAAAGGTAACACCTGTTCTAAAAAGTTAATGGTTGAAGAAAGTTTTAATAATGCAAGGTTATTTTGGGATGGGAAACACCTATTTTATGCCCCGTCACTCTTGTTAGCTGAATGCTAACTAAAAATATTATAGGAAAAGTGAAGAAATTGTCCTTAAGCAAAAATCTGTTCTGTAACCTCCATACAAGGAGTAGGGTTGTCTTTTAATGTATTTCAGTGTAGCTCTTATGTAACTGAATGTGTATTTATTTTTTTTCTAGACCATACATGCCATTTGGCTTGGGGAACAGAATGAGCCATGGGACAGCCTCAAAGATCTCTCTCCAGACGTGGTCTCTTACTTGGGTGATGTGTCTCCTCTCCTGACTGTCTTCATACCCAAAGGATTTATTTTCCTTTTGGAAATACTTTAAGTTGAAATCTTGTTCCTTACTGGAAACTGTCTACACTAAAGACTGCACGCACCATGGGTGATATGGCAAACAACTCGGTTGCATATAGTGGTGTAAAAAATGCTGTCAGAGAAGCTAATCATGGAGATTTTGGAGTTACTCTTGCAGAGCTCCGTTCTCTTATGGAACTTCGAGCTGCAGATGCGCTGCATAAAATACAGGAATGCTATGGAGATGTACATGGCATCTGTACAAAATTGAAAACTTCACCAAATGAAGGTAAGTCAATTTTAACACTGTTATCGGGGAAGCGCCATTTAGGAGAAAACTTTAGTCAAGCAAACAACATCTTTTCTTGTAACGTAACAAAGTTTATAAAATTATTTTAGTTACTGTACTAAAACCTCCTATAGGGCGGAGGTGTTCACTGGTAATAAGCAGGCAACGGTGTTTTCAACTGGTTGTATTAGCAATGAAGTTTGGCGTGGAGTTAGTTGCTGTAGGCATTCACGTATGGAACAGCAATGCAACAACATAGCAATGTTTAGCTTATGAAAGGGTAAGTTTTGTGAATAGGTCATATGACCTATATTTCGCATTTCAGATAGTGCTCTCACAAAGTTGTAATACGCTAATGCAGGGCTTATTAGTGCTTCTGTGTTGCTGTCTAGTTCTCCTATTCTCTAATGCAACAATTTTTGAAACTTAAATCTATAGCAGGATCTAGTTTTTAAGTCTCTAGTATTTCTGTAGATTGTTTGATCTATGCAAAATAACTATTGATACAGCTTGTCACTGTTAGCAGAAGGTTTGCGAAGTGATCATACAGTCTTACTATCTAGAAATAGCACTTAAAAAAAAAAAGGTCTTTGCTGCCATGTTGAACTTGATGACTTTCTGTGAAGTATGGCTACCTGAGGCCTTTGCTCTCTATAGAGTTATTACTCCAAGATAGGGTGTATAGAGGAAAAAAGAAAATAAATTATTCAGGTCTCTTCCCCAAGAGGTTTCCAGAACTTTTCCTTAATATCTGGCTCTCTTCTACTATTCTTTTCCAATGTAAATGAGAGCCACAAGCTTTAATTTCTGAAAGAAAGATGCAAGTTTTATTGCTTAAGATATCTACATGAAGTCCTTCTGTTGGTAGGAAGTACTAAAATTGAGATTTTTGGCGAATTGTGGTGTCTCTGTTTAAGCACTCATAAAAAATTTTAAACAATGCAGTTTCGTGTTGGTGACAGTAAAGTACCTACCATCTTAATCCTCGAGAGCTGTTATTTTCTGTTCTTCAGAAATGCTATGGAAAGGCTTGTTTCCTTGGATCAAGAGCAGCCTATTAGTGCTGTAAGGTATCTTAGGTACATCTGCATTTAGCACATTTTGGCTTGATCTGCTTTTGAAACCAGACTCCTGCTTTTATTACCCTCTTGACCTGTTGGATGGTACTGAAAGGCAAGTTCCTTTCTCAGTGAAAAGGGCTGCAGTTTCGATGATCAGGAACTGAACGGAGGGTTGAATCTTGGCTTACAGTAATATGCAAGCTAGGTGGGCATATGATTGTTGACCAAGCACCAAATACCTGGTGTACTGCAGGATTCACTTTATGTCCCTTAAATTAACAAACAGGTTAACGTGTGGGAACAATGAGTGTCAGTGTACTGAAACTATAAAGGGTTAGATGCCCTTTCCTGCTGGTTGATTCTGCTCTACTAAGGAAGGTGTGATCCCTTTCAAAAAGATTTGACATTTAGATGTACTGTCCTGCAATCAGTTAAAGTTAAATACAATCAATAATATGATAGAAGGGTGCCATCTCTCTTTTTTTTTTTTTTTTCCCCCTCTTCTCTTAAGTGCAAGAACATCTCATAAAGCTCATAAAGAGCAGCACAGCAAGGCCTTAACAGTGGGATGTGATAATTAGCTAGAGAAGGTTAAGTAAGATGAGTTAGAGCAGTGTCCTCTATAGATGTGTCATTTTGGCTCTAAATCACTCCACGAGCCTTTAGAGAAGCAGTCTCCCTGTCAGGTAAGCTGCTGTAAATTTCTCCAAGGTAGTATTGGAGAGCTCTTGAAGTAGAACTAGGTCTCTTCTTTCGTCAGCTTCAAGTTGTAACTATAGAAATGGAGACATTCTAATGGAGAGAATAAGGGCGAGATCTATTTAGAAAATTGTTGTGTTGCACTAGTTCTGGCTCTCTAAAATCTTGTGTGTACGCCTGCAAGGCCCTCTGACACCTCTTCCTCTGCAGAAGCTTTCTTTATGATATGAAATGCTGACTTGTGTAATAACCAGTGGCTTCCCAGCAAAAGTACAGGTGGTTCCAAAATGCTGCACAGTGGATGAGTTCAGCATGTATAATTTCTTGCTTTGAAGTTGTTGACAATATAACTGAGTCAGACCTACCTGATTTGAAATGAGAAATGGGAACTGTCCCTTGCCTAATGTTTTGTGAACTTGACCTCCAGTAACATAAATCATTCTAATTAAGGTACATTAGGAACAATATAATGGCAGTAGTTTCAACCTTAGGACTGTAAATTATGAACTGTGGAGTTGCCAACTGTGTGTAGCAAGGTCAGTAGTGATTCATGGTTTATTGTGGAAAACAATAAAAATACAAATGCTTTTTGTCTTTGCTAGACTTGTTTATTGCTCTTCACTTAGTGGTTCTGGTAGTAACTTGACTTTATGTAGTCTTGTTGGAAAATGTTTTTTGTTCTTCAACCATCGTTGCTGTATACATCTAATGTTCTGCATCCTGGTACCCTGTGAAGGGAGGAGGAAAGTGGTGCTGCTGACATTAAGTAATCTTCCAAACTCTGCCATGCAGAAATGCAGAGATAAGTGGTATCTGTTGCAAAATAGCAATGTGGTCCAGCCTTCTGGAATGGCCAAGCTGTCCTGAGTTTCTCTAGATCACCTCATACAGCTTGATTTTCGAAATGGTCTTGCAGTGCTCTTTGAGTTGTGTGAAAGGAAGCACCTCAAAGCTTGACCTTCAAGAAGTGTAGTGTTACGTCTAACTAGTAAAATTGCTCCTTTGTATTATTGTATACAGTATGCTTAATTTGTTTCACTGTTGAAAAAATTTGCACACAATATTTTGCTTTTCAGTTAAGTGGTTACACAGCAGTTGTTAGTAATTAAAACTGAGTTCACTGGTCTTTGGAAAATGTCTTGATTTATCTTGTGAAGGTTCTAGGAAGTGTGTGTTAGAGGTGTTAAATACTCCACTCATTATGAAAGTCGTTTGCAGTAGTTGCTGTTCTTACTCATTACCTGGTTTGTTTGCAGTGCCTTTATCACTAAGCAGTTGGGTTAACTACTGAAGAAACTGCTACTAGGAAAACTGTTATCTTTAAGCAGGTGCTGGTCATAACCTGGGGGCAATACGGTTCAAGTATCCAAACCACTGGTCTGAACAGGGTTGTGTGTTTGGCCACTTTGCTTTGGAAAATGAGCTAGTGGCTTAAATTCTGAATGGCAGGCTAAGTAGCTGGAAACTGTTGGAGGAGTAAAAAGGAGGTGTACGTATTGAAGATTTTGAGTGCATGACCTTACCCTGAGTATACTTGGTATTCCTTTATTTTTAAGGATGTGGCTAATTCTTGAAGCATGCAGTGCCTTTTAGTGAAGGTCCCCCACTCTTACCTGCTAGTTTGTGTCCCTTAAGGATGGTACAAGAGTTGAGATTCTGAAAGAAATACGCTGTACTAGAAAGAAGATAGGTACAAAATTGAGGTGACAGACCCTGCACAGTGCTAAATATGGGCTCTCTCTGTGTGAGAGGAGATAGAAAATGAAGCTTTTAAAGAGTAAACAACCGCTGTCTGGGTGGAAGCAGCATCATTAAGTGTCTGGAAAGTTTCACCAACTTTTTATAGTGTTTTATATTATGATTAAATATACAAACACAATAATTATAGTATTTTATACTATTATTATATGAAGTATTTCATTATAAATGTTACATTAATTGTAGGATCCTAGGATGTTATCTCTGAATACAGAATCCCTAAAGTGGGAACCAGAGCTGGCTTCACAGGCTGGGGTCTTGCTAAAGCTGCATGGTGCTACTCAGTGTCGATAGTAGTAACTCTACTAATGATCTTGTCTTGCAAACTTGTTGACTTTTTACAAAGGTATGTCTGTTACTATTACTCTGTTGCTATGTCATATTAGGTGCAAGTAGGTAGACCATCAGCTTACTGTATATTGGCAACATGCAATTATAAAATATAGCTGGTTTTCTGTAGTGATTCTGAGTTAAGGATAATACTTATGAAATTGTATTTGAGATACAACTTTTCAATATTGTTATTGAAATATGCAGTGGGGTGTGACTGTATGAATGGGAAACTTCAATCACTTCTAATGTGAGTGTGAAATGCAAATAAGCGTCACTAACTTTGTCTTATTATTAAATAGGTTTAAGTGGAAATCCAGCAGATATAGAAAGGAGAGAAGCAGTTTTTGGGAAGAACTTTATACCTCCTAAAAAGCCAAAAACATTTCTTCAGTTAGTATGGGAAGCACTACAGGATGTTACACTAATTATATTAGAAATTGCAGCCGTAGTATCCTTGGGCCTTTCTTTTTACCAGCCTCCAGGAGGAAATGAATCACGTAAGTAAACTTTTTAAAAAGTAGATATCTACTCGTATTACACTACTGACTTTCCTGGTCCAAAATGCCTGTACTGTAAATCTGATTGAAGACAGTAAGTCAGTGGAAAAGCAGCTTATTGTTCCTTACTGGGACAGCACGACTAAAACTCTGGCTTGCCTTAAAAGGGCAAGATGAGACTTCCCTGGTTACGATCTGGTATCACTCTGACCAACGTAATGCCAAAGGTAAAGCGCAAGCAGCAGGAACAAGGACTTGTCTTAGATCCTGTCATGTTTCTGTGCAAGTGTTCTTTTAGCTTTGCCTCAAATATTTAAGCAATTTATAATTTGCAGTCATGTGCTTTCTTTGAGGAGTCAGCAAGTCTTAAATTTTCCTTGATTTGCAATATGACACTGGTAACTTTCTAATTTAAGAAATGAAGCTATATTTATACTTCTAAATGGAAGATGAAGGGATCTGGCCTTCATTGAACTGAATTTTTGCAATGATATCTGGCTTGTTAAGATTAAGTGGGAAGTGCTGGGAAAGCAGAAGGTTGTTGACTTATTGTCTAGCCCGGTTTCCTTATGTCATTATTTAACAAAATAATAAAGACACATAACTTCTATATCAACTTCCATTATGTTCAGATAAGCAGCAATGTAAATTCTAGGTGGTTTAACTCCTTGAGTTGCTCTAGCTTTCAGGTTCTTTTGCTTCTTTGTGTGTGTTACCCCTGCTGAAAGCAAATGTAAAATTGCAAAGAAAGCTAGTGTAAAAAGTGTTTAGCAACTATTAGTAGTTTGTTCTGCTCGACAAAACTTCTTAGTTGTTGAAATAACTATCTGCATGAACTTTCTAAAACCTGTTTTCTACAGTATGTGGATCAGTAAATGTTGGTGAAGAAGAGGAGGAATCTGAAGCAGGTTGGATTGAAGGAGCAGCAATCCTCCTATCTGTAGTTTGTGTGGTATTAGTAACAGCTTTCAATGACTGGAGTAAAGAGAAACAATTTCGGGGATTGCAGAGCCGTATTGAACAAGAACAAAAATTCACAGTCATCAGAGGTGGCCAAGTCATCCAAATACCAGTAGCTGACATAATTGTTGGAGATATTGCACAAGTGAAATACGGTAAACTTATTTTTAAAGTTGAACTTTCTTTTATTTTTAAAAAAGGAACTGCAGTCAACATACCCAGTGATCTCTCGTAGGTGATCTTTTACCGGCTGATGGTGTACTCATTCAAGGAAATGATCTCAAAATTGATGAGAGCTCACTGACTGGAGAATCTGATCATGTTAAGAAGTCTCTGGATAGAGATCCTATGCTGCTGTCAGGTCTGTAACATATGACAACTCTTGTAGAAAATTGTTGTTTTTTTTTTTTTCTGGGGGTAAATCGTTCATGTAAAACTTTGAATCTAAGGTCCAATTTACCAGACTTTATCTATTCTGACTCCTGAAAGTATCTAAAACTACAGCAACAACTACAAAACTTTGAGCATACTCTTAAAACTGACAAACATTTTGTGTAATTGCTCCTGGTTTTATTTTCCAGATAGTTTTGGCAATTAGAACTGTAGGGGAACGCAGTGATATATATTCATATCATAATGGTTTAATAGGCATGAAATTTAAAAACTCTTTCCCTTTGTGCTCTGCCATGTAACTGCTTGAGTTTCAATGGAAAACTTGATGTTATCTTTCAGGTACACATGTGATGGAAGGCTCTGGAAGAATGGTAGTTACTGCTGTAGGTGTGAACTCTCAGACTGGAATCATCTTTACCTTACTTGGAGCTGGAGGAGATGAAGAGGAGAAGGAGAAGGAAAAAGAGAAGAAGGACAAGAAAAGTAGGCATAATAATCTCAAGTCTCTGGAAAGGGAGGTGTGAACTCCTCAACCTTACTGGGCTAAAAACGTATTCTGGTCATCTGGAGCCAGAAATGTTTTCTAAACCTCATATTTTCAGTAGGTTTCATGGGGGGGGGAGGGGCGGGGGGAGTCTCAGGTCCAGTGACCTGAGAATATACCACTATTAATAACTCTTATCATGTGGATTTTTTAATTGAATTTCAGATCTCACCGATCCATTAAAGGTTGGAAAGTTTACAACTCTTAACCAGCCATACCATGTATAAATTGTTAAACTGCCATCTTGTGTAACTTCAAAGTACATTCAAGTCTAATAGCAAATATTTCTTTATGGCAAACAGGTTATTACCAATAACTCAACCTGCCAGGTATCTAGTTCTGCTTTTGACGGATAGAAATTGTCTTGTACAAGGAGTTTTTCTGTGATGGTTGGAGGGGAGAGCCTTGTATCTTTGATACTGCTGAGTTTGTGGGTATCTTAAGCATCAACTGATTTCGATTAAAAATGAGCAGTTAGCTCATTTTGCTGCTCCTTTTCTTTCAGGGCTGAAATTTTGAATGCGCAGAACGATATAGAAGGCAAATCATAGCAACACTTTTCTACTTTTCTATAATTTTTTAGTAATGGAGGGTTTATAACCCAGAACATTTTGGAGCCCTTCTGTTGAAATGGGGCCATCTTCCTTATTCTTAAGGTCTTGCTCAGTCACTGGAATTATAGGGGCACCATGTCTAAGCCATAGCCTTTATCCTGAGAATCAAAGCTTAGAAATGTTAAGCAGTAATGTTTTAATACAAGCTCTCATAAAGCACGTTCAGGACTGAGCTTCACCAGAGCAAAAGCTTTTCTAGGAACTGTTGTGAGGTCTATTGGACGGGACTGAGCCTGAGGATTCTTGGCAGAAAAATACACTTTTTTTCACAAGAGGAATATGAAACAGTGATGGAAAGCCATAAATGGAAAGCCACACACAGAAATGCATTTAGGAATCTTGGTGGCCTTCACAGTACAGAGGCAATTGTTGAAATGTGTGCTCTGTGCAAGAATTAAGATTGAACTCTGCTTTTCATCTTGTCCTAATCCACAAATACTTCACAATTCTGACCCTTTTAGAAACTTAAAGTAGTAAGTTTCCTTAGAAGTAAGTTACAAGAATTGTTATAAGAAGAATGGAAAGTTTTTAAATCTGTTTCAAGCTCCAGTGTGGTAGTGAAGAGTAAAAGTTGATCTGCAATACTTCCAGGGATTGGTGTGGAACAGTTTCCATCCTTTGCTGCTTCCCTTACAGGGGAAAGAGAAGGGAGCAAGCCATAGTACCAGCTGCTACAGAAGATATGAAGAAGATTATGGCTTTATTAATAGTCTTCCAGTGTTTATTTTATAAGCAGAAGTCTTCTTGACAAGTACTGTTTTGGTGTATACTAGGGCCTGGATTCTTCCGTTTTTTTTGTTTTTTTTTTTTTTTTTTTTTTTTTTTTTTTTTTTTTTTTTTTTTTTTTTTTTTTTGTCTCAAGATAGACAACTTCCTCCTTCCCTTAAGTTAGGTGCCTGATAAGATTCTCCTTGGTAAAACTCAGGTTAAACTAAATTAGTGTCTCTGTGAATGTTAAGGAGATTAAAGTGGCTATTTTTAGTTGGCTGTGAATGGCTTGGTTCAGAGTGAAAGCAAACATGTAGAAGGAGTTAGAAGTAACTCAAGTGTAGAACTTGGCTCTTGTAAGAGGGAAAGGGGAACTAGGAAAGACTAAATACTAAATTAGGAGGCAATGATTCTTAAGAAGTCTGAAGTGGCATCTTGTGAAGAAGGTGAACGTGCTTTTTTTTCCCCCCCTCAGCTATTCTGATGATGCTCGGGGAAAACTTTATGTATAAAAATCAGTCTGTCTACAGCAATAGTATAGTGGAGGCATTAAATGTCGTGCCAGACAGGCTGCTTGATAATTTGATTTTCTTCTACCTGAGTACTCTTGTACATTTCAGTCTACATAACCTAAGGCCAAAGACTTAATGAATTACCAGTGATACTGAAAAATTCTGGGTTTTCTTCTAAGTTCCCCAATTTAGTGCTTTAACTTCAGGTTACTGCAAAAAGTATCGTATAACCCTTGCTTTCTCTGCTTAGGAGAAACTTTTTGCCTCTTGCTAAGGTACTACCTAAAACTTCTTACCTGAAAACTCACATCAAAGAAGGTGATGCCCCCCATTAAGCTATAAATGATGTGTTGGTCTTCCAGTTCCCTTTAATGTTTCACTCATTAATTTATGTCATTATTTCACTCTCCTTCTTTATGATGTCTCATTGAACTCCATTTCTGAACAGAGGTAGCAGCTATATTTTATTATGAACTTGGACTATTTTCTTAGTGGTGGAATATTGGTATGTTGCCAACAGATTATGTTCATGCTTGCGTAAATAGGGTTAGCATAGATCCAGTAATCCAGTGCTGTGCCTCCATTAAGCTTTGGTGTGGATTTATAAATATTTTATACAATAGCAGCTTTTGCAATGTTGTGCAAAAGCAGTGATTATGGAAGTGAGATCCTACAGTTCGTTTATAGTGGTAGTCAGATGCAGTTGCAAGTGCTGGAAGAACAGAAAGGAAGTCTGAGGCCACCAGGATCAGTTTAATTTTGTAAATTTCTTTCCTAGAAAAGATGTTTAGGCAAGTCTTTTTAAAAGCATAGGAATAAATGGAATCACAAGGAATAAATGACTTTATCAGTAATTTGTACTTACTTAACTATGTAGTATAACACTGTGGCAATCTTGTACTGGTAAAGTCCAAAAAAACTGATAGGAGGTGTTTTTGTGAGTTGACTCACACTTTTAAAGCCTCAATTACACTGGTGTCTCCAGT
Source organism: Thinocorus orbignyianus (assembly GCA_013400375.1). Taxonomy (NCBI): domain Eukaryota; kingdom Metazoa; phylum Chordata; class Aves; order Ciconiiformes; family Thinocoridae; genus Thinocorus; species Thinocorus orbignyianus. Next base: position 1,379,274 of record VXBW01001336.1, on the reverse strand, counting down.
CAATTTTACAATTTTTTTCTAAAATGTAGTTGCCTATTTCAGTATATGGTAATGTATGCACTATGTATGCGTTAAACATAAACATTGAAATGAACTCTGGACAGCTGATTTAAAAGGCAACTTGTTCCCCTCTCCGACAGGTAAAAAGCAAGATGGAGCTGTTGAAAACCGTAACAAAGGTAAATGCACATTCCCTGATCCTTTCTTCCACATCCCTATTTCCTGAGAATGTATGTAACGAATACATAGTTTCTTATGAAAAAACATATTGAATACTTTGATCCAAAATGCTTAAGCTAAGAATAGTATAAGTGAATCTGCCCAAAACAAGTGGTTAAATGAACTTGTTAGTCTCAATGTAGCCAGATACTGCAAAAGTAAACTTTACCAGTGATTTTCAAGGTATCCTGTTGAGGTGAGTTAACCGTGGCTGGCTGTCAGGTGCCTACCCAGCTGCTGTCACACTCCCCTTCCTCAGCAGAATGGGGCAGAAAAGTAATTTGTACTTTGATACATAGTTTCTTATGGGGGACATCACTTCCTAATTATCTTTACAGGCAAAACAGACTTAACTTGGGAAAGGGTAATTTATAGCCATTTAAAAGTATGGTAGGGTAGTGAGAAACAAAACAACTAAGAGCAAGTCCTCACACACACACCTCCTTTCCTTCCAGGCTCAGTTTCACTCCTGACTCCTCTGAGGAGTAAAGGGGGATGGATGGTCCTTCATGAACTTTTCTATTGTGGGCTCTTCCCACACAAGTACAGTCCTTCATGGACAGACTGTAAAAACATGGGTCTTCATGGGCCACAGCTCCTACCAGGAGCCTGCACTGGCATGGCCCCTTCACAGCCTGCAGTTCCCTTCAGGGCACACCCACCTGCTTTGGCATGAGACCCTCCATGGGCTGCAGCGTGGGTTTCAGGTCCACTGCTGCCAGCACCTGGGCACCTATACCCAATGCACTTGTTTAAATGTTCAAACGTAGTATGGCATCTCTGAAGACAATGGACTGCATAGTGCTGGTGTTTAGTGGAGGCTGGTGTAATTAAGCTTTTGAAGTATTACCGATTTTTGGCACTCCTCAATGCCTAAACTTGATTTGATCTTAATTTCTAGCAAAAGCTCAAGATGGTGCAGCCATGGAAATGCAACCACTGAAGAGTGAAGATGGTGGGGATGGAGATGAGAAAGACAAGAAGAGATCAAATTTGCCAAAGAAAGAAAAGTCGGTTCTTCAAGGCAAACTTACAAAGCTCGCAGTTCAGATTGGCAAAGCAGGTATGATGTATTAGTACCCTCCTAATGCTGATGTCACACATTTGAATTGGAACATGTAAGGTGATAGCTTAAGTACCTAGCCTTGACCAGTTTCGTAATTTTAAGTGCAAAATTCCACTGCGTGCAAGTGTGCTGGTGGCTTCTCAGCCTGTGTTGTATGGATGACTTTTATTTTCCCTTGTTTTAAATGGATTCAGACTTTAGAATGTTAGCTTCTGGGAGAGAAAATTCCAACTTCATAACATTGAACAACTGTTATAGATTGTTTTTAGATAAGATGTGGCATTTGGTGATGTACCTAGAGAACTATAAATTGAGTGAAGTCTGGAAAATGTGCTAATGGCAACTGGGTTATCTCTGGTACTTTGAGAGGCTTAGTAATTTCCACTTAATATTTGTCTTGATACGTAACATTTTTATTGTCTTTTTACTGTCCTTTAGCTTCTGTTACTCTTCTATCAACTAATAGGGTTGTAAGTTCAATGTAAATTTTAGGCTATGTTATCAAGTGTGCAGGGTTTTAATTCAAATATTTCAGTATTTGTTTTGGTCTGTGTAGAATTGTTGAAAGGTTGAGGCTAGAAGGAACTTCTAGAAGTCTTGTAGCACTTCCCACAGCTCAAAAAGGGCTGACTTCAGCATCTATGTCAGAAGACAGCTACGGTGTAAGGACAAAGCAATTAAACTTTTAGATCTAGTACTCCATGGTTATGTATAGCAACGTTAATTTTTCAGAGAAACATGTTCTAGCAAATGTTGACTGAAGCTTCCATGGAACATTTAGTGTCAAATACTGTTCTTATCAAGTAATTTTTTCACACCTTACATAAGCAAGAACTCTTGTTTTCCCTTTAGGCACCTTTTGACCCACTGTAATTCCTCACTTACCCTTAATGCTTATCTGCTTCATGGATGGATTTTTCTGTCCTGCTCTGGAACACTGCAGCCACTGAAACATCCTTCTGTGACGAGCTGACACTTTAGTGACTTTTGTTCATTTATTCCAGCCAAGTCCATCTTCCTTCACTGTTTTCATGTAGTGTCTTAAGTGTGCTACTCAGCTTGCTAGCAGCACTTGTGATTTGTCTTCCCAGTTAGTCACAGTTCATTGAATACTGAAGTATTTGCACTTGACTTATTGATAGTCTGTATTGCCGAATATTTGAGGTAATTTCTGAAAACTGCTTATTCTCTTTTTAACAAGGTTTATTGATGTCTGCGATCACAGTCATTATCCTTGTGCTCTATTTTGTAATTGATACCTTTTGGGTTCAGAAGAGACCATGGCTTGCTGAATGTACACCAATTTATATTCAGTATTTTGTGAAGTTCTTCATTATTGGAGTTACAGTCTTGGTGGTGGCGGTACCAGAAGGTCTTCCACTTGCAGTCACTATATCTCTGGCTTACTCTGTTAAGGTAAGTGGATGGCTGGGGGAACAAATTTTAAAGGTAGGTGGTTGTACTCATCAGCTGTAAAATCTCAGTTGAACATGTGGCATCACATGTTCATAACAGACTGGGGAGAAGCTTTGCTTGTTCCCCTGAACTTAATGAGAAATCCGCCACAGTGATTTTCTTAATGTTTGAACACATACTAACACAAGCAGTGAGCAGTAACAGCTGGTTGTCACCAACTAAAGACTGGGAGGGTCTAGCTCATAACATTGTAGCATTTGCTTATAATAAATAGACGTGTTATAGTTTGCAAATAAACTCTTCTGTAAACTTGAACTTCTACTGAACTGCTGTGTTAAATAACCATTACAAAAGTTTCCAGATTGATTCTCCTTGAGGGCTTGACTACTGTAGAATGTATAGCTTTTTATTTATTATACAGGATGTTTTTTAACTCATGTTCTTTATTCTCTTGATTTTCTTATTGTTTTAGCATGGTGGGACTGGTTGTTGATCTGAAAATCTAATTGTTTAGACTACAGCTGTTCAGGCTGTGTTCTAAAACTTTGTAACTTACCGCAGTAACTAGTAGTAGTGGCCTTAGTATTGTATCACTTGAAGTTATTCTGCCTCTTTGAGCTTAAAATATTATCCAAAACCTGTTAAGTAAAGAATTCAAAGTGGTATTTGACTTATGAAACTTGTTTAGTCCTCGTTATCTTAGCTGGAACATTAGGCTCCCAGTTTGTATTTAATTTTAAGCCTAACTAGTGCCTTTGAAATACATATCTCATGATATGTCTGTAACATAGCTTACTTGTCTTTCTGCCTACTAGAAATACCTCTTTTTAAAATGTTGTATCTGGTAAAGCTCGGTCTATACCTCTCTATTTCTAAATGTCATCGTAAGCTAGTTGCTCATAAGTGTTTGAATAGTGTCAGTAGTATGATATGCAGATACAGGAGGCTAAGACTCTGTTTATGAACCTTGTTCAAAATGAAGTTTACCGTGATATGATAGCCTTAAAGGAATCTTAACAGAATGTGCCATCTACAGATTCTTCCTCTGTAACATATCAGCTAACTTAAAGGCTGAATATTTTCTGAAACTGCAATGCAAGACTGGACATTATAAGAATTTCTGAAATGTGAAAGAATGGTCATGGATAGTTGCTGACCGCTTTTATTTCCTTAGAAAATGATGAAAGATAACAACTTGGTGAGACATCTGGATGCATGTGAAACAATGGGCAATGCAACAGCTATTTGCTCAGATAAAACGGGAACATTGACCATGAACAGGATGACGGTGGTCCAAGCCTACATCAATGAGAAGCATTATAAAAAAATTCCAGAACCAGAAGCTATTCCAGAGAAAACAATGGCTTACCTTGTGACAGGAATTTCTGTTAATTGTGCTTATACTTCTAAAATATTGGTAAGTGGGGTTTCTTCATTCTAATTGAGGTAACTAAACAACTTCCTCACAAGACGCAAATTGTCTGGTGACCTCACAGTAGACAGTTAATTGTGTGGCAAAATGCAATTTATCAGGTATTTTCTACCTGCTGTAAATTGCTCAACTGTTCATTTGAGACTAAACTTAAAAATAACTTATTTTAGTTAGAATAGATAATTCAAAGATACAAACTCCAGAAGATAACTTCCTTTAAGTTGTGCCTAAATTTGTTTTTTGAAGTGGGGTTGTTTATACCTTACTTGAAGAGCATCTTGGCTGGATTTGAGTGATACTTGAAAGTAAACCTGTAAGAGCAGCATAACAATAGCTAGAATGAGAGAATGCAAACACAGATGAGGATTTCAATGGATTTTTAAACTACATATTGTTGTTTGAGGCTCTAGAGTTGTAACATCTTTGCTCATACATTGCTTGAGACTTCATTAAGATTTTGAAATAAAAAGAATAATGGACTGTTCCATGTTTTATGTACTGGGCTATTTAACACTTCTGTGTGCATCATTTTCAGCAGCTCTAAACATAGCCTCCTTGCTGTAGATATTCAAAAAATGTTGCATAACTTTTATTCTTAAATGCAGTAAATACAATGATTAGGATTTAGGTTGAAAAAAGAACTAGCACTTCAAGATCTAGCAGAAACCTCCACTATGAATGCTTTTGTACAGGAATGGCAGTAAAGCCCCAGTACAAAAGCTACTTTTCAGCAAATAAAGATGGTACCTTGGCAAGAATTTCCTCAATAGCAGATTCTTGAGGTGGCACATCAAGATCACCAGCCCAGATGTCTCTGAAACAAGACTGAAATACTACCGTTAGAGCATGAGAGCAGTCTATTTTCTGAAGATCTTTTTACAGAAAGATTAAAAATTAGCTGCATGTAAACTGACCACGTCCTTTTCTACTACAGTTTCAATCAAATTACAGTCAATACAGTCAGAGTTAATCTGTTTTACAGAATCACAGAGGGCTGAAAGGAACTTCTTAAGATCTTCTGGTCTTAACCCCCTTGCTCAAAACAGGGTCAGCCAGAGTATGTTGCTCAGCCCTATGTCCAGTCAGGTTTTAAGAATCTCAATGGATACTCTGCAACCCCTGGGCAAAGCTTCATTAAGTATTAGACAACCCTTAAAGTGAAAAGGTGTTTCCTTGTGTTGAAATGGAATTTCAAGAGTTTTGGTTCGTACTCATTGCCTGTTATCCACTCACTGGGTAAGAAGTCAAGCTTGGCAGTGGCAGTCTTTACCCTTGCTCTGCCTGCCTGCCGCATTCAGGCATTTACAACATACTGATAAGTTTCTCCTCCAGAGCCTTCTCTTCTCCAGCCTGAACAGTCCCAGCTCTGTCAACTTCTCCTCATATGTCAGGTGTTCCAGTCCCTTCATCTTTATGGCCCGTAGCTGGGCTTGCTCCTGGATGTCAGTTGCTTTTGTACCAGGGAGCCCAGAACTGGACATCTTAAACTGCACATTAATAGTGAACATTTTGAAAGTGTGAGTATGCAGTTCAGCCAAATCCAAGATGTTGCAGCTCTGAACACTAAAAATGGATCACTGATTTAGGATCAATATCGCTCAGCTCTAGTTGCTTGAGGCGTGTCAGGCTGAAGTGCTTTTGCCTTTTTTGCTACAAACTACACTGCTGTGTTATAGCTATGTAATCTGAGAAATATCTTGAGATAAATACTCCTTTGCTATTAGCACTAGTATGTGCATATCCCACATTGCTGAGATTAGAAACTTGTTCTGCTATTAAAGGGTTGGAAACTTGTTCCTGAACTCTTTCCAGTTAAGTAGGCCATGGCCTGGAAAACGGAACTTGGAGTGGGTCTTAAGAAGCTTAAAGACTTAGTTTGTTCAGTAGAAGGCTAACAGGTGATGTGATTGTAGTCTAAGTCATTGAGGAAGAGTTATTACAGGAGAGGATATTTTAATTTACCAGGAATAATGCCATTTAGCTTGCTTAAATCAGTTTAAGCAAACTTACCTGTGCTTTTAAAATGCAAAATAATTATTCAGGGACTACATATACTCAATTGACCAGATATTTTTTTCCATTGCTTGAAATATCTCTTTTAGAAAAGTCATGTTGAGATTTGATACAAACATAGTGTGTGGGGTTTTTTGAGTCTCAGAAATGGACTGAAAGACCCTAAACAGGTACAGAAGAAGCTATTTAGAAAAGCCAGCAGTATGATTGGCTCATAACTCAAAGGAATTTCTAGAGTAATCATTGTGAAAGCGAAACTCTCCCATCTCAGAGCTAAGCTTGGCCTTAGCTTCCGTGTTTTCTATATGTGGTACTTCAGTGGTTTGTGAATTAACCTCCTAATCAGCGAAGGTTCTTGTTTTTCTTGCAGCCTCCTGAGAAAGAAGGTGGCCTACCACGTCATGTTGGAAATAAAACTGAATGTGCCTTGCTGGGATTGCTCTTGGATTTAAAACGTGATTATCAGGACGTAAGAAACGAGATACCAGAAGAGGATTTGTACAAAGTGTACACCTTCAACTCTGTTAGAAAATCTATGAGTACTGTGTTAAAAAACTCTGATGGCAGTTTCCGGATATTCAGTAAAGGTGCCTCTGAGATAGTTCTTAAAAAGTAAGAAAAACTACTATTGTAATTCAGCATTTAAATTTGGCTAAATGTTGTGAATACCTGAGGAGACTGAAGTGCAAAACAACATTGTGCCATAAATCTGTGAAATGTTGTTATCTGTGATCAAATAAGTGCAGTAGTCCTGTACTCTTGTGATTGCAGCCAGCTTCCCACCTTGTCTCCCTCAATTGTTTGACTTTCTACAGTAAGGTGGGCAATTAGCATTTCATTTTAATTTTCACAGTTCAGCCCTACCCCCTCACAAAGTGCTTGTGATTAATTTTAACTTGTGAACCCTGCTCTAATATGAATTGGTCTGTTTTTTCAGTTGAACTATTTAAGTTTTAGGGTGTGGTTGGTCAAAATGCTTGCCCATCTTCCAATGAAGTCCCAACAGCTGCTATGCCTTACTTTAAGGAAGGACTTGCCTTTCAAAAGTGTTTGCTTTTAGCTTCAAAAAAACTCTGCAAGTTGGTGTCCAATCTGATGATTTTAATAGGAGGCTGAACTTGGCCAATGGAGGAACTTAGGGTTTTTAATGTGACAAAGCAAACTGCTTCCTTATACATCTGCCCATCTATAGAGGATTTATTGGAATGAGATTAGACTATTAGTGAGAGATTACTCACTACTGGGACGAACCTTCAGGTGTGAAGAAGGCTGTGATAACTCCTAACTAGGTGAGGAAAGAAGTCAAGTATGTGTGCATCATATTCTCTGGGAACAGCAGTTGCAGTCAGTCTGGTTTCTGTTCAAACATTAGATTATTTCTAGCTTGACTAGCACTGAGAGCAAGTTCATCAGTTCAGTTCACCTTTTTACTTGCTGCTGGCCCCCCAAATCATTCTCTAGAAAAGTACTAATGCACTGAAGAAAAAAGATTAAATCTTCTTTCTCCTCAACTTGGATTGGTCTTTAAAGGATTCTTGTTCCTTTTGATATTGAACTTAGATGTGAATTTTTTCATAGCTAGATTTTAAGCCAAGTCTCATCAGTGAATAACTGTGTCTGTATTTGCATTACTTCTACCTTCAGAAATATTTTGGACCTTATTATCTTATTAAGCAATTGAACTGTAGATGTTGCTAAAACTTACTCAGCCCAGACTCATGGTCACCTTGGCTTTGTAACTGAGATAAGAAAATAAATAATAAGGGCATTTGGCAAAGAACAGGAAAACCTAGAATGATTTGGATACTGTTGGAGTAGTTGTAATTCCAAAACTGTTTCAGAGCATGAACTCACTTAGAAAAAGCCCTAGCATCATAGACCACCCTCTTCACCCACTACCTATGCACTGTCAGAAGTTAACCTCAGAGCTTGTAACCTGGTTTTGTCCATTGTGTTTCTCATTCCTTGTTATACCATGTGTGACTGTTCTCAAGCACCAAAAGCTTAAAGGTCAATATTCATAAGATACAAATGGGTCACTAAGTAGTGTAGAAAAAACACAGCAAACTTTTTCAAGCAAAGCAATTTTATTCTTCTTTAGTTACTTCAAATATTTGACTTGATGGTGAGTTTCAGTGAAATCTTTATGTAAAACTTTCTGGCTTCCATTTAGTCATCTTGGAATGCATCTTTGGAATTTGTCACAGACTCTGTGATGGCAGATAACACAAGAGGCAGATGCTGACATTTCAGCAGATAAGCAAAATCTGGAAATTCAAATAGACTTCAAATTTCAGTTATGATGAATACTTTAAAACTTTAAAGGGACTGTTTCATTTTAATTTCCTGGCTGAGATGGAAACTGTTTTATATATATTGCACCTGGGAATTCCCTAAACCCTTGGCCAAAACACTTAAATATACCAGTAGTCAGCAGATCTGCCAGGTCTGAACTTGATGTTTTAAAATATTTTTTTTAGATTTTTTTTTTTTTTTTTTTTTGTGGCAACTTAGTACTAAAGCAAACATGTATGGCATTGTTTTATGGAAAAACTTTTCTAGGGACACAGATAAACAAAAATATTTTGTTCAAAGTATTTGGTAGTGTTGTATTCATAGCATCAGCATTGGTGAAATATGTATGCTGTCTATGAAAGCAATGGCATCTTTGGCATGAAAAAACAACTAGAAGAGCACATGTTGAAGTGCTAGAAAACATAGTGTGAAATCTAGTCTCTTGTACAAATATTTGAATCAGATTTAAGTGGTTGGTTTTAATTTAATACTTCTCATGTACGACTCTGTCAGATGCTCTCTGAATTCTCTGCACGTAGATTGGGGGTTGGAGGGGACAGGGGGCAAACCTTAGTACACTTCAGGATAGCGGTACCAGAGTTTGCTTTTAATGCTGTAAGTTTAGTGCTTACAGCTGTGTAAGCACCAGATGCATGTTCTGGAAGCAGACTGTACTTCTGAGACTTGTATAACTGTTAACAAGGTGAGATTATTTTGTTGAACTTGAAACTGGATTGACTGACTCAACCAGTGCAGATACCAGTCTGTTTACATACAATAGAGAAAGAGATACTTCTGGGAGGTAACTAATGTTTGTGTCTTAAATTCATTGGGCATTATTTTCATCTAGGATGACTGGCTTGGATAACTCTCTAGTATGTTTTGCAATAGGGAAGAGATGAAGTGTGTGTGGAAAGGATTACCTTAGAGGTGCTGCTGCTGGCTTTTTGTTTGTGTGTGTGTGAGTCTAGTGAAAACAAAGCTTGTGGAAACTCGCCAGAGTTGACTAATAAGCCATTGAATGAGCTGAAGGTCTGGTTAAAATTTGGTAGCTCTTAAAACTTTCTTTTTCAGGTGCTTCAAAATACTGAGTGCTAATGGAGAACCAAAGGTATTTAGACCTAGGGACCGCGATGATATCGTGAAAACTGTAATTGAGCCAATGGCTTCTGAAGGGCTGAGAACCATCTGCCTGGCATTCAGAGACTTCCCAGCAGGGGAGCCTGAGCCAGAATGGGACAATGAAAATGACATTGTTACTGGTCTGACGTGCATCGCTGTTGTTGGGATTGAAGACCCTGTGAGACCTGAGGTGAGATCACTGGCTAAACTGCAGTGATTTTGTTACAAGGAATCTTGATTCATGCTGCTGTTCATCGTGCAGAGAGTGCAAGTAACTGAATTGCTGTTGTATGCCTTAAGCATATTTATAAATGAAAATCTAATTTCTTGGAGGGAAAGTTAATGGAGCTATAAAAGCAGATTAAAACTTCTTAACGTCATTTATGCTGTGTTACTGAAGCTCTGAACAAACTAATGACTTAAGGCGCTTACTTTGTAGGGTCTCAGTAGGTGGAACAATGTGTCATTTTTTTACCACTTGGGATATTAGGGGTATTGTTTAGGATCATATTAGCCTTTGTGCTTGTTGCTAGCTTCTCATGGGGAATGATAGAGAAAAGGGTTTATCACCTGAGAAGTGAGGCAAAGAGTCTATCTTTGGTTGGGGTGTAAAGAGGGAGGTATTTTTCAATAGTGAAAGCTTTTATGCCACATGTAGATGGAAATCTAGTCTGATTGGTGCTATTGCTGCTTCACAGCAGAAGGCATGGGTGAAGTGGTGGAGTGTGAGCTGTAGTTTATTTCACATAATCATAAATGAAATGCCATTGAATACTACAGCCTATCGTGAGGATATTTGAGGGGGGTGGTGATGGAGACACATGATGTAACAACAACAAAATCCTTTTGCCAGAATAGCCTTTTTTCACAAAAGTAATTATGGTAAGGTACCTTTTTCTTTTTTTTTTTTTTTTTTTTTTTAAAATTTTGNAATATTCTGTAACAACAGTCTTGATTTTTAAAATAAGAGTTATCCTAGATCGAGCCAAAAACATTGTTTTCACTCACATATCTGGATTTATTCAGCCAGTGTACAGTCTCTAAGCCTGTGTGGTTTTGTTGTTTTGGTTTTTTTTGCTTACAGGTACCTGATGCAATAAAAAAGTGTCAACGTGCAGGCATAACTGTACGTATGGTCACTGGCGATAACATTAACACTGCTCGTGCTATTGCATTGAAGTGTGGTATTCTGAATCCTGGTGAAGACTTCCTGTGTTTAGAGGGCAAAGACTTTAACAGGAGGATACGCAATGAAAAAGGAGAGGTAAGCACACTGACTACGTAAAGTAGAGCAGCAGATATTCTAAGTTTCTTAACTGTAAGGTATAACCCGTGCTCTTTTTGCAGATAGAGCAAGAGCGAATAGATAAAATTTGGCCAAAGCTTCGTGTTCTTGCAAGATCTTCTCCCACTGACAAACACACTCTAGTAAAAGGTGAGTAAAGTTTATCTGAGCTTCTAAGTAAAGCTAGATTATTATTTTTTTCTGCTTCTAAGTAAAAATTCTAGGGCTGAGCAGTGGAAAATGCATATGAGGGTGTCTCCATTTGCTAACTGATTTTTTTTTTTCCTTTCCCTGTTTGAGAAATGGTGCGAACTAGAACCTATCTGTTATAATATTTTATTTTTTAACTCTAATGACTAAGGAAGACAAAAACAGTGTTTCTCTTTCAGGTTTAATTTGTGCTGTGTGGTCAATTTTGAACTGTAACACCAAGATGTCATTTTATTTTAGGTATAATTGACAGCACAGTCTTTGAACAGAGGCAAGTTGTAGCAGTAACTGGTGATGGTACTAATGATGGTCCAGCTCTGAAGAAGGCAGATGTTGGATTTGCTATGGTATGATTTTTTTCAATCTTCAGTATTTTGGAGACCAGTATTTTTGATAAAATAACTTGTCAAATAACTTAAGATTGAACAACCTTACTTGTTTCATGAGCCTAACATGTAACTAAGTTACTGGAGGCAACATATCTCAAGTTTAATGCCAATTACTTTTTTCCTTCTTCCAGTCTTCCAAGGTAACTTTTCATTTGATGGAAAATGTCCTTGTGACATTTGCTGTTGAATAAAACTTCAGGTGCACATCCCAATCACTTGCAAATCAAAACCGTTTTACACAAAGGCTTGTCACAAAATGCAGGAGCTGAATTACTGATACTGAAGATTTTGAAATGAGATCTGCTCAACATAAGGCAAAAATGACTTTAGGTGGTAAATAGTATACTATGTTGACTTTGAGCAAAATTTATACTCAAACATGGAACGAGCTTATTCATCTATTTTCTATGAAGTGATGCATAGGAACAGGGAGTCTGTAATGAGAGGGACTGCCAGTTGATGTTTGAAATGGCTTGGGAAGATACACTAAGAGACATCTTTAGTACAGCTGAAGTGACAACTAGTATCTGCATTTGTCTTGATGGTTCCGTAGATTACTTGACATTCTCATTTTAAATTCTCAACTGCCCTTTCAAATGGTAGCCAAACCAACTCTTGGGTTTAAGTGCTGGTACTAGGCAGGCTCATGCCTTAAGTATGTTGGTTTCGGCTTTCTTCTGTCTCTTTCAAAATACTGTAAGATAGATTCCTCAAGCTTCCTCTTACCTCAGGATTCCTCCTTGGTCTGAAACTGAGAAGGTATAGTTTGGTGCTAGCAGGTCACTTTAGTCTTTAAAAACTCATTGTTAGGCATTTGAAGGAAGAAAAGTGTAAAGACCACATTCCTGTTACACCACAGATGCACTGACTCGGCTGCTAATCTTGAAGAAAGAAATGGCAAGAGAAAGAGCTTTTGTGTCATTCTCAAGGAGCATTTTTCAAAATCATAACTTACATATTTGACAACTACACATGAAACGTTCTCTAGACTGTAACAGTCTTGCTTTAACGAGTGTCTGTTTTCTGCCATTATATAGCTGCTGCAGTTGGCACTGTCAGGGGCAGGTTTATTTTCATCTTTCAAAACTTAAGTTTCCTGCTGTTGTTGTCTTATGTTCATCTGTGTAAGGAGCGAATTTCTCTAACTGCTTCTCTAAGTATCTCTTATCATATAGTAGACAATGTATTTTATTTAAAAGTACCTTTTAAAGTTTACACAGAGCTGTGCAGGTGTCTCACTTCCTTGGCAAAATAATATATAAAGAATAAGGATCATTACGTTTTCTACTGAGTTAGTGGTTTTGAAATGCCAACAGCAAAATAAATATCCTTGAAGTAGGTATTACACAGAACTCAGCTTAATTGTTTGGATACTGTAGGAGACTCCACATGCTTAAAACATAATTGTCATATTGCCTTGCGGTGTCATATGCAATGATGTTGTATATTCAACTGTTTAATGCCAGTGCTCTTCTGCAAAAGGTTTTTGGTAATGTGGATCGTTCTACTGTGTCATGAACACATGCATTGCCTTGCTGGAATCCATATAGCAAACTCATGAGGACATATAGACTAAACTGTAGTACTGCACCATCTGGTGGCCTTTAACTTGAACATGTTGCAGTAACATTTGTTCGGGGGGAACTTGCACAGTGTCTTTATTGTCAGCTCGAGGATTTGTATTAAGGTCTTTGTTTCAAAGACAACATCACCATGCTTGAGCAGAACTTGTAAGCAGAACTTGAATCAGTAGAACATTAGGTGTTTATATTAAAATACGGCATCAAAATGAATACTGACCCCAGGATGTGATAATAGCTTCTGTTACATAAGTCAGTGCATCCTGTTATATTTCATAGTGTTTTTCTTTTTCTACCAGGGTATTGCTGGAACAGATGTAGCTAAAGAAGCTTCTGATATTATCCTTACAGACGACAACTTCACAAGTATTGTTAAAGCAGTTATGTGGGGACGAAACGTGTATGACAGCATCTCCAAATTTCTTCAGTTCCAGCTTACTGTCAATGTAGTAGCAGTAATTGTTGCTTTTACAGGAGCATGCATAACACAAGTACGTACCAGTGGTGGATTGTTTCAGCTAATAAAGGTTGAAAATGTCGTGACTGATTAACTGGAATTCAAACTTTCAATTAAATATTAGTCCAAAGAACATGCCCATGTTTTATAATAGATACCTTTAATAGCTGCAGTTTGTTCACTTATATTGGAGGGTTTATGTGTCTATCTTTATAGGATTCTCCACTTAAAGCTGTGCAGATGCTGTGGGTAAATCTCATAATGGACACATTAGCTTCTCTTGCCCTGGCAACGGAACCACCCACCGAGTCTCTTCTGTTGCGGAAGCCTTATGGTAGAAACAAACCTTTGATTTCCCGTACAATGATGAAGAACATTTTGGGACATGCATTCTACCAACTCGTAGTGGTCTTCACACTCCTGTTTGCTGGTAAGAGTACTGAGGCTTTACAAAGTTATTCTAGAAGTTGTAGAGAGATGTGATCTTAAAACTAGTTTTTTGTTGTAGCGAGTGTGTGTGTAAAGATGCCAATTAAGCTGCTGATAAATGTCTTTTATACACAGGTGAGAAAATTTTTGATATTGATAGTGGAAGAAACGCACCTCTGCATGCTCCTCCTTCAGAGCATTATACTATTGTATTTAACACATTTGTGATGATGCAGCTTTTTAATGAAATTAATGCCCGAAAAATTCATGGTGAAAGAAATGTTTTTGAAGGAATCTTTAACAACGCTATCTTCTGTTCTATTGTTCTGGGGACATTTGTTGTGCAGGTAAGTAAATTCTTGGAGGGTGAGGGGAAATGCACTTATTACACTGATGTACTTGATTAGCTTGGAAATGCTAATCGACCTTGTGCCAGGCGTTTCTCTTCTGCAATGTGTAAAACCTTCAGTGTCAAATATGCTATAAATCACTGCTGCTTGACAGGGTTTTCAGGTAAGACCTGTTTGAAATTTGGTAAAAATCGGAATGTAGAAATAGTTGTATTTACCTCTTGAATATTCTAGTCCTTCAAGTTGGTCTTAGTCTCTTGATAAAATGTGAAGTTGTATGTTCCCCCTTGCAGTCAGAACTCTTCCTCATAATATCTGCTTGTGCTTCTGAACGAGAGCTTGTTAAACAAGTGTAGAAAAGTTGCAACTTCTCATATTCTTAATGAGATTTAGGACATGAATAAGATTCAGAAACTTAAAAATTGGGTTTTGTCTTCCTGCTGCAGAAATCAGTTATCTGTATTGGTAGATATTTTACAGTTATCCGTATCAATGCTGCTATTTCAGGCAAAAAGCACTGATGGCTTAGGGACCTTCTGTTGATACATTTGGGCAGACTTGTAAAAGCTAGGCTGTTAACTCAGTATATGTGAATAAATGAAGTTGAGTTATCTGAAATTGATTAACACTGATGCTGAGGAACATGAGGTCAAAATTGAATCTAAAGAAAATAGTTTACAAGAAATAGTTTCACCTTCTAAACGGCCTGAACTTTTAATTCATCAGAAGAAATAACCAACAAATCAGTATCCTACCTTTTTTCAGAACTCTTTCATTTTGACTTAAAAGCCATTATGTACTTAAAATATAAGCTATGCCTTAAGTTTCTCCTTAGACTAGGGATTCCATGAGGTTGACCAAGTTCATAGTGAGTGGTTCAAGCAATGCAAACGCGTGCTTCTCTGCTTCATGTAAAGTTAGTTTGCTTGTTATCCCAGATTTAATAACTTTTTTTACATGACACTTCTTCAGAAGCTGTTTTTATTTTTAGGCTTGCATATGCAGCAGACTCTCTGTTGTTGTGCAACAAAGCCAAATATGTAGAAATTACTGCTGACTGCAACTGTGTTCCCTTTGTGAACTTGGTGGGCTGAATGCCTTCCCAAATGAGTAACTCCTGAGTTGTTCGTCTGAGTGTCTTATTCTGTGTTAATAAAAGAAGATACTCTTGGGCTTTTCAGCTGTCAGGTGTCCTACTTAATGGTCAATACTGTCTCCTTTCCTCGCCTGCCCTCTACTTGAATTGTTGATTCTCCAGGGCAGACTTTCATGCATATAATTCCTATGCAGAGGGATACCTTGCTCATTAGGGCCTGTACAGCTTTTTGTAATAGGTAAGTCAGTAGAAGCTTATTTAATTTAGCTGTTGAGATCTCTGCCCCCTCTCCCCGGACTTACTGCATAGATGTTACACCGTGATGATTTAAAGTCTGACATTTAACACTGATGGAATACATGGTAATATTCTGTTGAATTATTTCAGAAATGTTTAACATCTTCTGGATCTACAACTTGTATTAATAGAAGTTTATTAATCAACTTGGTTCTGAGATGGGTGTTCACATGATAAATGATCACTGTAAATTTCTAGCATCAAATATGTGCTGTAATACTGAAACAAAGGGAAAGAACTGCAAGCAAAATGAAGCGGTAAACAGGGGTTTGTGCGTGTGACATTTGAAGGATAAGTGGACAGTTCCTGAAATACTGAAAAGCATAAGGAGATGGCTTAGGTTTGGAAATTTGCTCAAACCGCAGAGACAGTGGGTATGCGTAATAGGGTGGGAAAGCCTGTCTTCTATTACAGAACTGTCTGTGGTGGTCCTCAAGCATTAGGGAATTTTCTAGTAAGGGGTCACTGACACTTGTTGTTTAACGATGTTGCTTTTCACAGATAATTATTGTGCAGTTTGGTGGGAAGCCTTTCAGTTGCTCAGAACTCTCCATTGAACAGTGGCTGTGGTCCATTTTCCTGGGCATGGGAACACTACTCTGGGGCCAGGTAAACTACCTTTTTTTTTTTTAATTATTATTATTTTTATTTAATCCACTTGCATTAGAATACTTCACATGGAAAATGAAAACACTGTCTTTAGCATTCAGATTGTTCAAGTGGACTGTATGAATAATTGACTAGTTTATATATGACTTCAGGAAAATGTGACTAGTTCAATAGCTGGGGCGTCCTTAGTTGGATATTCCTTGCTCTGACTCGGTCAATTAGTTACGTTTCGTAAGTAGATGCTTTGGCTGGTTTACATTTAGTAACTTTTAACTAGAAGTAGCTGTAGTTACCTTTTAAATATGAAATTATATCTTTAACCAAGTAAGTACAAGAAGTTCTGTAAGAATACAGCTGCGATGAATGTGTTAATGTGAAAATATTTAACTTGGTGTTGGTTTTCTTGAAAAATCAGAATTGTTTAACTTGCTAATATTTGCTTGATTTAAAACCTCCTGGAGTAGCAAGAAATGCAGCAAAACCGAAAACGGCTTTTCTTTCATCTTCATTTGCATAATTATGAAATAATAGACAGTTCACCCACCTATTAAGCCATTGCATTTTGATTATTTTTTTCCCCCTTAAGGCATAATTACTATTGCATGCACAACAGTGCTTGTAAGCAGTAAGCTTATTTACATGAAACTTTAGAGCTACAGAGTTTTCCATTATTTAATGACATAGTTGTCTAAACTTTTCATACCACATGAAGAGTTTTCCATTACAGTTTCTTTCCTTCCATTTTGTAAACGACACTTCAGGTTTCAGTATAAAATGGATAGGGGGAATTTTAGTTGTAGATACATACATAGACATATTTTAAAAGTGAGTATAAGCTTTTCGGTAAGGTTTTCTGGAAAATTAATTATTTAAAAAAATCAAATAGAGTCACTCTGAGGTTTCAAAGTAGCCTAGAAGAGAATTGAGATGGCTTGAAATACCTTTGACCCAAAGTGTCTTGCAAGGGCAAAGCTTCCCTGCTGCAGTTCCTGCTGCTCTGGCAGCTCATTAAAGTCAAAGAGCTTTTGACTTTCTGAGAATAGTAGAAACTGAAGTGGGATCTGGGAGCATTCATAGTAGCAATTTCAGCATAAAGGGCTGTTTATCTTGCTTTTGGAGCAGTCTTTTTCCTCTGCAGCTGCTGAAATGGTCTTCTAGGTTTCTGATGATCAAGGAAAGCAGTCTTGGAACTGACCTGGATCTGCTAGATGGGACGTATCAAAAGATGACTCCCCTTAACTACATAGTTCACCAGAATAGCCCTGAAGGTGGGGATGAAAAGGAAAGGTGGAATGGCCATATGTAGCTCTTGTTTTTCAACTGTCTTGTTTAGTTTAAGACAGATGAACCAGTGTACACCAAGTAGCAAAGTAACAGTTTGGGATAAAGCTTCTGGAAACCTCACTCACCTTAAAAATGGATTGATACCTTCCAGGTCACTAAAGAATGCATGTCTGTTCTGTATTTCTGAATTAACTGTGGCTACTTTAATTAAATTTTGTAATTCTTGCTTGAGGTAACATCATGCCCATCAAACCAATGGAGCCCTGAAAGCTCTAGATACAGGTACAATCTACAGAATTAATGGGTTTTGTACCTCGAGTACTGCTCCTTCCTGGCATAGTCAAGTACTGTTTAAGTGCAATTCTTTGTCCCTAGCAAGGATGTTTTGTTTTCTAGGTTTGTAGTCCAAGTTTAATTTCACACCTCAGTGGAGGTGGCGAGGATATTCACAGCTTTGCAGCGATTCAGCTCTACATTGATGCACTCATTCCATTTACATAATTTGTTTTTTCAACTTTGCCTTAAGTCTGGTATTACATTTGTTCTTTTCTTAAAAAAAAAAAAAAAAAAAGAGAATAATTCTGACTTGGTTTTTTCATTCATCGTTAGTTGATTTCAACAATTCCAACCAGCCGTCTAAAATTCCTTAAAGAAGCTGGTCACGGAACACAAAAGGAAGAGATTCCTGAGGAAGAACTAGCAGAAGATGTAGAGGAGATTGATCATGCTGAGAGAGAATTACGTCGTGGTCAGATCTTGTGGTTTAGGGGCCTAAACAGGATACAAACTCAGGTATGGTCTTGAAGAAGGTAGGACTCAGTGGGTGTTATGAGGGAAATCTCTCATCTCCAGTCTTTTGCCTAAGGTGGCAGCTCTAACCAGTGTGACTGAGGCTGTTAAAAGGGGATATGGATGGATGTGTAATCCCTCAGGGTCCTCTGTTATCTTCAACTCTAAATGCAACTCTTGCCTGTGTATCTGCTCTATTTAAAAAACAAACAAAAAAAAGTGCCTTTTTTTCTTTACTTTTTGTATGTTATAGATGGGATGGTCCTTTCTCTTGTTCTCTCTCTCTCTCTTGCTGAGCAAGCTGTCACAATCTCTGATTCCTTGCAGATGGATGTAGTGAATGCTTTCCAGAGTGGAAGTACCATTCAGGGGGCTCTAAGGCGGCAACCCTCCATCGCCAGCCAGCACCATGATGTAACAAATATTTCTACCCCTACACATGTAGTGTTTTCCTCTACTACTGCTTCTACTACTGTGGGGTGTGAGTGTGTGTTCCTAAAGTGCATGAAATTAACATTTCCTAATTCACGTACCTAACGTTTCTCATTTTCTCCTTAGTACTTAAAATCATCGTTCAGGCTTTTATAGAGCTCTTCCACAAAGTGGAGTCCTCGAGACTGTTTTTTTCTTAGAGGGCTGAGAACAGGTGGAACAGTTTCAACAAAAGACTTTAATGTGAAAGCTGTGAGCCTGCACATCCTGTGCCTTCATCCATTCGTGTACAGCGGGATTTTTAAAGATAAAAACGGGAAAACTGTTGTAAATTTTCGAGTATATGCCTCTTAGGGTGACTTACATTGAATAAGCGAATAAACTGTGTAATCATGGACCCAAGTCAACAAAAATAGTTGTCTTGCACTGCAACACGAATGATACTTCAGGTAAACAAGCTGATGGGAAAGCAAATGGTATCTTAAAATATGTAGTTAGAACATGGAGTAATAAATACATTTTCTTTGTAGCCTGTAAGGAACTTCTGAGTCTCTGCTTTTAC